>OY992514.1:25864455-26464455 GCA_963921215.1 Scoparia ambigualis | reverse complement strand
AGTTACAAGCGTGCTTTACCCAGAATCCTCTACCACACAGAAACTGGCTATCATATCTACATACATACATTATAATCACGACTATTATCCCCGAAGGGTTAGTCGGAGACTAGGCAATGAGGTTCGGAAAAGCAGTCCTCTGCCATAGTCCACTATTCATCAAATAGCGACTTCACGTGTGCTCAGCGTGACAGGTGATGTGAGCCCATGGCTGCTCTATGCTGTTGGATGTAGTCTTTAGTCCGTTAGTCGCCTTTTACGACACCCAATGGAAGGGAGGGGGTGGTAGTATTCTTACACCGCTACGCAACACGGTTATTATATTCTTGTCAGTTTGTAACGAGGCAGCTAAAGCCTTGTTGGTTTTCTGACCTCTTTTCCGAATAACCTTCGATCAACAATACAACTAGATGTCAGGTCGGCGCTAAAAATGTGTCTCGGTAAATAAACGCGCTCTTGAGAGTGAGCGTTTATTTTCTCGCAAGGCATAACAGAAAAATGTGCTTTATTTGTTGCCCCTTAAGGTTGATTTCACCACTAAATGTTATTGACGTCTTTTCTTTTTTAAGGTGACAGGAGTAATTTATTGCTTTGAAAAAGTATTTATTCACGTGGACGGAATTGAGCTTTGATTTTGTACGTGACGCGTTATCTAGTTGGTATTGTTGATCGAAGCGAATAACAACTTCTTTTATATCTAGTTTTAAATTTAAAATTCAAATATTATTTACATTCTCTGTCTAGCCTCTGTTTTCATGAAAATGGCAGTTCAGATTCATCCGCGGAGCTAGAAAGAGCTCTTTCTTTATTGTTATTCTTACGAAAATATTGTTACTATTGAATAGTGTATTATTATAACTAGACAGATACGTCCTGATTATAATAACAGTAACCCAAACCTACGCCAAATCACAAACATAGTGCGCAACCTTTTGTAACTGATAATAACTAACCACTAAATAATGTACTTCTGAAGTCGTCGTGCTTTTATTATCTTCCAACTCCTCCTCATCGTGTCACTCCTCCGCTCCTCCGCTCCGTGACAAATTTCCAAATGAATAAGCTACCAAGTCATCCACCAGGTTGATCCACCACTTCAAATCGGACTCCCCCGACCAGCAGTACCTCATCCTCAGCGCCGCCCGCAAGGCGCTGCAGGTCGGCGGCGCGCGGCGTATTCAACACTCGTTCCCGCCCGTGGTGTTCCACGCGTATCGGCTAGCTTTCGTCTATAAGGACTTGAAAGACCAGGTAAGGGAATTGCAGTGGGTATACCTCTTACTCACATGTACAGACGCCGGCACTGCAAGTCAATCTATCGCAAAAAGTCAAATTTCTTCAATAAATTTATAAAGCTTGAGGACCAGCAGATTGGCCCAAAACAGTAAGAGTGATTTTTCGCATTCGTTTATAAATGTGGCGGCGCCACCTACTTGCATGACGCCGCACATAGTTCGACACAAAGCAAAAACGCCTTCTCAATCGTGTCAACAGAAACGCCAACCTAACGACATCTCCAATACAGACGACAGTAAAACAGTATGGGAAGCCTGCATCGCGATAGCGAAGTTTCACCACCTCCTTCGCCATATATAGCACCTCCAACTAACATCGGCTGGACTTCGGTCCCCGAGCTATAACCACCCAGCTCGGAGGAAGATCTTCCCCTTGGCCTCCTACGACGTGGCATCCTCGACCTGATCCGCTCCCCTACTATAAAGGTTGCTAGTAAATGTATATACCTTGAAGACCAGCAAATGGGGCAAAAACAGTAAGAGTGATTTTCTGCATTTTATAAAGGTTTATAAAGGTTGATAGGTAGTGTGTCCAGGGAGCCAATTCTCAGTTCATGTGATTTGCTATCGAATTTGATATTATATCAAACGTCTTTTATCGAACGAAATTATCACAAAAATCACCTTTCATAGAAAAAGTTGTATTCTCAGGTCTATTCGATATAAAACTCGATACGATATCGGTGACAGGCGCTACTTCAATTGCAAACAAGTTCCATTTTCTTGATTATACTTAAATTATAATCGAGAAATATATTTTTTACTTGTTTTATTATATTTGATATACAAACCATTGTATATAATGTTATTGTATGTAAAATACTTGTAATACTTTATTTTATGTAAATTTATGGGCTGCAAAGCAAAGAAAAAGATAAATTGTTTTAGTGTTCATGAAACGAATGGAACGCAATTATGTCAATTTGTCAATGCTCGCGCGCGCTGTGATTGAAAATTTGAAAGGTCGTAATCATAGAAAACATTTTGGGTATCATAAAATCGAGAAATTAACTATGGAAACCGCGGGGAAAAAGAGAAAAGGATATCCTACAAATCCACAAAAGATGAGGCTCATCCAACTTTTACAGGCGGATGATGAACTGCGTGGTGGTAAATTTTCAGCTACTTTCACAAAGAAAGTAGCTGAGGCAAGATGGACAGCTCTTGCCTTAGAGTTAAATTCCATACCCGGTGCCAAAAAACATTGGACTGAATGGCGAAGAGTAAGTACCTATTACCTACATTATTTTTTATTTGTATCAGGTATACCTTTTAGAAATATTGCCATGCCCATTTCTTCTTGCTCTGTATGCAAACTGAAAGTTTATCCTTGTTTCTGAGATATAAACAAACACTTCTTTAAATATTATTAGTGTAGTTTACTTACGATACCACATAGTACCTACTCCCTATTACATGTTACATGTTTTTGTCTATTAGCTAATACTTATCTCATTAATTGTTCAGTTGTTCACTAAACAAGTACTTATTAATAGTATTTAATTGTATAAATTCATATTTTCAGACATGGCAGGACATGAAATCAAAAACAAAAAAGAAGGAAACTGCTGTACGCAGATGCTACAATGGGACAGGTGGAGGACCCCCTCTTGAAACACTATCAGGGGATGAAATATTAATACTCAATACAATAAGTAAATCAGAGCTTGAAGGGCATTCTGACATTGAAGAATCTTTAGTTTGTTTTAAGGGTAAGTTTGATATACCCAGTACGGCTATAAGTTCTGTTGCCATGTCCTCTACTACTGAACACAACTCGCAGTCCCGTCTGTAGGACGAGGGCCAGTCTTCAGCTCTTAAGAAGTTCGAACATAGCTATCAAGCCGTTTAAGTTGTTCATGCCTTGTGACCAGGATCATAGTCTTGCTGGAAACTCCACGGTACAGTTGTGAAAAGTGTATCACTGAGAGGATATGGCCTGCTCAAAACGTCACTCCGTAGCTGAATTAACCATAGTGACAGCGCATAATTGCATAGCTTTGCAACCAGAGAAATTATTGGCTTGTGTTAAAGCTATAAGGGGATGTGTCTACACCCAGCGGGATCACCTGTCTGGGAGACTTATGAGTGATGCAGGGAATTAGATCTGGATTATTTTGTTCTACTGAATTTATGCTAAAGACAGAATTTGTTCTGTAAAAACAACTGAAATATAAGCTTTTCTAACCGACCTCCAGCCAGCGGGATATTTACCAAAGTTACGTCTGATGAAGTATAAATTGGTACTAACTTTTAGATCTGTCATTGTTCTGTTCACCAAAACTAAAAACATTATTCTAAAACTATAAAAATAGTAATAGTCGTAATTAGTTTAAATTTTATTAATTTAGTGTAAAAGTTACAAAAATAATGCCTTAGGAGAAAAAGTCCGCTGACTGGAGGTTTCTTTGCAGCTTGATTGTGGCTGAAGTAAGGACGTTAGAAGAATGTTTTTTGTTTTGGTGAACAGAACAATGACAGATCTAAAAGTTAGTACCAATTTATACTTCATCAGACGTAACTTTGGTAAATATCCAGCTGGCTGGAGGTCGGTTAGAAAAGCTTATTTGTTTTTACGGAACAAATTCTGTCTTTAGCATAATTCAGTAGAACAAATCCAGATCTAATTCCCTGCATCACTCATAAGTCTCCCAGACAGGTGATCCCGCTGGGTGTAGACACATTATAAGGGACCACTTTTAATTAAATTGTATGTACTTTTTATTTAGACTTCAATACATAATGTTCACATAAGTTTTATTATCATTATATAGTATCTGTAAAATATATATGTACTTTAGTTTGTAACAGTACTTATGGCCGTACCTACTAGTTTTTTGAATAAAATAATGTTTGTTTTATTTTCATACTAAATAATGATGTTTATTTCAGATTTACCAGGCTCTTCTGAAATGCTTTTCCCAGTCACAGATTTACCTGTTCTACCGCCAACAATATCAGGTAGGTAGCTAAAAACTTTGATTTGAGTGAGGAATGAAATCATGTAGGTAATAGTTTTAAAAAAAAAGGTTCTTTATAACATGTTTATGTCATACTCATTGAGCTATATTCAAATATAATTTCTAGATACACTAGATGAAGTTGCAACAAAATGTAACAATATTGAAGAAGAAACAATTATCGAGACTGTGAGGATACCTGAGACTAATGATGGTTCCAACAAAGGTGTGTAATAAGTATGTTGTAGGCATGTTACTTGTTGTTTAGTCGTCAGCCTACCTGTTTTTAAGACTCAAGGGCTTGCAGGTTTGATTCCCAGCGGAGTACAGTATGTACTCTGTTTGGTTTGTGGTAGGGCTTTCCTGACTAGCTACCACCATCTTATCTTCAGGTGAGATGAAGGCCAAACTCTTTTACGTTGGGTGTAAAAAAAAACATTCAGTGTAGGGGAAAGCAGAGTAATTGGCACCTACTAAGGGAAAATGTTGATTAAAGTCACTTTTGTTTACTTTGTTATAATTTTTAATTAGGAACTGAACCTCCTTTAATTTATTAGCTTCTTGTCACAGTTTAAATTTACTACAGCCATGCATTGAGATTGAGATTTTACACTAAAAAGTCAATTGCTCTCAATACCTGCGGACTACCATTTTGAAAAATAATAACACAAATGTCTATTTCAACTTTCAATTACAATTTAATGAATGGCACTTGAAAGGATGGAATAATATTATACTATTGTAATACTTAATAATATTTTTCTCTTTTTCAGAAAACATTAACATGAAAAAAACTTTTAAAAAGAAAACAAGTGGGAAGAAGCGACTCGATAGCAGTTTAGAATCTGTTAATGCATTAAAGGAAACTTTGGATGAAAAAAATAAATATAAAAAGATTTTTTATGAAAATTATATTATAGAAATGCGTCGCCAAACAGATGCATTGCTGCTCATAGCAAATAACTTAAAAAAAGAATAAAAAAGTTATTCACTATGTGTTGGCTGTTGATTTTAATAAGGTTAAGTATAATTTAGCATAAGATGATTCCAAAGATGTCCCAAATAAATGTTTTAACTAGGTAGGTGCTCATTGCAAATAACTTAAAAAAAGAATAAAGTTATTCACTGTGTGTTAGCTGTTTATTTTATTTAGTTTAGTTTAATTTAACACGAGATGATTACAAAGATGTTCCAAATAAATATTTTAACTAGGTATCTATAAAAATTTAGGGTTTGATGTTAAATTTAGTTAAAGAATAATAAAAACACTTAAGATACTATGTATTTTTAATTACTAAAGTAACTATTTACAATTTGTGCTTGCTTGGCTCGCCCTTGTACTAAGTGTACATTGGTTCTATTTACATTTCTTGGAGCGGGTAACTCAGGCAGACGTTCCCTTATCACACCCAACTGCTCATCATCTAGGTCACTATAGTCAGGCTGCTCCAAATTGTTCACAATGCACATATTATGCAATACTGTGCATGCATTAATAATTTTGGACACTTTATTAGGTGTGTAGTGCAGCACCCTATCCTTTATTAAGCACCGGAAACGGCCTTTAAGAACCCCGTTACATCTTTCAATAACCGATCTTGTCTGCTTCAATATATCGGAATAGCGTGCTTCAGGTGAGTCTTCAACAGCTTCTCTTATTGGAGTAAGACACCAAGGTCTTAATGGGTATCCACTATCACCAATTAAATGGTAGTTTGTTTGTCCCATTCTGTGTAAGTTTTCCATGAATGGCAGCACATTTGAATTGTTCCAAATATGGCAGTCATGGGTACCACCAGGAAATCGGGCATTTACATTTAAAATTTTTAAATTAGCATCACAAATTAATTGTGTGTTTATGGAGTGGTATTGCTTTCTGTTGACATAACTTCTCTCATCATATTGTGTTGCTGCTGGCGGCACGATTGCAACATGGGTGCAATCAATACAACCTATAACTCCAGGAAAACCACTTGTTCTGCAAAAATCTCTTACAATCGCATTCATCTCTTGTAATGTTTCTGGGAAATGAACCCAATGGTTAAAAACACTTGGCTCATTAAGAGCTTCAACAATCTCAGAAATGCACCGAGATACTGAAGGCTGTGACACATTAATGTTTCTGTTTTCTCCTACTGGTGTTTGGTAGCTTCCTTGTGCAAAAAAATTCAATGCACATAAAACCTGAAATAAAATAGTTTCTATGATTAGAATGGAATGATAGATTTGACAAGGCTACTTGCATTAAAATTAATTACAAAAAGTATTGTATTGTATTGTATTAACAAGTAATCCACAAACCTTTGTTTTAATATCATATTGCGTTCTAGAGCGTATGACTGGTTCGACTGCAGCTATTAAATCGATTACCAAAGCCTTGGAAAGGCGAAAATCTTTTCTGAAAGCATTTTCATTCCAAAGAAAAGGATCCTCGCGCCATAAAATTCGTCTTCGTGGAAACTCTGCCGCAATTTCAGCCTCTTCAACGACATTTTCAATAAAATTGACTATAAAATCGTCAGCGCTCATAATAATTAGAACAAAACATTATATAAAGGAAAATCTAAATTATATTAGAGCTTTGACACTTTTGTTTTGACAGACGATAAAATATCAAAGACGTTAATTTTCGTATCGGCTACGCTTGACCACTCGTTGCGTATCGAGTGTTGGCACTAGATAAATATCACATTTGATATCACGAGAATACCGAATGTCGAGATGAGTTGATATACGCCATGTTTTTGCGATATATATCGAGTTGGAGATTATATCAAAGGCGCGAGAATTGGCTCCCAGCACTCGTTCCCGCCCGTGGTGTTTCACGCGAACCGGCTAGCTTTTGTATACAAGGATCTTAAGGACCAGTTAAGGGAATTGATCAAACAGGTTCATCACCAATAGCCTAAATCGTCATGCGTATCGGTAAAACGGGCCATACATAACCCACCACGCTGCTGGCCCAATGCGGGTTGTAGGGGGTTTTAGTTTACTAAGCCTTAACTTTACTATTATGACCCTCAGCAGGCTAACCAACACATGAACGCCCTGCCGCAACGCATAATGTTTGTATGCTCTGAATTTTTTTTTAGACTTGGCTGATTAAATTGTTATTAACCTCTCAGCCTTGGCAACGAAATGTCTAAAAATTTTGACAGCAGGTGCAATTTGGCGGGAATTTAAATTAGCGGAAACTGAAAAAAAATATATTAAAAAAATCGAACGCAGTTCATGATAAATTTTGCATTCACGATGCATAAAATGTACCACAGAACCGAAATAATCGACCTTGTTCATACTAAAGTAGTCTCTAAGTGTCTCAAAACACAGTACAAAGCCAAGTGGAGAGCGCGGCCATATATGGCCGCTTGGGGTCTGACGGAATAGCGAGTTTTAGGTGCGGCCAAATATGGCCGCTTGGGGCTTGAGGGGTTAACCTGTACCAGTCTTCGTGACTGAAAATATCGCTCCGTTGTTTTTTAATCCAAAGTCCATTTTGTTTGATAAATACTATTATAACAATTTTTAGTGAACTTGATAAGGAAAAGATGTTTCTCCCTCTAATTGTTTAATTCTTCCAGGACGAGATGTGGGAAAAGAAATGTCAAAAGATATTCCAGTTCTGCCATCAGACAATCACGATGCTCGCGAAGGCGGAGCTGGCGGAATTGCCGCTTAGGTAAGTCAAAAAAAGCTCTACAAAAATGCTACTATCCATAACTCTTGCAGCTTGTGTGGGGAGAAAAAGAAGTCAATGCTCTTCTCAATGCTTTCACTTTTTCCGAATAAGAACCGTATTTCCGTTATGTTAAAGCTCAGATTATTATAATATTTTCTATGTTGGATACCACACTTAGCAAATTCGCTGAATAACTTACTAAGAGATCGGATATTCGGATGCACAATTATCTAAAGTTACGATGTTAGCTATGGCAAGCACTTTTTATCAATAAAATCTCGCGATTTCGGGATTAAGTGTATATTTCGAGAGAAGTAATAAACTCGATTTGACACAAATGACGGTTGGTTGAATTTTATAGCATTGTTTTAAAGATCATTTTCCCCTACAGGTTGTACCTTCAAGGCGCTCTAGCTATCAGTGAGATCGGTTTCTCCAACCACGAGACCATAGCCTACGAGTATCTGTCGCAGGCCTTCTCGCTATACGAGGACGAGATATCGGACAGCAAGGCGCAGTTGGCCGCCATTACGTTGATCATAGCCACATTTGAACAGATCAATTGCTTCGGTGAGTGTTTTGGTTATACACCTATAATTTTTATTCGTCTAGAATTAAGGGTGAATTTCACCCATGAAACAGAACAACATTCCCTAAGAAACCCATGTACAAAAATGACAAAAAAATATCGACCTCCCATACTATTTTCGTCAGCTGATCCTACAGTTTTGTATGGGAGGTCGAAATTTTTTGTCATTTCTGCTCATAGGTTTCAGGTAAAGTTGTTCAGTTTCATGGGTGGAACTCACTGTTTTAGATGAATAAAAATTAAGGGTGTATATTGTTAAGTTTTCTTTCATTTAATGTTTTGGTTTTTCTTTTTAGTAGTTTTCCCATTGTCTGTCACGAACACTGCTAGAGGTGGCTAACAACTGAATTTGTATTATGTCTGGTATTACGAAAGCTGAGCTGAGTTTATATTAAGTTATAGTAGTTGATTTTTGTAAATGTTGTGCATTTCTTTAACTTAAATGCATACCTGTTTTTACTTATTATATTTAAGTTTATATAAATGTCCTGTGTGCGTTTAGTTGGTAAGCCTTTTTAATAAATAATATAAAAATATTGGTTCAGTACACAGCCGGTCGCATGTAAGATAGCAAATGCATTGCCCTAACCTCAACAAACACGGCAAGGCACTTATACTACCAATATTCTATGGTAGATTTTCCTCGATGTACCAATATTATATGGTAGATTTCTCTAGATGTACCAATATTCTATGGTAGATTTTGCTAGATGTACCAATATTCTATGGTAGATTTTGCTAGATGTACCAATATTCTATGGTAGATTTTTCTAGATGTACCAATATTCTATGGTAGATTTTTCAAGATGTACCAATATTCTATTGTAGATTTTTCTAGATGTACCAATATTCTATGGTAGATTTTTCTAGATGTACCAATATTCTATGGTAGATTTTTCTAGTTGTACCAATATTCTATGGTAGTTTTTTCTACACGTACCAATAGAAATTTTCCATTCCATCATATTCTATTATAAATAGTTTTGACGTCTATAAAGGTTAAATAAATGGTATGAAACACTGAGTTTCCGTTACTCCCAGGTGCTGAAAACGCGGAGCCCATGCGCACGCAATGCGCGCTGGCGGCCAGCAAGCTGCTGAAGAAGCCCGACCAGAGCCGCGCCGTCGCCATGTGCGCGCATCTGTTCTGGAAGGGCAACAAGGCCGGCGACCAGGTAACATTTTAAAATTAATAAGTGGTTACAAGTGGTGTTGTGTTCCGACAGTTAGAGATAAGATAGTTGAGGATTCCGGATGAAGCGCACCTTCGGCATTATCGTCACATTCCATCAGGTGAGATGAAGGCCAAGCGCTTACCCGTTGCAGAATTTAAAAAAAAATTAAGTGTGTTTGCAAAAAATACATGTGATCAATTTTTTAGAAAAAAATTTTGGCTGATTTTATTTCAGACTATAAGCTTGTCGCGTCATGAGTCCCGCAGTCCTTTACTTTTTTGACGACCTCCGTGGTCGAGTGGTTAGCACGCCGGGTCTGGCGTTGCGCCATCTGAGGTCCCGGGTTCAATTCCCGGTCGAGTCAATTTTGAGAAAAACTTTTTCGAGTTTCAAAAGTATACTCATCTTGGTCTTGATAATTGGTGTGAGCGTAAACAAAAGACATTTTTTTTTTGGTACTAAAATAAAAGAAAAATTAACTGCAACAATTCATATACTTCCTTGTCCAAGAGACTAAATGCTTTCATTCTGTATATTTTTTAGATTTTTAAGTACCTCCGTTAAAGAATACTGTATTTTAATAAGTTTTGTACGTTTCTGAACGAAAGTTCTGGTTTTTTTTTATGTTATCGAACGCAGGGTTATTAAGTAGGTAAGTATAATAGGCCTATGTTAATGTAGAAACGATATCGTTAACACAGTTATCTTTTTCGCACTTAAAGTATTTAGCAACGATACACACAACGAAACCGCGACCGGGAATCGTCTGGCGGCTGACAGTCTGACATCTGTCTACGATGAGTATTGACATATAAAATGTCAGACAAGCGTCACTTTTTTTTTAATAACTTAAAGTGTCACAATCCTACTATAATGTTGCCATTTTTGAGTAGAAATCAATGTTGGTTTTTCAATTATTTAAAAAAACGGAGGTCTTACCGGTATAAATATGTTGATAATAATGCATTCTTTAAGTATTTATACTTAGCGTCAAGTTAAAAGACTTTCGAATTTAGTACCAAGCTCCATAGTAAAAAAATTATGTCCTTTAATCATTTAATTAATTAATAATTCATCACAATTAGTATATCGTTTGTAAACCTTTTTTTAAATATTTACGTCAATAATGTGTCTAATTCTGTACTTAACTCCAAAAATTTTACTTTATGCCGACGACACCAAAATTTTACAAAAAATGTTATGTATATACAACGTCAGTCGGAAAGGGGGTACTAAGCCGAAAGGATGGTTAAGTATACATGATAGTAAATAACTTTTGTCTAACTCCTAAAAAAGGGATAATTTTAGATTAACAGCTGTTTTAAGATTGTATAAGAAATGACGCTGTGGTAACCCTGGCGGTCAGCTGTTTTCAGAGAGAGACAGATTTGAGTTCATTGAGTTAATTGCCGGGGTTAACAAGTCGCGTTATCCCCGCCCCTATACAGAGTTGTACATTTTTTAAATATACTATATAATATGCATAAAATATGAATGATTTTCGCAAAGTTTATATTTGCAATATATTAGTTGATAGTAGCACTTTCAGTTGTCCGCCACTTAGTACCCCCTTTCCGACTAACGTTGTATGTATTAATATTTTATATTTTAGCGTTTTATTAACGCTTAAATATTTTATTTTTTATTTATTTGGTTCTAAATACAACGGTGCGAACACCAATTACAGTAAATAGTAAAGTACAATATACACATACAAACAGTAAACACAAAATGAGAACATAAAATAAAGAAAAACTAAAACACAGAATAACAGATAAAATTAAAAAACATCATAACAAAGACGACGCGCATACTTAAGTAAAATGGTTGTATGTATTGTTATGTAAAGAGGAAATTCGCAGTGGGTGTTAAACGACGCGTCCCGCGCACTCGACTGCCTCAAGAAATCCGCGCGCGTCGCCCAGCAGTGCATGGACGGCGGCGTGCAGGCGCAGCTGCTGGCCGAGTTACTGGGGAGGCACGCGCTGCTGCGGGAGAGAGGGAATAGCGCCCTTACCACCGCACTCGTGGGAGTCGTGAGTACTCACTAGGCAGTCTGTTCTAAAACAGTTTGTGTCATTCGTCTAGCTCCCCCTTAGCTCAACCTCGTCAAAGATATTGCCAAGTTTATGGTAGTTGTCTTCACCTCTACAGAACCTACTTTTACCAAGGGTAAGTCAGAGACTATAGGCGCTCAATACCGTTACTTAGAAGCGCTGAAGGCGAAGTATGCGGAGGTCCGCACAGCCGCGCGGCTGGCGCGCGACTAACACTACCTGAATGTAAGAGCACTTTTATATGCAACTGCCTGAAGATGGCGGCGTGCAGGCGCAGCTGTTAGCCGAGTTACTCGGGAGGCACGCGCTGCTGCGGGAGAGAGGGAATAGCGCGCTCACAACGGCGCTAGTGGGAGCCGTGAGTACTTACTAGACAGTCTATTCTACAACAGTTTGTGTCATTCGTCTAGCTCCCCCTTAGCTCATCCTCATCAAAGATATTGCCAAGTTTATGGTTGTTGTCTTCACTGGGACTCTTCATCCTTAAAAGACAACCTCTATAGAACCCACTTGTCCCGTGGGTTAGTCAGAGACTAGGCGCTCAACACAGCTCCAGCACCTGCAGCGCTACTTAGAAGCGCTGCAGGCGAAGTATGCGGAGGTCCGTACAGTCGCGCGGCCGGCGCGCGACTTAAATTCTCCCTATGTAAGAGCGCTTTTATATGCGACTGCCTGAAGATGGCGGCGAAACTGCTGGCGGAGTACTCGGGAGACACGCTGCTGCGGCAGAGAAGGAATAGTGCGTTCACAACGGCGCTAGTGGGAGCCTTGAGTACTTACTAGACAGTCTATTAGCTCCTCCTCCTTAGCTCATCCTCGTCAAAGATATTGCCAAGTTTATGGTAGTTGTCTTCACTGTGAATCTTCATCCATGAAAGACAACCTCTACAGAGCTCACTAAGACCAGGAGACATAGCTAGATACACTCACGACTATTTTCCATAAAGGTTAGTCTGAGACTAGGCAATGAGGAATGCCCCAGCGCCTGCCGCTAGTAAGCAGCGCTGCAGCCGAATATGAAGAGTGCACGTCTGCAATGACACGACCTGCCCCCTTACTCTTGAATTCGATCCCGAGTTTTGAATATTAGCTCTGGTGTCGTAACTTACGAGTACGAAACTTCACAATACAAATCTCAATCGGGATCGGATTCAAGAGTTAGGGGGCTGTAGGTAAGAGCGCTTTAATATGCGACTGCCTGAAGACGGCGGCGTGTTGGCGGAGCTGCTCGGCCGGCACACGCTGCTGCGGGATCGGGGGAACAGTGATCTTACAACAGCGCTAGTGGGAGCCGTGAGTACCCATTTTATTCTACAAGAGTTTGTGCCACACGTCTAGGCCCCCTTCCCCCTGAATATTTCAAGCTCATCAAAGGTGTTTTTACTAGGACTCTTCGTCCTTTAAAGAGGTTTTCACGAAAAGAGGGCAATCTCTACAGACCCCACTAAGAGAATGTAAAGCTTACGCTTCAAACAATACATTGAAACTTAACTTGCTGTTGCTGCACTGCTGTGGTTTCTGCCAGCCCCTCCGGATAGCGGGCGTGATGTGTGTTTGTAAGTATGTAATCGCCTTTTCAACACCCAAGAATAAAAGATGGGTTGGTTCTATTATTTGAATAACGAGCCGCCTCCATACAGCTCGCGGTGAGTGAACTTCTGTTGTATACGGTGTCGGTGGTAGCATTCGCAGCTGCAGCTACTCAGCTGCATTTAAAATGTTGAGTCTCCTTCCTAAACTATCGGTGATGGTAAAGTAAAAGAGTTAATCAGGGCCTCAATCACACTAAGCACCAACGATATTACTAAAACTAAACCTTTACCGTTCAGCTGACTTCGTATAGCGCTATCGCGTGTGTCAAACGCGATAGCACTATAAAACGTCTAACGACTGCGTTTCAGTTGTGGTTTGGTTGAGATTATTTAGCGTGATAGCCCCCCAGATAATGTCTAAAATTTACCGGTTCACAGTCCCGCAGCCCACATATGGGCCATAACAATTGATTAACCTATTGTTTTATTTTTTGGACAGTGAACCTGTTAATAACATTAAATTAGATGTTCCACAAGGTAGCATACTAGGACCCCTACTATTCTTAGGTTACATCAAAGAACTATCCCTCATTAAATAACCCCAATATACCAATATAAAGCTGTAATTTAATTCCAGGTCATCCAAAAAATTCGGGAGGAGTTAGCCAACCTAGACCAGTCCGAGGAGGTGGAGCAGATCACGAAGCACTTCCACAACACGCTGCAGCACATTCGGAACCGGATGGAGTGTCCCGACCCGGACGGCTTGGGGTACGAAGGGTTGGTGCTATCTTAGGGACACATTAGCCTATTAACCTTTTAGTCCTTTCACTGGCAGCACAGTTGAAACTTTTCATTGCTTTTCAACTTTATTCCAAGAGCATAAGTTTCAATATTTAGTGGCAATATAGCTGTCATTGCATTTGAAAAGGTTAGCTGGTAATGGCAATATAGATGCTACCATAATTTGAACCTTATTCAGTTGGATAGAAAATTAAAAAATATATACACCAAGATTTTTCATTGGTTTTGGAGCAGAAAACGTTATAATACAAAAAACTGTTGTACCTGTTTATGAAATAATAATCACTTCACGAGCAAAGAAAAAAAAGTTGTAAAAGTGACTTTTTGTCGAAAACACGTAGTAACGTTCTTCTTATCCACTCTTACGCCGTGACCCCTATGAACTTTCCCGGCCGGCCGCCTGCGCCGGCGGCGGGGCGGGGGGTAGGCGGAGCGTTTGAAGCGCCTCGGTCATTGACTTTCATAAAATCGTCTGGTACTAAGGTTTATTACATTTTTTTAATGATTTTTTATGCTCATATTTTTAGTTTTACAAGCTAAATAGCTTCTACTGATGATAAACATGAAAAGGGTTTCGGCTACAAAACCAACGAAAATCTCGGTGTATATTTAATGCTGTACCAGTTGAAGGTGCCACTGCTGGGCCTGTACCCACCCATATGGACAACCCACCACGGGTGTCTAATAGGGTGGTGGGTGGGTAAGAAGGGATACGTTATCTAATAAGTGCAGGCACCGACGAAAATCAGCTGAACACTTTCCCGCTTCGCAAACGTAGACAATTTTGTTGCCGACACGGGACACCTTCATACAAAAACCGCGGTCGGTGTTAATACAGGATTTATTTTTAATTTGTGCAAATATTTTTTTAAATTATAGAGTAATTTAATCTAGAGCTTCAGATTTAATTTAATTTTTTAAAGTAAAAATTAAGAAACTAAAATTGATCAAACATATCCACAAAAATGCCGTTGATTATGGTCAATCGACCGGGGCCGCGCAATTGAACTCTGACGCATTACGATACCACAGGATACCTAGGTTAGGTTACCTTTACGTTACACGTGGCCTTTCGTTCGCCCGGTATCCACGAGTTATTTTTTATTGTGCCGGACAAATTAAATAAAATTAATGAATAATAAATTAATTTGAAAAAAATTAAAATTATGTCAAATGATGCAATGTTTATTTTTATGTTATTTTATTTTTATTTTTGTTAATAAAATATTTATAAATTGTTCATTTGTGTGCTTGTTGTGTGATGCCAATAAATGTTTTTTTTTTCAATTTCAATGTTAAATTTTTAATGTCTATTAACGTTACTTGATATAAAAAAAATATGTACATATAAAGAAAAATCCTGTATGATCGTGTGCTGTGTCGGCAACAGGAAGTGTCCACGTTTGCACAGCGCCTTTAAGTAGGAGCGGAATCTTCGATCAACAATACAACTAGATGTCAGGTCAGCGCTGTCTCGGTAAATAACAGCGCACTTAAGAAGTGAGCTCTTATTTTCTCGCAAGGCAATAACAGGAAAAAGTACTTTATTTGTTGCCTCTTAGGGTTGATTTCACCACTAAATGTTATTGACATCTTTTCATTTTTAAGTGACAGGAGTAATCATTGCATTGCTTGTTGTTTGTGACGAATGATGGAAAAAGTATTTATTCACGTGGACAGAATTTAGCTCTGATTTTGTTGACGCGTTTTCTAGTTGGTATTGTTGATCAAAGAGCGAAATCGAACTAAAGTATTCACTGACTTTCGTTGCTAACCGTACAAAACGTACAGTCAGCATCAAACCCTTTAGCAGCTCGTTGAAAAGTTATTGGTCTTAATTTAATTGTCACGTTGTCAATGTATGATAAATAGATAATACATAATTTTAAAAAATGGATTGTAACAAAAGTGAATCAAACATACATACATTCCCGAATATTATGTAGTAATAAAAATGTATGTTCATATCGTAAGGATCTGATTGTAAATATACTTAGTCTTAATGATTTTGCTACTTAGTTATTAAGTTATTGTAGTTATAGTGTAGTCGAACTTTAAGTTTGGGTGTATATTAATATTACAAGGTAGTTTTAAAAATTCCAACCATCTTTAAGGATTTTGTTAAGTTTTAACTAAGAGACTTGAGACATAATATGAAACTTGTGAAATATTAAATTATAGAATACTCTTACGATTTTGTATTGAAGACTCGTAAATATTTTTGTGATTCTCTGACCCATGTTTCTTGGAAATAAATATGAAAATACAGTTTAAACAAAACCTTTAAAGGTTGTTGGCATTTCTCGAATTACCCTGCATGTATTTATTTTAAATTTTAGAACCCAAGTGTTTTGATTGTAAACTAAAGTTCATTATAGTTTACAAACCAATGTTAGACCAAGTTAAGTTTCCATATAAAATTTAAATGATATATTTTAAATTGTATGAAACATATTTTTTAACATAGTGATTGATGATAATGATGTTTTTATGTGTGTTTCAAACACTGTAGTGGAAAAGCAATATAGAATAATAATATCGTTCTTGTGAGTTTTATTAACTATTCCTCATCATCATCATCAGCCTACAAACGTCCCACAGCTGGGCACAGGCCTCCCACGTGGACAATAGCACGTGGGGATATTGGGCCATCATAACCCACCACGCTGGCCCAATGCGGGTTGGCAGGTTTTAATGACTGCCATCTTACGACAATAACCGGGACCAACGGCATAACGTGCCTTCCGAAGCACGGAGGAGCTCGAGATGTTTTAAATTTGGGCACCCATCCAGCGACCCGGCATTGCGAAAGTTGCTTAACGGGCAAGTTCACAAGCCAAACGCGCTAGCCGCTGCGCCATCGAGCTCCTCTATTCTATTCCTCACTACAATAGAATAGATAGTTTTTGTGTGGTAACTCATTAACAACAGGTTTTCTATTTACCGGTATATTTACTTTATATTTTTATACTCGTAGAGTGGTTAAACACTTTAAAAGTTATATAAGGTGACTGCTACAAACCGCAAGAAACTTCAAGGACTGGTCAGGTCAAGTGTTTTAAACATGACAAAAATGGTATCATTGCAGATTAACGTAGGTACTTATCGCCCAGCTGACGCGAGCGGGTCGACAGACGGTCGGCCGGCCGCCCGTTGCCCGCGCGTTGTAAATAATCGTTTATTTTTTATTGTTTTTCATTTTTTTTCTCATGTTATTGCTTTAAAATAAATTAGATACTCAAAGACTATCCAATTAAAATTCATAAAATGTATAATTTAATTAAAAATGAAAAAAAAAACCACGAATTCCTTTTTTGCCATTTTTGTCATGTTTAAAATAATAAATAAATAATAAATCTTTTCTACAATCACACCAATTATCTAGCCCAAGAGAAGCTTCGAAGAAACTCGTTAAATGGTTACTAGACAACGGATAAACATACTTAAAATACTTAAATACATACTTATTATACATAGAAAACACCCAGACCCGAGACAATTTAGAAAACAATAATTTCTAAATTGACCCGACCGGGGATTGAACCCGGGACCTCAGAGATGGCAACACCATGAAAACCGCTGTACAAACCACTCGACCAAGGAGGTCGTCAAACACTTGACCTGACCAGCCCTTGAAGTTTCTTGCGGTTACTAGCAATTACCTTAAATTCAAATTCAAATTATTTTATTTGTAATAAATGTGGTACATTACATAGGTGGAACAGGGCCCATATTCTGTAACGATTCCTTGTTTCAAAACCACGTTAATTCCTTAAAAAGTCACGATATCTTCCCAAAAACGTATGCGTTTGACGTTTGTGCGCGGTAAGGTATAGGTGTGGAATCTATAGATTGCGATACAGAATCAGGGCCCAGGTTAGGTTGAGCATCGCACATTTAGCTAAAGTATTAGCATACAAATATTCAATCAATATAATAAAAGTTAAAATTTAAAAATAAAATACTCAATTACTTATTCATTCACATTACAATCATTGTTAATAAATTCATCAATTGTATAAAAACATTAGTTAGTAACCTAGTATATGGGAGCTTCGTTATAAATAATGAGATTTTATTATAAATTTTTATGCTCATTGCGTAACAATTATTTAAATAACGCGTTGTTTTGGGAATAGTGTCCAATACCAACCTACGTGGGTTCCTCGAATTTGTTCTATAATGGTCCTTTGCTTCTGTGGCGGCCTGCGTCGCCACATAATTTATTATCCTCACGTATTGGTTAAAGAGTTTGTAAGCACATTCCTAAACGCGTGCAGATCCGATAAAGATATGACACGGCATCATCCCTCCAACATCTACGTAGTTATTATTGTATAAATAGTCTTGTAAGGTTTAGATAATAAGTTAGTCACAATGTAGTCACTGTAAATATACAACATCAAGTCATCATCGACGCAGTCGTTATTTACCATCGCCATGGAATCCCCCACCATCTCCACTTTTCCGGCGGAACTTTTTTTTTTTTGTTATGTATTTCCTTATAATATATTGAATGCAACATGTCTTATCTCTATGTAATGTTTAATCTTAGTCAATTCTAATTTTAATTGTTTTTTATTATTTCTGATTATTAATTCTAGTAGTTCAATTTATTATTAACGTGTCTATTGTAAGAATATGCGTAATTTAAAGTTGTACTTATGTCATTTAAAATTTAATTTGTGTGTTTATTATAATCTTGGTACTTACTTATAACGCGATAAAAAATTATATTAGTAACAGTATTATGATATGATGTTGAGAGAAATTTTATACATTTTAAAGAAAAATCTAGTTTTTTATAAAATTATTCATGTAATCGGTCGTTTTTAAAAGCTAAACCAATAAGTATTTTGTTCAAATATCGGAAACAGCTCTCATTAGCAGCATTCAGCAAGCCAGCCTGCCTCAAGGTTCCATCGCAGCAACGTATCGCTTCCTGGATCCTCGGCATCACTCGACGGTCAAAAAAGTACCGACGCACTCCACACGTCTCGACTCACCCCAGACATGGTAGCACACGCTCGTCTTGAGTCACTGTACACTGGAGAACGCTCGTATTGTCAACGAAGACTTGAGCACGCTCATCACGACTTAACGTGGATTAGAGCACCACTGGCATCTCCAAGCTGAAGACCTGATGGATTTTTCCCTTTTTCTAGAGGGGGAGTACTGTGGCGGCCTGCGTCGCCACATAATTTATTATCCTCACGTATTGGTTAAAGAGTTTGTAAGCACATTCCTAAACGCGTGCAGATCCGATAAAGATATGACACGGCATCATCCAACATCTACGTAGTTATTATTGTATAAATAGTCTTGTAAGGTTTAGATAATAAGTTAGTCACAATGTAGTCACTGTAAATATACAACATCACACAAAGAGACGCAGTCGTTATTAACCATCGCCATGGAGCCATCCATCATCACAACCTCTCATAATTTCCACGACGGAACACTTCTGTTTAATATTCATAATTTAATTTGACAAATTTCCCTATCTCCAGTACATACAGGATCAATTTTGGACCCCCCGCCAAAATTTTTCGACTGATCCTATAACACAGTACAGCCAAATAATCAAATAAAAAAACATATTTTTTGTCACATTTTTGTCTCAATTCATTCTTACGAAAATTAAAATCATTGTCACCTAGCGCGCGGCCGCCTCGTTTTCAAAGCGCATGCGCGTGACCGCTATTTATTCCCCCTTCCACCAATGACGGCGCTCCGTTCGCTTGGACCGCGAGGGTGAGCGCACGCACCTAGAAATATAGGATTTAAAAAGCAGCCAATAAATTATATTTAAAAATAGAAAACATTTATTATTTTTACGTCAAATATATTATTATTACTTTTTATACCCCATATTTACTTTTGGCGGGGGGTCCAAAATTGACCCTGTATAAAGAGGCTAATGTCGACGACGACCTCCTTGGTCGAGTGGTTTGTACACCGGTTTTCATGGTGTCGCCATCTCTGAGGTCCCGGGTTCGATCCCCGGTCGGGTCAATTTAGAAATTATTGTTTTTCTAAATTGTCTCGGGTCTGGGTGTTTTCTATGTATAATAAGTATGTATTTAAGTATTTTAAGTAAGTTTATCCGTTGTCTAGTAACCATTTAACGAGTTTCTTCGAAGCTTCTCTTGGGCTAGATAATTGGTGTGATTGTAGGAACAATATAAGGAACAATGTTAATATACCCATTGACAAAAAATATGGCCTGCATGATGTGTCCATGTCTACAGCTTCCTCATTCGATATAGAGAAATTCTAAGCATGCCATATTTTTGTGCATATTATGTGCAATCAAACGTTTCAGTCCTAATTTTTGTGCCACCACAACTTCGTTACTATGAGTTGTTTTATGTGTGTAAGCTGGAGACACGTGTCACCAGCTCGCACACGCCCGTTAAGACAAACCAGTGAGGTTAGGGTTTTGGACTATAGCTAGAAATTTTGTGCATAATTTGTGCACTAGGAACAAAAAAAAACTAACCATTACACTCAAATACTGTTGAAACTACAATCATAAAACTGTGTGCGAGCTGGAGACACGGGTCTCCAGCTCGCACAGCTGTATCTTCATAATTGTTCAAGCTACGGTTATGAATTATACCTCAAAATTTTGTGCAGAATTTGTGCATAAGGCACAAAAATTTTCAAAACTTTAACTCAAAAGGTTTTTGAGCTACGAACCGATAAGTATGTGTAAGCTGGTGACACGTAACACGGGCTAACACATGGTGAATTATTGTAACTGTATAAGATAGCGCTTCGTTTTAAAGATCAAATAATACGTTATAATTTGTGCACACACGAGGCAAAATTTCAAATCTCTGGGCCTCTTACTTTATAAATTATAAGCCAAAAACTGTTTTCCCGCCAAAAAATTCAAAATAATGGCTCGGAAGCGGCTAAACGCGCGCCGAACGCGCCGTTGCCGTTCCGTGCGCTACACTATTGCAATCGAGTTTGAACTTGAGAGCTAGCTTAATTAGTGTCATTTTAATTTGCGCTCTCGATCGTTTCGTTTCTATACCGAGAATTTTAGACTAGGAGACTGCTGATATAGGAAATTAGTTAATTTAAAATAAAAGCAGTCTATTTTATTTATGAATGTTCATAAAATATCGCTATGCTTAGTTTTAAGTATTTACAATAACCTCATTAATATGATAAGTAGTGATAAAATTAGTCTGCCTGTATGTTTTTATTACCACGTTTTTATTAGGTAGCTTTCTCGTTTATTTGTCGACAAATGCAAAAGATTTTATACAAGCTTCCCGATGAGCTAGACTTGCAACTTTGAACATAGGTCAGAACAGGATGACAATGCTATATTATGGTGTCATTGAGCTGATCTGATGATTCAGCCGGAAGAAGGCCACAGGATCTCTGTAAGAAAACCATGAAACCCCATTCAGACTCATTTGATTAGTTTTGATGAGCACTCTGACGGGAGACGACTAGACGAGGTTCATGGTCTGATGATGAACCCGAAGGAAGGCCATAGGAACTCAGTATTGAAACCATGCAACCCCATCAAGTTTGGGCTCGTTTGATTCATCTTGACAAATACTCTGTTAGAAAAAAGGGTCCAGGGTCTAATGGAGCCAGAAGAAGGCCACAGGAACTCGGTATTGAAACCATGCAACCCCATCGAGTTTGGGCTCGTTTGAATCGTCTTGACGAGTACTCTGTTGGGAAATAGTGTTTAGGGTTTGATGATGAAGCCGGAAAAAGCCCACAGGAACTCTATAATAAAGCCATGCTACCCCAACGAGTTCGGGGTCGTTTGGATCGCCTTGACGAGTACTTTATCGAGAAATAGTGTTCAGGGTCTGATGATGGAGCCGGAAAAAGGACACAGGAACTTTATAATAATACCACACAACCCCATCGAGTTTGCGCTCGTTTGATTCGTCTTGACAAGTACTCCCATAGGAGATGAAGAATTTTTAGTTTTGGCACGTTAACTAAAAAACAGTTACTACGCTACGATAACTTAACCATCAACGATTCTGACAAGGGGTCGGTCAGCCATCAACACATAGAAGAATTGGTAACTTGCAAACTTTTTAACTTGTAAATAGAAAAAGTAAGAATTACTTACTACTGGTAAAATAAAAATTTTAAATAGCTTTATTAAAAATAATAAAAGTATCTTTTTTTTCGTTATCTGTGGATTGGGTTTGAAATAGGTACATATAAAATTTAACATCTACCTACTTACTAGGATTTGAAAATAACTTTAGGTACTTACTCATAAGATAACAAAGGTACGCCTACTATTGAATCTAGGTGATCTATTGCGGATGGACAACATCTACATAAAGAAGCCATAACTGGCGGTTAGTACAGGTAAGCAGCAGAACGATTAGATAGAACACAACTAAATTAATTTTTATTAAAGTTCTTTTTCTATAGAATTTACAACAGTGACAAAAAAGGCCGGCGCACAGGAAGATGCGCGTAATGAAATGCCCGCTTGCAAAGTGTTAAACTATAGCTACATAAATTTAATATCGGTGATAACAGTATCGACCATATCTACGGACTATTAAAAATTCATGCAATATCGTGTTTTTTTCCACTATATAGTTTCAGAACGCATCGAACGTTTATAATAATTTTATTTTATTAAACTTTTACAAGCACATTTGTTTGTTAAAAACTACAGATTAATGATAATTCAATAAATATCAGGGATACGGTACAATATAGTGATCTCAACGCACACCGCATTCCTGACGCGATATAGTGTTTTCCAAAATAGGTATAGTTTCAGAACGCATCGATATCGGATTTGACGATATTGATGCAATAAATACGTTTCAGTAACCTTATACGATTTGTATCGCCTACTCCTAATTTTATCGGAAAAAATGGAAGAGGTGATTGCGCTTTATTATATGTCGGCAAATAATTACTAATTATTGCATCTTTATTATTTTTATTAATTATTAATTCGTAATATTGTATTACTTTTAATACTTTATCGTTACTCCAATTCATAATTATCGAAACAGAATAATATCGATAGTCGTATTTGCAACACGTTCACACCTCTAGTTGTCTAGCAGTCAACTAAAGTGTGCGAAGGAAATGTGTCCGCACGAACTTTATCGCGACAAAATCCTTGATGTGCGGCAATTTACCAACAGCGCGGCGCGTCAACGCCATGATACAACGCGCTAACGCGAAGTGTTTGGCCAGACGTGTCGCGAAAACGCAAAGTCATCGATCACCATAGAGTACATTTATTTTTATTTATTTATTTACATTTAACCATGGCAAGTAATACAATCTACTATTAAAATAAATTACTTTCAATGGTTAAAATTTATTCTGTGACGGTCGATAGCGATTAGTTTGCTGGAAAGCATCCGTTCTTTATCGAATTATCCTCAAGTATTCAACCATTTTGTCGTTCCGCACTCCTCCATAATGGTAATAAAATAATAATCATTATGCCAAATCTAATTATTTAATTGTCTCAACAACAAAAAATAACTAAGACATTCGTGTGTGAGATATTTAAAATAAAAAGTAGGGTAGGTTATTAGGTACCTGCCTATAGTAAAACTAAATTAGTCGCGTCGCGCATCGCTTTAACAGATGGCTCCTAGTCTAAAAGTGGCAATAGTGTAGCGCACGGAACGGCAACGGCGCGCTTAGCCGCTTCCGAGCCATTATTTTGAATTTTTTGGCGGGAAAACAGTTTTTGGCTTATAATTTATAAAGTAAGAGGCCCAGAGATTTGAAATTTTGTCTCGTGTGTGCACAAATTATAACGTATTATTTGATCTTTAAAACGAAGCGCTATCTTATACAGTTACAATAATTCACCATGTGTTAGCCCGTGTTACGTGTCACCAGCTTACACATACTTATCGGTTCGTAGCTCAAAAACCTTTTGAGTTAAAGTTTTGAAAATTTTTGTGCCTTATGCACAAATTCTGCACAAAATTTTGAGGTATAATTCATAACCGTAGCTTGAACAATTACGAAGATACAGCTGTGCGAGCTGGAGACCCGTGTCTCCAGCTCGCACACAGTTTTATGATTGTAGTTTCAACAGTATTTGAGTGTGATGGTTAGTTTTTTTTGTTCCTAGTGCACAAATTATGCACAAAATTTCTAGCTATAGTCCAAAACCCTAACCTCACTGGTTTGTCTTAACGGGCGTGTGCGAGCTGGTGACACGTGTCTCCAGCTTACACACATAATACAACTCATAGTAACGAAGTTGTGGTGGCACAAAAATTAGGACTGAAACGTTTGATTGCACATAATATGCACAAAAATATGGCATGCTTAGAATTTCTCTATGTCGAATGAGGAAGCTGTAGACATGGACACCTGCATGATATGTCAGGGGCATAATACACACCACATAAAGCTCTAACACATCGCTTCTGTGCAATAAAAACTTTCTTAGCACCAGCACCATTTGTGTGGCTCATCTTGGCATGGCCACCATCACCAACTCTAAATTTGACTTTATGGAAAGTATGTCGATAGTATGTCGCCAAGTATCAGAGTTTGTCGGTCTACCATTCAAAAGTTATAAGGGGTCATTGGTGGCCATGCCAGGATGAACGCTCATCCTGGCATGGCCACCTGTATCTCAAAAACTACTGGTCATAGCAAAGATCTGATTTCACCAATAGTATGTCGAAAGTATGTCGAAGTATGTCGCCAAATATCAGAGTTTGTCGGTCCACCGTTCAAAAGTTATAAGGGGTCATTGGTGGCCATGCCAGGATGAGCGCTCATCCTGGCATGGCCACCTGTATCTCAAAGACTACTGGTTATAGCAAAGATCTGATTTCACCAATAGTATGTCGAAGTATGTCGCCAAATATCAGAGTTTGTCGGTCCACCGTTCAAAAGTTATAAGGGGTCATTGGTGGCCATGCCAGGATGAGCGCTCATCCTGGCATGGCCACCTGTATCTCAATAACTACTGGTCATAGCAAAGATCTGATTTCACCAATAGTATGTCGAAAGTATGTCGAAGTATGTCGCCAAATATCAGAGTTTGTCGGTTTACCGTTCAAAAGTTACAAGGGGTCATTGATGGCCATGCCAGGATGAGCGCTCATCCTGGCATGGCCACCTGTATCTAAAAAACTACTGGTCGTAGCGAAGATATGATTTTACCAATAGTATGTCGAGAGTATGTCGAAGTATGTTGAAAAAACTCCAGAGTTTGTCGGTGCTTCTAGGAAAAGTTATATCAACTTCTTTTTTCCATACAACAGCAAATAGTACAATCGCGTACACGAGCATTAAATAATTTTTATTAGGCTATTTAATGAACACAAAGTGTTGAACGAAGAACGGAACTTCGATGTGTATGTATGTTTATCAGATGCTTATAATCATGCAAAACATTAGTTCACCGAAAATAAAGCGGTACCTGATATAGCCTTGATTTCGGTGTCATAATTTAGACTTACATTTTATCATTGCATTTCTTTATATGGGCTATTAGCGAATAGGCGCAATTTAGAACTGTACATTTTGTTATCTGTTTTATAGATTAAAAACAAACCATTGTTTGTGATAGTTGAGTGGAGAGTTACGAACATAACAATAGGTTATTTAAAAAAGGGGATACTAATAAAAAATTATGTATGTGTAATATGCTTTATTTGAAAATATCAATCAGATAAGTAACTACTAACTAAGGTATAGACGACCGCAGGTCAATTAACCCTTTGCAAAATATCAAATCCAATAAATTTAAAAGTTTGGGGATGTTGACTTGCTGGCTTCGGAATCCTACCCGTTGTAACAGCGACAAAAAGGGTGCTTCAACTCACAGCAGATAGATAAGCTACCACCATCTTATGTAAATATGTCGCCATAACATCAATGTTCGTGTAGCATTGTTATATTCCGGCAGTTGTAGATAAGATACAAGAAACAGCCAGTTCCTCAGTAGTTGAGGATTCTGGGTGAAGGGCACTTCCATCTGTATGTATTATCAACTTATGTACATAAGTTGGTTTCTCAAGGTTCAGTATTATTATGATTGATTGTATTATACTATTGTACATTTTGCGAAATTTCATGCGTGATTGATTATATTGGAACTGGTGCTAGATTCTACTGAATCTACCTATTGTTAAGATTTAACTAAATGATAGTTAACTGTTATTTTATTAGTTTTCGACGTCAATATGTAGGCACTTATTTCATTTAATATAAACCTGTGATGGTTTATATTGAATGAACTATTTCTCTATTATCCAAGCATCGGATTAAGTACCTACCTATTACTCATATACACATAATTAATAAATTTGCGCTCTTTATATCAAGGAACCTTTCAGATTAAAATTATTCATTTACTTTTTCAATAAACTTTATGCACGCGATTGTACATCTACTATGGGAAAATTAAAAATTGATTTTTCTCTTTATAGAAGCACCGACAAACTCTGGAGTTTTTCGACATACTTCTACATACTCTGGCCATACTATTGGTGAAATCAGATCTTCGCTACGACCAGTAGTTTTTGAGATGCAGGTGGCCATGCCAGGATGAGCGCTCATCCTGGCATGGCCACCAATGACCCCTTATAACTTTTGAACGGTAGACCGACAAACTCTGATATTTGGCGACATACTTCGACATACTCTCGACATACTATTGGTGTAATCAGATCTTCGCTACGACTTGTAGTTTTTGAGATATAAGGTGACCATGCCAGGATGAGCGCTCATCCTGGCATGGCCACCAATGACCCCTTATAACTTCTGAACGGTAAACCGACAAACTCTGATATTTGGCGACATACTTCGACTTACTCTCGACATACTATTGGTGCAATCAGATCTTCGCTACGAACAGTAGTTCTTGAGATACAGGTGGCCATGCCAGGATGAGCGCTCATCCTGGCATGGCCACCAATGACCCCTTATAAATTTAAAACGGTACACCGAAAAACTCTGATATTTGGCGACATACTTCGACTTACTCTCGACATACTATTGGAGTAATCAGATCTTCGCTACGATTTGTAGTTTTTGAGATACAAGGTGGCCATGCCAGGATGAGCCTCATCCTGGCATGGCCACCAATGACCCCTTATTACTTTTGAACGGTAGACCGACAAACTCTGATATTTGGCGACATACTTCGACAAACTATCGACATACTTTCTATAAAGTCAGATTTAGAGTTGGTGATGGTGGCCATGCCAAGATGAGCCACACCTCCTTCTTAGAACTTATTATATGATCCTTAAAATTTAATGTAACATGTAAAATTTTTAAATTATTAAAATTAATTAAATTTGTTTTTGTCAGATGTATCTTTAAATTATTATCGATTAACCATTTATTAACTAATGTCAGTGTATTCAATATGTCCATATTATGTTCAATAAGAGAAGAATTTTGGCTAGTTGTAATTATAACTGATACGTCATCAGCAAATAGGATAGCTTTGTGTACTAAGATATCCGGTAAATCATTTATGTACAACAAGAATAGAAGTGGTCCTAGCACACTTCCTTGGGGGACACCAAATGGGTTATATGCAGTAGGAGATCTACATGTTTTTAAGACATTACGATTATCAAGAAATGATATTTCCACATACTGCTGTCGATTACTCAGATAAGAATAACCATTTTAAAGCAGGTCCCCTTATACCACTATATTCAAGTTTTGAGGCGATTATGCGATACAAGATCGAATGCGCTAGTCATATCCAATAAAAGACCCGATGTGTGTTTTTTTTATTGCAGTTATGTAAGGCTGATTTCACAGTCACGCGTTTGATCAGCGCCGGCCACACGCGCGCGGTTACAATTACACTAGATAGTAGTTGCGTTTCATAGTCATCACGCAGTTCAAACGCGCAACGACTGTGAAATCAGCCTAAAATTTCATAGACCATAGCAAACATAGCTTGAGACGTGGATTTTTGCTTTTGGAAACCAAATTGATCATTTTTAATAATATTATGTTTGTTATAAAATGACATTAACCTAAAATGCATCACTTTTTCGAAAATTTTGGAAAAAAAACTGGTATTAAAAGTTATGGACGATAATTTGCAACAACCGTTCTGTCACCTTTCTTGAAAAATGGTTTTACTATTGAAAGTTTCAATTTCTTATAACATACAATACAAGTTTCTGTTTTTCTAGAACATGCAGTAATATTCAAGTAAATGAGTAAAACACAAATTACCTTAAAATAATATATTATTTACTTTCACTTATAAAATGAATTCATACAGCTGATTAGAACCTATCACCGCTAAACATAGGGTACACTTTCGTCTAAAACTTCAAATATCTCAACATATTTTTTTTCCTTGAATGTTAGTCCTATTGTTCAACATGACCTTCTCTTGCCGTTTCTTTTCCTCTTTGAACGCGTCTTTGTTCGCCTTCTTCTCTATTCGTCTCTCTTTTCTGTACTCTTTTAGAAGTCGTTTTCTCTCTTTCTTTTCCTCTGCCTGCTCGTCTTTAGGCCTGAAATAAAAAAAATTTGGTTGCCTGTAAAGTCGGTATACGGGCGAAAGTTTTACGTGACAACGACTTTGAGTGGTAAAATAATTTTAATGTGAATATTCATTCGTATAGTAGGAAGAAGGATGAAATAATAGTAACAATTTAAAACATTTATTTATACAAAGAATTATATTTAAAACATTAATTTATACAAAGAATCTCGCACTGAATTTCATATTAACAAAATTTTATTTTTACCTTTACACATACATACGTATTTATATACAAATATACATACAATAACTTGCAATACATTTGCGTACAATGAAACAGCGTTTACTGCTCTTAGGCGGGCTAACCATGCCCGAGTGGAAGGGACGCGTGCCTCTCACTCGCTCTCATTGTGAGCGCATAACGTGAGCGGAGCGTAACGCAGTTTCTTGAAGTGTCACCCGGCAAACCAATTTATAAGACGTTGTCACGTCAAAAAGCAAGTAAAGTACACCCTGTATACAGTTCCACTGCTGGGCAAAGGCCTCCATCATTGAAATCAAGTCATCGCTACAACTGATGGGTATTGGCTAAAGGCGAGATATTCCGAGCGCTTTTTTCTCGCTCTCTCGATGGTACAAAGGTACGGGACGGGTGTATCAGCGAAGCGGCGCGAATATGCGCGTTTTATAGGTTTTCTGCCTGTACAGGAAAAAACTAGTGAAATTAAAAATATGTGCTTTTTGCATTCACTAAATAATGAAAAGTTTCGTCTATTGGTAAAAAGATTAAGTCATTTATTAATGTACTAGCAGACCGCTGGCGAAATGACTCCCCTCCCAAGAACACTTATTGTGACGTAACTATAATAGTTAGACATATGCTATCGCGACACTTTTTGTAGATAATGATGTGTTCTGCAAAGCCATAGTACATTATTTTATTCTATCATCAATAGTTTTACTAGCACACGCGATGTAAGTAATTTATTTGTATTTTAGTAAGGATCCCTTATTTTTTGGAAATTATTAAATAGCATATGTCACCCGGAGATAGTGTAGCTTCCCAACGGTGAAAGATTTTTTTAATCGGTCGCGATGTAAGGAATTTATTTGAATTTTAGATAGATAGATAGATAATACTTTTATTGCAATTTATCACAAACATTTACATTAGACATAAGAGCAAAAATAAAAAATTACAATGTGGCGGTCTTATCGCTTAAAAGCGATTTCTGCCAGACGACAGATTTTAGTAAGGACCCTTAATTTTTTTTAAATTATAATAAAGCCTATGTCACCCGGAGATACTGTAGTGTAGCTTCCCAATGGTGAAACAATATTTTAAATCGGTCGCGATGTAAGGAATTTATTTGAGTTTTAGTAAGGATCCCAAATTTTTTTGAAATTATAATATAGCCTATGTCACTCGGAGATAGTGTAGCTTTCAAACGGTGAAAGAATTTATTTAAATCGGTCTAGTACTTTCGGAGCCTATTCAATACAAACAAACAATCAAATGTTTCCTCTTTATAATATTAGTATAGATTATCTGACTTACACACAGACATATAATATGTCTGTGGACTTTTACAGCTCTTTTAAAATTGACAGAGCTATCTTTGAATTTTTTTTCTATAGATTGAAGATCACCAATAATGTTTCTGTCTTTAAGAGTCAATAAATAATATGTTCAACTATAATATGTATGAATTTTAGAACCGTATGTTTTATATTGGTAGCGGTACAATCAATCGAAATTGTTAAAAACGGGAAACGAGCGCCTTAATCACCACGCCACGCTTGCCAAACGCGGGTTGGTGATTATTAGAGACCGGATTACATGCAACATAAAAAGCTTGTTATATGCATGAAAAATGCTTGAAATATGCACGAAAATAAGCAGAATATGCGAAATTAAATGATAAATTTTAGGAACCCAAAAAAGAAGAAAAGTAAGTTTTCATTTTTTTATTCTAATATCAGCATACAATTTAGTAAATTATGCTTTGATTGGCGATAATAGGTACAGTTACAATACATGACATTAAAATTATTTAATATTTTTGTAAACGTAAACAATCGAGCATTGTTCTAAATTTTCAGTGGTTAGATTGTGTCTTCGATCATCCTACTAATATTATAAACGCGAAAGTTTGTAAGTATGGATGGATGTTTGTTACTCTTTCACGTAAAAACTACTGAATGGATTTGGATGAAATTCGGCATACAGATACCTGGATTAACACAGGATACTTTTTATTCGATATTCCCACGGGAACGGGAACCACGCGGGTGAAACCGCGAGCGGCCGCTAGTTTAGAATATTTTTGTAAATGGAAAAGGATCGCTTCACATCCACTGAGGTAACTGGGCAGAATTTGAACTTGGGTGCTAAGTTTGCACTATTAAATTTGGCCGGATTCGCGCTATTATCATTTTTATCGCATTTCGGAGGGTATGTATAAAAACAAATATTGTAAATGTAGCGATAATATGCTTCATAATCATAACTAGATCTTAGGCAAAATATGCTATTACCGCTAAGATTAGCTTAAATATGCAAATGCATATAATCCGGCCTCTAGTGATTACAAACCCGGGCGCGGCATCGAAAAATCCGGAGCACAATTTGCCCGATCTGGCAATTGAACCTGGACCTCTGGTTATCAGACCGTGCGCTTAGTCGCTCGACCACCGACCATGTTTATATTAAGTAACTTGTAACTGTTTGTTATTCCATAAAATTAAATAAGTAAGCTGTTACTTACCATAAAAAAAGATAAAAAAATAAAATAGAGACGTATCACGGACCCGTTTCCGCCCCTTTTTTACATACATTCATATACGTATAATCACGACTATTATCCTCGAAGGATTAGTCAGAAACCAGGCAATGAGGACCGCTAGCGACTGCACATGTGCTCAGCGTGAGAGGTGGTGAGTCCATCGCCGCTCTATGCTGTTGGAAGTATGTGCAGTCTTTTAATTAAATAAATAAATAAATAAATTTTCCTACACTCACACCAATTATCTAGCCCAAGAGAAGCTTCGTTATGAAACGCGTTAAATGGTTACTAGACAACGGATAAACATACTTATAATACATACTTATTATACATAGAAAACACCCAGAAACGAGATAATTTAGAAAAACAATAATTTCTAAATTGACCCGACCGGGGATCGAACCCGGGACCTCAAAGATGGCAACACCATGAAAACCGGTGTACAAACCACTCGACCAAGGAGGTCATCACAATATAATCTTTAATCCGTTAATCGCCTTTTAAGACACCCAAGGGGAGAGGGGGTGGTTGTATTCTTTCACCATAGAGCATAGAGCGGCGATGGGCTCACCACCTGTCACGCTGAGCACATGTGCAATCGCTAATTCGTGAAAAGTGGACTATGGCAGATGACTACTTTTGCGGTCCTCATTGCCTAGTCTCTGACTAACCCTTCGGGGATAATAGTCGTGATTATTTTTACATTATGTATCACAGACCCGTTACCATCCCTTAAAATCCTAAACTCTAACCACTCATCTAATAGTAGTAGGCGGTACTCCCAATCGCAAAAGTAAATAAAAGTGCGAGAAACATACAAGATAGAACTGGAATGAGAGTAATAGCAATAAGAAAGCCCTAAGCCATCCACATTGGGGAAATAATATTTAAAAAAAAACCACTCACCTAATAGACAGCACGCTGAGCGTAGACAAGACAGACTCTGCGTGCGTGCGTCCGTCATCATCGTCGTCGCTATGGGCCGCGTCGTTGAGCGCGTTGAACTTGGCCAGAGACTTTATGGTCAGCTTATTGTCTTTGCCTAGGACGTCTTTGGGTATCCCCGTTTTCGTGTCGATCTGGATCTTTTTGGGGTGCTAGAACAAAACAAGTTGCGACGGTTTTTTTTTTGTGACTCGTCATAGTGACCACATCCTGCCTGATGGTAAGCCGCCATTGCAGTCCAGAATAACGAGAGCGCTCCTCCCGTGAAACAAACACGGTAACAAGTGCACCCATAACGGCCTGAATAAATGCCGTTTCACGCCCCGCTTAAAAGACCCGGAAATATAGGAGCTGGGAAACACACGCGCCGGCAGAGAATTCCAAAGCCGAATGGTCTTACAGAGGAACGATTGCCAAATTTTTCGGTACGAATGCTGATAGTCTGTACAGTATGATAGTGGTTCCTAAGATCAGCACGTGTAGTCCGGGAGAGGGCGGGATTAGATCAAACATAATACAGATTAAAATTATATTGTTTTAACTTCTTAGAAAGTAAAGTGTCAGCAGTCTTGTTTTACTTTCTAAAATTTACATACATAAACTCACAACTATTATGCCCGAAGGGTTTGTCAGGGACTAGGCGGTGGGGACAGTAAAAGCAGTCCACGATACACTACACATGTGCTCAGCGTGATAGGTGGTGAGTCCATCTCACCGCTCTATGCTGTGGATGTATGTGCAGTGTGTAGTCCATTAGTCGCCTCTTAGGACACCCCAGTAGGCCTGGCATGCGCAACACGAGATACGTCGCGGACGAGAGACGACAAATCATTTTATGGTGTCATGTTAAGGTTTGTAGACAAAAATACCACAGTTTATGCAAAAACTACTATTAAGTCTATTTTTGATATATTATGTAGAGTTCTAAACGCATCCATGTGTCTATAGTGTCGATAGACATTAGAGATAAATGAATAAAACACGAGAAAACGGGTCGAGAAGAGTTCTCGTGTTGCGTATGCTAGGCCGGCAGGAAAGAAAGGGGTTGCTAGCATTATTTTAGTGAGCAGCTACACACAGCAGCTTGCCCGCTAAGCAACTTTCACAATGTCGGGTCGCTGGATGGGTGACCAAATTTAAATCATCTCGAGCTCCTCCGCGCTTCGGAAGGCACGTTAAGCCGTTGGTCCCGGTTGTTGTCGTAAGATGACAGTCGTTAAAACCCACCAACCCGCATTGGGTCAGTGCGGTGGATTATGGCCCAATATCCCCACGTGCTATTGTCCACGTGGGAGGCCTGTGCCCAGCAGTGGGACGTTTATAGGCTGATGATGATCAATGAGCACATGTGCAGTTGGACTATGGTGGACTATGGCAGCTTCTAGAGTCTGGCCAACGAAAGCTGAACCTCGTAGTTATTTGATTGGCAACACTTTGTCTCTATGTGTGTCTATCTGAGGTGTCATGTCGTATGTCAAATTATTTTTCTGAGAAAATTGCAGCTGTGAGTGACCCTGTTTTACCCTGTTATGATTTTTTTTAATTTGCCGCGTTTTTCCCATAAAGTTACTATATCTAGCGGAATAGAGCAACAAACATGAGCTGTCAAACGAAACCGAAATATGATGGCATTTGTGTGTGTAAAGAATGCGTTCAGTGATTTTACGTCATGTCGCTTTTCACATTAACATCGATATCCATTATATTTATTACTAACAGTAATAGTGTTATTAGAACTAAAATAGGATGGGATGGGAAAATATCCACGATTTCACGTAAAATCCGAAAAATTCGCAAAACCCAAATTCTCAGCGTGCTGATAAGTGCTGACAAACAGTAGCCAAAAACAGTTCTGTGACGTCGCATCACGCATCTCTTTTTATCCCACAGTGTTGTTGCTAGTGACATCCTGCTCGCTCAGCCCTTTGTTTCTCTATTCCGCTAGGTATAGTAACTTTAAACTTTCCTTTCCTACACTCACACCAATTAACTAGCCCAAGAGAAGCTTCGTTATGAAACTCGTTGAATGGTTACTAGACAACGGATAAACATACTTAAAATACTTAAATACATACTTATTATACGTAGAAAACACCCAAACCCAAGATAATTTAGAAAAACAATAATTTCTAAATTGACTCGACCGGGGATCGAACCCGGGACCTCAGAGATGGTGACACCATGAAAACCGGTGTACAAACCACTCGACCAAGGAGGTCGTCAAACAGTTTATGGTTTTAGTTTAGTTTAGTTTATGGTTTAAACTTTATGGTTTTTCCTGGTTCAGCTTTCGTTAGCCAGACTCTAGCTATGGACGGCTTCTGCGGCCCCATTGCCTTGTCTCTGACTGCCTTTTTGGGGACAATAGTCATGACTCTATGTGTGTTTGTTAGTTAATAGTAGTTTTACTCACTCTCGGCTCCTCAATGATCTTGGGGTGATTGTAGATATTGGAGTAGGTGGACAGGATGGTCTCGCAGTCCCAGCGCTCCTTATGCTCCACAGGCACGTCCACCAGATCACCTTCCGACTCCTCGGATATCTCTTCGAGGCGTTTCATTCTAATACATTACAAAAAATATTGACAGTATTAGAACATCTTTATTATTGAAATTTTTGCATTCACAATACTACTAGAAAAAATAATAATTTTCGAAGTCGAATTTTCTTTCGACCATGTGAGGGTAGGTAAACCTTCACAGTGACGTAATACCGCTAGCTTGCAGCGTAAATCACAAACTGCTAGAAAGAATTCAACGAGTCTTCTGGGGTCTCGGTAGCTTAGCGGCTAGAGCAGTGGACCGGCAATCCAAAGGTCATGGGTTCGAATCCCATTCGAGCTTTCCTGAGACTGGTTGATTTTTTTCTAGTAAACATTTTATCCTAGTATTAGAACACAAAACCATACTTTATTTGCATAGGAGTAAGTTCTGTTTGTCTTAAGAGGGTTTCCGCATTTCGGTTTCCCATACAAACTTTCAAGTCCAAACTTTTAAAATCCAATGAGTCAATTTTAATAATACTTGGCATGCTAAAGTAAAATACAGATATCTATATAGTTTGTTTGAAAAGATATCTAAATAGTTTGTTGAAAACATTTTTCAAAAACGTTTATTTAACTAAGTTATTGCGATTGTCAACGCAATAACTCAGCTAAATAAACGTTTTTTAAAAATGTTTTTAACAAACTATTTAGGTCACTGTATTTTACTTTAGCATGCAAAGTTTTATTAAAATTCCTTGATTGGTTTTTAAAAGGAGACCGGCGAAATTCCTTAGGACCTTGGGCCTTGACCGTTACACTGATGATTTATATGCGGTTTTGTAGATCAAAACCAGCGGATTCCAACAATATAACAATTATAAATCTGTTCTACGGGATAACACAAATATTGGGAGTTAAGTAACTCAAAGTGAGGTTAGTTAACGTAAATTAAACAAATAGCTGTTTACTTACTATTTATATTGTGTATTTGGTATGTAACTGAAATGTTTACATATATGCACTTAACGTAAGAGTATTCTCTGTTGAATAACTGACAGTATTGCTTCGTCTTGTGTCAAATGCGAACCTAAAGCATTGTTACGAGTAAAACGAACGCAACAGTTTATGAAGTTTATCTTTAAAAGAAGTACAATCGGAAGCAATGGTCGGTGTCTCACCACTGCTAGAATACTTAGACAGTACTTACTTAGAGAGTACGTAGTAGTACTTAGAAAGTCAAACAAGCAGTGATCAATGTCCGTTGTGCAGGCGCGGGTTGTTCGTAATGGCAGCTATCGTCAAAGTCCGTAATACGTTGCGTAATCAAAAATCACTAATTTATTTATTATGTGAAGTATCAATGAATAAGTCAATCTCAATACTACCTAAATTGAATAAAAATACAATGATCAATTCGTACTAATCGAAACAATAGGCAGTTTTTCTGCTGGCAGCATTGTCCTTCGACTACCACGTGATATGCGTCCTTGGTTTGGTGGTTATTTTAATTAATTACAAAATATTGTTCCCCATAGAATTATTAGTTGTTTTTTATTCCACAAGTTATTAAAAATTACACTATGATTTTAGTTAAAGTCTGATTCCTGTAATGGTTAGGCCCAATTTCGCCGATCTCCTTTCGACTTGGAAGTTTGTATGGGAAACCGAAATGCGTGAACCCTCTTAAATGACAAGATGTTTTAAGCACACATCAAGTAAGCTTGATCGAGTGGTGCAAGAAAGAGACAGCACTGCATCACCACATCTGCCGATGCTGGTACTTCTTTCGCGACTCCTCGATCAGTGCTAAGAAGAGACAGAGGGAGAGAAAGCAAACAGTGCTAGGAGGAGACAGCACTTACTTGGCGATCTCCCTGTCTCTTTCAAGCTGGTCCCTACTCACATTCCACGGCGGCGCGCAACAGCGCGTGTGTGTTTGTAAGAGAGAGAGAGAGAGAGAGAGAGAGAGAGAGAGAGAGAGTGAAAGAGAGAGTGATAGAGCGCAATCATTCCAGACAGGGACAGAGTTCCACTTGCCCAGCGCAGTGCTAGATTGAGACAGCATTCACCCGGCGACCTCTTTGTCACAGTGGAGCTGGTGTCGAGTGTGACAGAGGGAGAGAGGACAATAAGTTCTAGAAAGGGTCAGCTCTACTTACCTGGCGATCTCCTTGCCTGTCGGGCTGATACATCCAACTTCGAGCTGGTAGAGAGAGAGGGAGAGTGATATAGAAAGAGAGCAATCAGTGCTAGAAAGAAACGGAGCTGCACTCACCTGGTGAAACTATTGTCTCTGTCAAGCAGGTACTTCTTCCTTTAAGCTGGTAAGGGGGTTAAGAGAGACAGAGAGAGCAAGCGATCAACGCTAGAAACAAACGGAGCATCACTTACCTGGCGATCTCCTTGTCCCTGTCGAGCTGGTACTTCCTTCTGGACTCCTCAAACTCTTCAGCGGCGCGCAGCAGCATGTCGTGTGACTCCGGCATGAAGCCCTCGATCTCCTCAAGGTCGAGAGCCCCCACTTCCGTGTCGTCGTACTCGGAGAACATCTGGTAGGGGGTAAATAGGGCGGAAATTGAGAAATTTCGCAGTTGATTTAGTTAGCAATTGAATTAGTATGGATAATAGCTACACACAGGGTTAAAGGTTAAGTCGACCTATACCCTTTAAGAGGATGTAGTTTCCATAACTTCTGACTGGGCCCTTATTCTGTAACGATTCCTTGTTTCAAAACCATGTTAATTCCTTAAAAAGTTACGGTATCTTCCCAAAAACGTATGCCTTTGACGTTTGCGCGCGGTAAGGTTTAGGTGTGGAATCTATAGATTGCGATACAGAATCAGGGCCCTGATTTGACTATGAAACACCGTACAAATTCCATAAAGGACAATAAGCGCAGGGAGTAACTTAACGTAATACCATAATTTTGATTACTACCTGGGAGTCTTTCATTAAAGTTTTTCGGAGAATCCTGAAATACCCTAGCTTGTTATACCTTGATAGAAAGCTCAGGAACCGTAGATATTTTTCTGATTTTCTGCAGCACAACTGTCATAGACTTTTTTTATATCAAAGAAAGAAATATTTTTTTTTTTCCTAATTTACTTCTTTTTTAGTTGTTACTCAGTTGGTACAACTACTTGCAATTTTAGTATTTATAATAATTAAGCAACTAATCTTCTACACAAAAATACCAAAACTAAATAAGTTAGAGGCACAAAACACAAAAAAAGAGGACAATAGTAAAAAAAAAAATGGCAATTATTATAAAAAAAACTTCAAAGTACTATAACTTGAGAACGGTTAAGTTTGGGGTACGGTGCTTAATAGTCAAATCAGTCAGAAATGATAGAAACTACATCCCTTTAAAGGATATAGGTCGACTTAACTTTTAACCCTGTATAGATAGCTAATAATTGTTACATAAAATACACGCGATTAAAATGGATCGTAATTTTTGATGTTTTTTCCGAAGTTACGCAGGTTTTCTAAATTTCAGCTCAAGCGGTCGCCGAAAAGTGGTTCATTAAATCTTCCTTGCAAGATTTGAACCGAACAATAAAAGATTGTAAAAAAGGGCGACTATAGCGCGACAAGTTCGAGCGTGACCTTTACGCGGATCAATTTCTTCCGTGGTAGCGTCTAGCACTAATTTGTCTTTACAAATATTAGTTACAATCATATTAACCTTTGTAGGACAAGAAATTTTGTATATGTAGTCAGACAAATCAATGCCAGATGTTACCACGGAAGAAATGGTCCGCGTAAAGGTCGCGCACGAACTTGTCGCGCTCTAGCTGCGACTAGACTAGAGTAAACAATGATAGTTACCTTCTCAAACCGCCCGTCCAGCAGCGAAAGCCCCTGGTTGCGGTGAATCACACTCGAGCTCATAGAGTACTGCGAGAAGCGGGACTTGGTATCATCCTTATCGTCCCATTGAGGCATGCGTCCTTTGCGGACGCCCTGAGAGAAACAGTTACATTCTTTATACGTATAGTAGCACAGAATAACTAATAAATACCGTACAGAAGGTTCACTCTCTAACGACTTTCACGCGAAATTGAAACTTATCGTGTGACCCAGGCGTTCATATTAAGTTAAGCAACGCAGACTCGATATCGATTTGAGGTTTTTTTTTTATTATTGGCAACGGGTAAGCGTTTGGCCTTCATCTCACCTGATAGTAAGTGACGATAAGGCCGAAGGTGGAAGCGCGCTTCACCCGGAATCCTCAACCACTGAGGTACTGGCTATCTTATCCCAAACTGCCGGAACACAACAATGCTATAAACATCGTTGTTATGGCGACAGACTTAGACAAGATGGTGGTAGCTAGCCAGGCGGACTTAACAGCCCTACCACCAACCAAACCGAGCACACAAAGATGTACCCCCCGCTGGGAATCGAACCCGGGACGTCTGGGTCTGAAACCGGTAGCTTAGCCACTAGACCGCAGAGGCGGTTAGGAGCGCAGGGTTTTTTTTTTTTTTTCCATTTATTGGGGTAAACAAACAATGACAATACTTAATGGTTAAAAACTATGACAAATGATTTGGTAGAATTGTCACCAACACCGTTTACCACATATTGTAAAGGTTTCCACTCATAGATATATTTAAATACAGGTGTGTGTACATTTAGCCAGTCTTTTTTCTTCAAGATATGTATATTTTTATCCATTAGTTAGGCCTTAGGCGGTAAAAACGGAAAAATTGTCTGTTTTCTATTAGCTGTTATTCAAAATATTTTAGTTATTTCGCAATGAAATTTTCAATGTGTATTATAGAGCGTATGTGTGGGAAATGACTGACAGTTTCCAAAACACAATTGGAAACATTTTGCTCGATAGAAAAAAAATCCTAAAGTTACCTCTAAAATTTAATATAAATGCACATTACGACCGTGTTTTACAATAATAATTCCAATAAAATTATACACATACCTTTTCGATTTCTTGACCGTTAGCCGTTTTCTTGTGAATCTTTCTCAAAAAAAGTAAAAATCTAAGTGACACTAGACTTTGCACAAAGAAATCTCAATATCTTTATTATTGAAATTTTTGCATTCACAATGCTATATAGATACAGGATAAAATGTTTACTAGACAAAAAATAACCAGCCTCAGGAAAGCTCGAATGGGAATCGAACCCACGACCTTCGGATTGCCGGTCCACTGCTCTAACCGCTAAGCTACCGAGACCCCAGAAGACTCGTTGAATTGTTTCTAGTAGTTTGTGATACGCTGCAAGCCAGCTTTATTACGTCACTGTGAAGTCTACCCTCACAGTCGAAAGAAATACTATTGCAAGTATTTAACAATCAATAAAGACGTAATTGCTTATAAATATCTTTATTATTAAAATGTTTGCATTCACATTGCTATATAGTGTATGCGCCAGCGCGCAACGGGTTTACGGCCCCCCAACGCCAATTCAGCCCGTGCCTACATCGCGACCACAGTGCGTGATCCGACATTCTGAACCTAACAAACTAAGTGAAGTGACTGTGTGATCGTGAAGTCCAATTCATTGCCCTGCCCGTGCTTTGCCCAGCTCCAGTTTCAAAGTCAAAGTCAAATTATTTATTCAATGTAAACCTTTACAGGCACTTATTGACGTCAATACTAATAATAATAAAAAAACAGTAAACTAACCTATAGTTAAGACTTAATAACTAATCTAACGAGCTATTATAGTCTGTGCCAGACAAATGCGCATTGCTACCCATAGTACCACTGCACGCTGAAACAGAATCGCGTCGAACCGAAATATAAGCCGTGGTCATAGAATTGTGTAATATGATTTCCAATTATCGTATTGATACTGTGGTAAGTAATATAAATTGGAGAGTTATTGAAGTAAAATAAGTTGCCCGATCACCCATCATCCCAGGTAAGCCTTCCTACCTCCCACCATTTTCCTACGTCGAGTAATCGCCACTCAGTCGTGGCGACTACATATAGATATAGGATAAAATGTTTACTAGAAAAAAAGGTCTCGGTAGCTTAGCGGTTAGAGCAGTGGACCGGCAATCCAAAGGTCATGGGTTCGATTCCCATTCGAGCTTTCCTGAGACTGGAAATGTCAATAATTTGTTTACAGACATTCTTTATCGATCATGGCTGTAATCTAGGCTAATCAGCTAGCGTGTGTACAAAAGAGTTACGCACAAAACTAAATTGTAATGAAATGAGTATAGAACAACCTCTAACATAGGTTTATACAATAGTGTTCTGGCTGTTCCCTCATTAGGGACAGCCCGAGCTCTTTACAAAATGGTATCCATCGGGATTAAGCGTAGAGTAACGTAATTTAAGTTAGCATTAACCAACTATGAGGGTGGCACTTTCTGTACAGAAAAAACTCTCTTTGAAAAAATAAATAAATAGAAGAAAATATCAAATGAGTATACCTGTTGATCGCTCTCATCGTCCGAGTCCAGGTCTGATGCGAACGCTTTGTCTGAGTCCGCGCCGTCGGACATACTGTCGCCGCCGTCATCACCGTACTCTTCATCGTCAGTGGATCCTGAACATAATCACTAGTGAGTTTTTAATTTTAAAGGACCATGGGAAATTTTGTCCCCACCATCTAACAGATTTGAAATTAGTGTCATTTTTTTACTATGGCGACTTTCTTCAAATACGCGGGATTTAGGTTATTAAAAATATATTGTTTAAGAATATTTGTTTTCCAACAAAATAAGATTGCAAGAGCAGACCGGACTCCACAGGCGGCAACCGTTCACGAGTATGACATGTGAATCAGCCATCGCTTCGCTCAACCATGTTTTAGGGAACGTACGCGCACACGGACGCACATGCCACCACCGCAGAGACACTTTGAGAGAGCATGAGGCACTCGAGCAACTCCAACTAAAGCAAGAAAACAATAAAAGTTTTTTTTTAATTATAAATAAACCCAATACTTTTTGCAACTAACACAGGTACTTTAGGCTTCTTTGGGTCCCAATGAACAAATTGACACGTATCCCAAGACTGTTGTAGGGTGGGGACGGGGTTCATACAAAATCCCCCATGGTCCTTTATACGAACATAAATCCACGACTACTGTCCCTAAAGGGTTATTCAGAGACTAGGCAATGAGGACTGCAGTCCACTTTTCACCAACTATCGACTGCACATGTGCTCAGCGTGATAGGTGGTGAGCCCATCGCCGAACTATGCTGTTGGATTTATGTGTAGTCTTTATTCCGTCGTCTTTTTTGACACCCAAGGAAAGAGAGAGGAGTTCAATTCAACGTATATTTTTTTCTCTCTTAAATTATGGCTTCGTCATTTCAATCAGCACATTTAGCCAGTGTCAAAATTTTAATAGTAATTATTATTTTCTTTACATTAAGTGGGTGATAATGATTGATAATGAACGTTTAATGGTAAATGATTTCCCCCCAAACCCCTCGAGACTCAATAAGCTGTGGGACTTTTATGATGTCTCACACGGACTTCTTGAGAGAATTTGAAAAGTGATGTTGTAGTGTTTTGTTCATTTGCTAACACTCGTGCACGTTCACGAACACTTAACAGTAAATAATCCACCATTATTTTACATTAATATTCGACAAAACACAAATTATAGAAAATAATACAAAACTGCAGACATGACGCTTCACTTTCCCGCCAGGAAGTCCCAACGTATATTTATACTTCACTTTAAGAACCTATTTGGTAATCGATCGGGGATTTTGCGACTGGCACCGCGTTTTGGCGACTCTCTGCGTTTGATTTCAGTATCGGAATCGCGCTTTTTAGCGATTCAGTCGCTGCATTCAGCTTCTAAAAAGCGTCTAAATCGCCGATCGCCGCTGCTAAAAATAGCATGTCTGCTCTGGCCCTTAATTATTTTTCATTGTGCTTGTAATTGTCAGAACAAAGTTTGTAATTTAAAAAAGAAAATTTTACGAATTCGTCATGGGATACGGGGTGTTAGTTCACGCGGATGAAATCGCGGGCGGGCTGTTAGTTAAAGTTAGTAATGATAAGAATTATGCCACAACGAATAAACATTTACCTTCACCCATCGCGAGGTCAATGAAGTTATCTTCCAGCTGGTTATCGGGGTCCTCGAAGTCAAAGTCTTCGTCCAGCGCGGCCACCACATCAGGGTCCAACTCTAGACACAACCCTGGAAACGCAGAAACATTAACAAATGTTAATATGAGCACTTGTCGATTGGTTAGTACAATACTTGTCGATTAGTTAGTACGCCGGTTTTAGCGTCTCGCCGTCTCCGAGTTTCCGGGTTCAATTTAGAAGAAAACTGTTTTTCTTAATTGTATTCGGTATGTTTAGGTATGTATATACATTATACATATAGTTATCATTTAAGAGGGTGCAGCGCGATCGCAAAATCTGACATAAGTCTCATAATGAACTTCAAAGCAAAATCAATCATATTGATATTAAAAATTAGAACTATTCTGCTTTGAAGTTTCAGACCTAGTAATTTGATTAGAGCAATGTTTTTATTCTGCGAAATGTACAAAACCATCACGCGCTTGTGTTAGGAATTAAAATTTACTTTTTTAAGATGGGGCGATAGTGATGGCGACCTGCGAAATAGCAATACAAATATTTTCGTGTAAGAATTATTGTTTCATGCATAAAATTAAGAATGTTGTCGAAAAAAAAATGTTTTTAGGAGTCATTCGATTTATGTATTGTTTGTTACAGTTTAAAGAATTTGTTTCAAATTTTAACAAGGCCACGACCTTGTGCAATGATCACGTAAGTTCTTTTAATGTATTTAACAATTCAGCACATAGTACACTTCAAAATACGTAAATTTTCACAATTTTGTGCAGGATCCCCTTATGCAAGGGAGAGTTGGGCATCAGGTACTCTCACTCACCAGACAAAACACAATAGCAACAAGTGACATTGTTTCACGCTGATATTCCGTGAAAGTATCGTGACAGTGGTATTACGCCGTAGATTCACATCTTCTACCACTCAGATATGCTCATTTATAGTGATGCCAGAAATACTTACTCTTTTCTATTGATGAAAGGCATTACTATTGCTGTTTTTAAAACATTATCACAAATAGACATGACAATAGTAATAGAGTTTCAAACAAGACGAAATTAGCCCTGATAGCGCAGTACTTTGTAGTCTTTTGGTGGACAACAGAATGCGAATATTAATTTAAAAATTTAGTTACATTAAACATTTAACAAGGCAAAAGTGACTTCAAGATTTCAATTTCAAAACTTTTTTTTTTTCACTATTATGTCATATGCGATAAATATCCCCTTGTCTGTCAAAAAGACTTCTAGAGGTTGCTAACAATTTAATTTCTATTGTTTCTGGTATGATATTTCGACAGCTACGCTCATAAATACCTTGTGTCGCAGCCTTATTCAAGAGACCAACATCCTCTTCAATTTCTGATGCGAACACCGAACTGGGCAGCTGGAGAGTGGCTTTAGCGGGTGTATTTGTTTCAATGTCCTCAGGGTCCGCTGCAGATGGCTCCGTGTCTTTCCTTTTGTGGACAGCTTTCTGTAAAAATATCAGCAATCCTCAATAATTACATATTATAAAGTAAAGTCGCTGTTTTCCTCTGTCTGTGGCACTATTCTTCTAAACCACGCAATGGATTTTTATGCGGTTTTCACTGATAGAGCGATAACTGAGGATGGTTTTTGTTTATATTTTGTACAAAATGGCTAAAGTATGACTGTGTTTTAAATTAGCGTGTACGAAGGCGCGGGCGGGCCGCCAGCATAATAAATTCAAATTCAAATTCAAAATATATTTATTCAATAAACTCAATTAATAAGTACTTTGAATCGTCCAAATCTTTTTAACCTACCACCCATTCAGGACGTCATTTTTTTACTGTGGCAAAGAACGGGCGCAAGAAACCACAGCGCACAGATGCAACGACATTTAAAAAAAAAAAATTTCGTTATCAGGTCATAAAATACAAAAAAATGAATTTAAAAAATAATAAATTAAGCAATACAAAACTACAATACAATTTAAGTATCAATTAATAATAGACAATTAGAAATAGCTGTTGGAGTAATTGGAGCATTTCAGATCCAAGCTGTTTTGTCTTCTGTGTAATCTGACACTTTATAATAAGCTTTTTTAAAAAACTTTTCTTTGATTTTGATTTTAAATTTATTAAGATCTAATTTCTGAATATCATTTGGTACTTTGTTGTAAAATCTTACACACAGACCCTTAAAAGAATTATTTATTTTATGGAGCCTAGTATAAGGTACTGCTAATTTGTTCTTACTTCTAGTGTTCACATTGTGAATATCACTGTTTTTTGAAAATATTTCAATATTTTTATGAACATAAATCAAATTTTTATATATGTATTGTGATGCAACAGTCATTATATTGATATCCTTAAATCTTGAAATGAAACACTTTTTACGGATTAACTCGCGTTTAATTTACTATTTACATAGTTTTTATATTATCCTGACGTTTCGAACCCTTTACAGGGTCCGTGGTCACAGGGAGACTGAGGTGTTGGTCGTCTCATAGTTAGAAGTTATTTGCCTACCGTCAATAATTTTTATATTTTACCGGGTGCGTTCAAGTTTACACAATATGAGCTAACAATATTTTTAGGTCTGGCAATGTGTTGCTGTTGGGGCTGGGATTTGATGACCTGTATGATGATAAATCTCTCTCTGAGAGAGTCACCAGCCTTTAGGTTATAGATTGCTCGAATAGCCCTCTTCTGCAGCACAAAGATAGTTTGAACGTCGGCAGCATTTCCCCACAGTAAAATGCCGTACGCAGTGGCGTGCCTAGGGCTTCAGATTGGGGCAAGCCACGAAACCTGAAGTTCCTAATCTTGCTACCTAGGTACAATGTTGGTGCCCATTTGTGACACTAGCCACATTTTTTACTCAAATCGTCATAGGCCGTGGCATTCCAAACGTTCTTGTCGTTGGTAAAAAAACAGGCTATTACCTTCTATTACATCTTGAATGTGATTTTTGAGAATTTTATTTTGGCCAATTTAGGCGTTCTTTATCTCAGAAACAAAAATACATTAACAGTATTTACTTATTGAATAGTGTAGAATAGCTATTGGCATAGTACTAGCGGCCTCGCTTTTGGTAAATTTCGCTTAACTTTTATTTAATGTTGCGTTTCAGAGCGCAACCAGCTCTTGTAGGGGGTTAGAGGAAGACCTTTTTCTTCTTTTAAGCTTGTTCTAGATATACTCTATTGGATTTAAGTCATAACTACGTGCGTGCAGGCCATTGCAATTTTTTTAATACCAGCTCCTTGAAGGTATTCATTTATACAATTTGCTGTGTGCGGTCGTGCATTATCGTACCCTATATATCCAATGTACCAATACCATTATAGAGCCTCCGTGAAAACTGACCGTCTCAGTGTTAATAAATAGAAGCTGCTCTTCTCTTATTCTCCTCACACTTTTTTGACCGTCTAGTGCACGCAAGACCATTGCCACCTGAGGTCATTTGCCGGGCTTAGTTTTTTATACTAAGCCCGGCAAATGACCTCACTCCACCTGATGTTAAGTGGAAATGAGGTCCAGGCACGAGGACAACCGGTGCAGCATAAGAGACGTAGCATCATCCCCTCTCCTTACTTCACTAAGTTTATTTGTACTGGCACCTCGAGACCAACCGTTAGGTTATGCAAGAAGTGCCAGACGTCCCTGCGCCAGTAGAACACTCGGGCAGGAGACCACCAACGTTAGGTCTTGACGCCAAATTAGTGCCCGCCGCAGCGCGCTCTTCATTCGGTACTCATAAGTATCCCCGTGAACACGTGTAGTTCACTGCCTATTGTCCAGATAGGTAACCGGAGCTGTCAAGCTCGCTCACTTCTCGTTGCACGAAGGGCACAACTCGCAGTTGCCACTGCTAGGGTTGTCGACTCTAAAGTCGACTCCCAAGTGTCCACCTTGGTAGCGGAGTAGTAAGCACACTGACTTCTCGGAACCCATCCATCCGGAACATAGCCAGTTCCCACGTCCTACGCGGCTGGCTGGACCGGAGACTTACGGCATCTAGGAGGCCGCCTCTACTAGTTATCCAGACTAGTACCGGAGATGTCAACACCAATGTCCAAAGAAAACCACCGGACAAAGCTGCCAACTATAAGGGAAACTCACGTTCCCCGCAGGACTTTTCGCTTCTGGCCCCTCAGAGACCGCTACTAGGCCCCGCTCGCTGTGCACGAGTTTGGAAGTCCTGGCACACAATACCAGGACAAACGAACATTCCCAAGCTCTACAGCTAACCACACGCCACTACGAGTCCAACCCATGTCCGGATCCCGCCGGAGGCGCCTGGTTAAAGGCACGACCAGCGGGGGGCTTGAACCGGAACCCCGTAGTACCTCTGAAAACACAACCGGACCCGTAGTTCCAGTTGCGATACCCTATCTATTGAGGTCGGTAGATAGGGACGTAGCATCAGTCATCCTCACTCTGCCGGCCCACAAAGTGCTTCTTCACGCCTCGTTTGAAGGACCCTATGTCATAGGTAGGAGGAAATACGTGTGCTGGTAGACTATTCCATCTTTCGGAAGTGCGGCAAAGAAACGAGTCACCAAATTTCTTTGTGCGTGATGGAATGTTAGAGACTGTAAATTGGTGACTCCGGAGAGCAGCACGCGTACTCCTATGGAGGAAGGGAGAAGGAGGGATGAGGTCAAAGAGTTCTTCAGCACTCGCCATGGTATAAACGGTAAAAGACGCTGAGTGACGCAATATCTCTACGCAATTGCAAAGGCTCGAGAGTTTCCTGTGTGACCTCCGCATTGCCGATAATGCGCACAGCGCGGCGCTGCAATCTGTCCAAGGCATCGAGAAGGTACTTTGCGGAGCCGTCCCAAAGGTGAGAGCAATACTCCACGCAAGACCGCACCTGTGTCTTGTATAATAGACACAACTGATCAGGCGTGAAGAATCGCCGCACCTTGTTCAGGACACCGAGTTTACGTGAGGCATTTTTAATCACGGTTTCGATGTAGTCCTTTTGGTTCAGATCGCAGCGGATATCCATACCGAGCATGTTAATACTGCTCTGCAGGCCAAGAGATGTACCCTGAAGAGATGGAAGGGGAAGGAATGGCGACTTTTTCGCTGTGAACGCGCACACCTGTGTTTTCTTGGCATTGAACTCCACCAGATTATCGGAGCCCCATTTAGAAATGAGGTCCAACACCCGACCGAGCTCAATGACAAGATTTGCTCGCTTCATTTCGGTGTCTACCCGCCCAGCCGTTGGGTGAACGTTATATCCCCCATGCACTGTGCTATCATCTGCATAGCAATGAATGTTTCCAAGAGGAAGCATGTCATTGATATGCAGAAGGAACAGCGTGGGAGATAGAACGGAGCCTTGGGGAACACCAGCGTTCACCGAGACGACACGGATTCTACGCTCATGCAGGAAGCTAGCACTCCAGCTACAGAACTGAGTGGGCAAACCGTATGCCGGGAGCTTGGAGAGAAGAGCTTTGTGCCAGACCCGATCAAAAGCCTTGGCTATGTCAAGGCTAACTGTCAGTGACTCGCCACGCTTGTCAATAGCCTCACCCCAGAGATGTGTGACGTAAGCTAGAAGATCACCTGTTGACCGTTTTGGCCGAAACCCATATTGACGATCGTGAATTAGGGAGTGATCTTCTAGGTATAGAATAAGCTGTTTGTTCAATATTCGTTCTAGGATCTTGGTCAACACTGAAGTTACGGCTATAGGGCGGTAATTAGTCGGATTTGACCGATCTCCTTTTTTAGGGATCGGTTGCACATTAGCTTCTCTACAAGATTCCGGCACACAACCCGAAGAGAGCGAGAGACGGTACAGACGCGTTAACACAGGGGACAACTCCGCTGCGCACATTTTCAGAACTATTGCTGGGATGCCCTCGGGACCGTTAGCTTTCTGGACATCGATTGACTGCAGCTCCGCACGGACATCACACTGCCTGATTTTAATATCAGACATTGTGTGGCCACAGTGAGGAACTGAGGGAGGCTGTGCATCACAGTCATCGATCCGGGAGTTAGCCGCAAAGAGTTTGGCCAGGAGATCGACCTTTTCCCGCGGCTTGTGAGCTAAAGTTCCGTCAACACATCTCAGTGGTGGCAGCGAGGGTTGGCAGAAGTTGGATTGCACGGCTTTGGCCAGACGCCAGTAGCTACGGCTGCCCGTAGGATGCGTCAGGAGTTCTTGGCCTACTCGTGCAACGCGCTGGGCATCCGCTCTAATGTAGGCCCTCTTACACGACTTGGTGGCATTATTATAGGCTGCTTTTAGCGAGCGAGTTTCGGGATCCCCATGAGCTTTACCTCTGATCCAAGCGCGGTATGCCGTCTGTTTGCTCTCAACAGCGCTGGCACACTCGCGATTGAACCAGCGGTTGCGTCTGCCTTTGCTGATGACATAGGAGTGTGGAATTTAGTATTCCATTCCTAATACTATCTCATCAGCAACGGCAGTGGTGCTAGCGGTCGAGTCCTTCCCACTAAAGCAGCGCTGCCTCCAAGGGACGGATGCAAAATACTCCGGCATACCATCCCAGTCTGCCGACGCGTAGTGCCAAATCTGGCGTTTCGAAACCGCTGTTGGCGGGCGCGATGCCAAGGGCACTGCGCTGGATATCAAGCAGTGATCTGAGGAACCTAAAGGAGCTCGAATCTCAACCCGGTATCTAGCTAGGCGACTCGTCAGCAGAAGGTCGAGAAGGTCGAGTAAGGAGGGCGCATGACCAACTATGTGTGGGATCCTGATGGGCTGGTTCACCAGTTGCGTCAGGTCATGCGTGAGAGCGAATGCGTGGGCAGTTCTACCAGCATGGTCTGTTTTGGAGGAGCCTAACCACAACTCATGGTGGGCGTTGAAGTACCGCAAAAACACCAGTTCCGCCGATGGAAACCGCTCCTGCGCATCATCTGCTACTCGACTAAGATGTTCAATTAGTCGAGTTGTCTCCATGTCGCCGTTATGGGATCGGTAGACGCAGACGTAGACACGACAGTGAGAGCCTAAGTCGACGTGTACCACTAGGAGGGAGAAGGAAGGGTCCTCCAGACAGCGCTGACGGCGACAGTAAACATCCGCCCGAACGAATAAGCAAACTCCGGCTTTGGCTTTGAAGGATTTTTCAAGCACAAAGCCGGGATAGTTCAGGTAGGTGGTGTCAGCTGGGCGGATTATTTGCGTCTCCGTCAGGAACAACATTGCTGGCCGTGCCGTCTCAAGATGGTGGTGGACGGCATTGAGGTTTGCATGGAGTCCGCGGATGTTAGCGAACTCCACCTCAAACGGTAAGGTTGTGGTGGGGGTGTGCACCGCTGTAGTACCAGTTTTGTTGTTAGGCGCTGTCATTTTAGGAGTGGAAAGAGAGAGGCGTGAATCGAGAAAATGATGCCGCGATGCGAATGGTCAAAGTGTGGTGGCCTGTTTCCCCAGGAATTTGCCCACAGACGAGTATTATTAACCTGCCAAACGGAAGGGCCCCCGAACCCCCCCAGGAATGGCGGCCGGGACCCCACCTTCCGGTCACCAACCGGCACGACGGACCACCCCGAGATTATGCGTGGCATGGTGAGGCAGCCTCACGAGCTGGTTAGGCTCGCTTGGGCCCCTGTACTGTGCCACGGGCGGCCAGCGGGACAACCGTTTCTACGGGTCTTCCTGGTCGGCAGGTTAACGAAGTCCTCCTGGCACTGGTTTGACGGAAGCCTCCACAGACCAAATCCATCGCAGCATCATCCTCTCGAGCTCTGGTTATACGCTGGCTGATCCCGAAACGCGACCGACAAGCAGTCACTTGACGGGTTTTACACCATGCGTACGGTGGTCACCAACCAGACGGGTCAAGCCGTACCACCAGTGGAGCAGATCATCGCTCGAAAGAGTCCGTTAGTCGCTTCTTACGACACCCACCGGACGGAGAGAGGGGCGGCGATTGGTATTCTTTCTCCGTCACCGCACGGATACTGAATAAACGCGGTACACCACGCGCGAAGCCACTTCGCGTTGTGTTAGTCTTTGGCTAACTATAGCTACAGCCAGTACAAAACCAGCAGGTGTTAAAGACATGTTTTTTGCTTTTTTTACAAGTTGGAGTCTTAAATTACCACTACTAAAACACAAAAGTTAAATAAAGTAACGTTAAAGTTTACATAATTCCAAATTTTAACATCAACTTTATTGTACAAATTCTCCATTTTAACTAATTTCTAAAATAGGTAGTACACACAGGGCATTCAAAGATTATGAATAACCTAGGTACTCAAAATAAAGCTATACGTAATTTTAACCTACCCTAACAAGCGACAATTTTATTATAATAATAATGACTTCAAACTTTTGATATCGCAAGATAAGAGCTTGGCAAAGATTCCGTGCCGCTGAGGTTGGTCCACTTACGTATAATTACGATAACAATTAGAGTAACACAAATGATGAAAAATTACGCTGAAACATGAGACTGTAACAAAATACTAGCCACATTGTTTAACAGTATAACAATATACACCTAAATAGCAAGCAAAACAAAATTGTACCTATTCGTCTCGAAAGGTTTTTAACGAAAAAGGATTGTTTTAAAATGAAGTAGGTATCACATTTTACGATTTCATTAGCATGGGTGTAATTCATGTAATTCCACGTATTTGTTAATTTATCTATTTGAATTTGAAAAGCTAAATAAACTTACACGATTTTCTTTCTCTCTATAGAATGGTACTGTAATTGAGGTGTTTTAACGACTAAATTTAATAAAAAAAGATAGTGTTTTATTAAATTTAGTCGTTAAAACACCTCTCGTCACACGTATTCGTATTTTGTCTCATTCAGGGGCGAATTTACAATTGTCATTTAGAGCTTATTTCTTTGAAATCTTCATAGGACTTTCAACCATTTTGAAAATATATATATTGTGCAAATGCTTCAAATCTTTAAATTTTTAACAGGTGACATTTTAGTTTAAACTCAAAATTGCAGAGAAAGATTTTCATAAATTGCGCGAGGGCACTTTTTTGAGCTCCTGGATTGAACTAAACAAATGAAATAAAAAAATGAAACAAAACCAAAAAAACTTCGAAAATCGCGTTAAGTTAACTGTGAATTTCTCTTATCTACGATAATATTATTGAGTAAAATTTATACCAGAATAATTGTTACTTCATGAGGAATAAAAATGTTATAATTAATTTATTATCCTATTTCGATAAAAACGATAAATACAAGTGGAAAATTACTACAAAATGCGAAAATGGGCATTTTGCGCGGGAATCACAGTCGATATGTAGGCCTCTACACTTAATTTATTAATTATTACTTAATTATTAGAATGGAAGCAACCAACAATCCAAAGAGTTTTTTACAAAGACCTATTATAATTAATGCCCTAGATGACTTTTAATAGTTTGCGAAATACATAAATCATGTGTGATGTTCAAAGAATTTATTTACCTCTGCCTTTCGTATGCCAATCATCAACACGTTTAAGTACACATTTGTTTGCAACACATCACATGCTCAACACATCTTAGTTCGTCACAGAGACCAATAAAGCGACGAACTGAACTCGGAACACATTTTTTTAACACAAATTACGAAAACACTTGTTACTTATAAACAATCCCTCAAATAAAGTGAAGTGTGACAATAACAAAGAATAAAAAATGGCTGGCTGCTGCCTGTGGCTGCTGCACAGCACAATCGCGTATTAACGCTCGCCTCTGATTGGTTCGCCCGAGCTCGAGCTGTCGTCGGTCGCCTCTGATTGGTTCGCCCGCGTTTAAGTTGCACGTGATTCGGTAGAAATAAAGCCTGATTTGGAGGCCTTACTTGCGAACTTCATAACGCAAGCTGGCTTTGACGAAGAGTATGAATTTCTCATAGAATCTATACATACTTACGCAGTATTATGTTTATAGAGTAGCAATTTTGTTAAAGTTAGAAGAGAGCGGATATACTTTAAATCCGAAGCCCGGTTGCAAGCCAACTTGTGCGAGAGAGATGTAAAGCGTCGCACGATTTATAAGCAGCTTTATGCGATTTGTTTAGTGATTCGTAATATGAGAAACTTATAAAATTGATAATTTGAATGCTGATGAAAGAAAATTAACAATGGTAATAAATATTAAGTGATTTTAATAATTGCGTTTTACCAGTAGTGATATTGAGTTTTTGTTAGGGCAAGCCGGGCTTTTCGGCTTGTATGAAGGTACCGCCACTGGCCGTACGACATTACACTATGAAAGTAACTGAAATAAACTAATCTAGATGTATCAATGTCAGTTAACTGACGGATCTTCATTACTGCATAAGCCGCAGAGCTAAGTCTATTCGATAATTTAGCTATGTGTGGGCCCCACTGAAGCTTGGCATCTAACGTGACGCCTAGAAACACAGTGGTGTCCACAGGATTCACACTGTTATCTTTAATTTGTACACTAGTTGTTACTTGCTTAACATCAGGCAATACAAATCTTACACATTTGGTTTTTCCCTCGTTTAATAGCAAGTTATTTACACTAAACCAGTGAACAATCATTGAGATCGCATTATTCACATCGTCATAATTTGTGTGTCGTCGTTTCACTTTGAATAAAAGTGAAGTATCAATTGATAGTTCAAAACTTTGTAACCTGTAGAATTATAAATTTTTATGAAGACTATTAGAGTATATTTATACAGATTAAAAGTATATTTTATACAGATTTACTCAATGTGTGTCATTTTTTCTAAATTAGACTCCGTCGCGTGTGGCATTAGAGCAGGACAAACGAGCATTTAATAAAGCCATCCAAAAGGTAAAATGCTTATTGGAGGAATGGCGCAACGCAACGCTTGCCACAAAGTTGGAGTCACTAACGGCTACCTCGGCTACAAATCACTCATTAAACACTTGACCGTCATTAGAAGCTTATAATATTGAGATAGGCATATCCGTTTCCCGTCGTATTTTCCTTCTCTTTCTTCCGGTATATCGCTGTCTCTCTCGCTCATCCCACTCAGTGGCGTCACCAGGTGGCGCGGTGGGGGAACCAGGAGATTTCACACCCGTGCCCATTTGTTCATCATTGGCGTAAAATTTCCCGTCGGCGTAACTTGTGCACTACATAGTGATCAAGTGACAAAGAAATAGAATTATTTTATTTAAACTGCAACACAGTTCTCGTGAGTTTCTACAATACACGTGAGTACTTAGAATAGTTTCTTAACTTAACGGTTTTACCGTTCGCTGAATTTATAATTTAAACTTATCTGGTATATCAAACTTTTTATTTTACCCGCAAGAGATGTAGATACACCTTTTCTTTTAAGATAAGAAAGCATTCGAGTAAAGATAGTATTTTTAAAAGGGTTTTTTGTGTTTAATACGTGGTATCTACCCTCCAGGCACTTTTTCTTTTTATTTTAGATAAGAAACCGATAATTAGTGCTTACATTAGATAATGAGAAAAATGAATTGTAGCTAAGCGGCTATAGCTAGTCCTTCTAACAATCCCGATCGCATCGGCGAAGGTTGAGTTCGAGTTAGTCGTCATCGTTCAAAGAAGCATGGTCATCGTACCTACCCGCCTTTCATGACGATAACGACAATGTGTCTGCTTTATCGGACGTTAGAGGAGATCTTACAACGATTGTTGCACCTCGCAGGTGTTACCAATACTGACTAAAACAGTTAACAATTTAAATATTCCGTGTAGTGATCTAGATTTTATTTTTGATTTTAAAAGTAAACTAAAAGAGCCAGCTAGGCCTTAAGCACCAATATTCTGAAAAATCTTGTGCACCAATGACTTTTGGTATTTAAAAACTAAAAAGATATTTTTAATAATTGTCTGCGCAGTTTACTAGTTGGTCGCAAAGATCTGATGCCTCTCTTAAAGGTCTTATTTTCAGTGGTGATTAGGTTATAGACTGAAACTATAAATATACAAAAAGTGGATAGGTACTCATAAAAATGTAAAAGACCCTCTAATGCTTGCTACTTTGAATAAGATTCTACCTTCAAAAACACATTTGTTTAAATCTGAACAGATTACAGCTGCATTAGAAAAAATTGTCCCGTTAGAAAACTGGCCAGTTATTAAATCTGGTACTGGGAATGCCTCGCAAGCAAAACCTGTACTAACAACAAACGGTTACCTTTCGCAAGGGCAAACTTCTTATAGTGTACCATCGCGTTTATCTTCTGGTTCATGGGACAGTCACACGCACAGCATGCTGTGAACCGCCCTCGCAGGGCGCTTACCAAAATTAATGTCCTCCGCAAGGACATACTTATGGCAGCCACGAACCATATCGTGGCTATAATCTGCCCGCCCTCGCAGGGCGCTTACCAAAATCAATGGTTATTACATGAGTGTTCGCGGTTTTGCGAGAAGATGCATATATGTTAATATAATGCTAAATGTACCTTATTTAATTTTATTTTATTTTGAATAATATGTTCAATTATTTAATTGGTATTTAACCGTTTTAATAAAATTTAATAAATAAATGTCCTCCGCAAGGGCATGCTTATGCGATTATGCCAGCACGAACCATATCGTAGCTATAAACCGCCCTCGCAGGGCGCTTACCAAAATCAATGGTAATATTACTTGAGTGTTTGCGGTTTTTGCGAGAAGATGCATGTATGTTAATGTAATGCTAAATGTCCGTTATTTTATTTGAATTTGAATAATACGTTTAATTGTTGTAAATGGTTATGTAACCGTTTTTAATTAAATTAAATAATAAATGTCCTCCGCAAGGACAGGCTTATGCCAGCCACAAACCACATTGTGGCTATGAACCGCTCTCGCAGGGCGCTTACCAAAAACAATGTCCTCCGTAAGGACATGCTTATGCCAGCCACGAACCACATTGTGGCTATGGACCGCCCTCGCAGGGCGCTTACCAAAAACAATGTATTCCGCAAGGATATGCTTATGCCAGCCACAAACCACATCGTGGCTATGAACCGCCCTCGCAGGGCACTTACCAAAATCAATGTCCTCCGTAAGGACATGCTTATGCCAGCCACGAACCACATCATGGCTATGAACCGCCCTCGCAGGGCGCTTAACAAAAACAATGTCCTCCGCAAGGACATACTTATGCCAGCCACGAACCACATCGTAGCTATAATATAAACAACGGAGGCTGTTCTTACTTTCAATCCCCAGGATCATAGGCTCGGCAGCTCTATCAATCAGGACAAAAACGTCCATCTTCTCTGCTAACAGAGGTAACAAAAGACGTAGACAATGACGCTCCGAAATTTCGAGCCGGTCAATATGCACTTTATCGACACCGTTGGGACTAAATAGGTGCTCCAAGTTTTCTATCATAACACAAAGGTATCGAATACCGTTTCATCTGAACCCATCGCTCAAGGTTCCAAACGTAACAATCGACAGTTGTTACACGCTTGTATCGGACAAAATGTCTGCAATGCTGACACAGATGAAGGAACAGGTTTCTAGAAACAGTAAGTTTTTTTTCCAAACTTCGTTTTAACCCAGTTCTTAGTACCAAAGAGCACTCAAGAAAGGTCACTCCGTCCAATTTTTAACCTGAAGTCGTTAAATTATTATATGAATTCCGGACTGTGTACGGCCAAGAGACGAGATGCACAAATTACTTTTCTCAGACCTAGGTACTACCATCTGACTATAGCCAAATCCCACAATGGTTTCTTCGTCTGTTCTACAAAGGCGAATTACTAAAAAGTATATGCCTTCCATTTGAGATGAGCACGGCAATGTTTTCTTAGACTATTATCTTATAGACATAAAGACCAGATGGTTCTGTCCAGACATGCCAACATTGTAATAGAAACACTTACTTATTTTGGTGTCCACATAAACTTCAAAAAGTCTGTTTGACCGCCCTCGCAGGGCGCTTACCAAAATCAATGTCTTCCGCAAGGACATACTAGGATACATGGAGGAATCACAAGCGTCCATACATACCTACATATACTTACGACCGTTATCCCCGAAGGGTTAGTCAGAGACCAGGCAATGAGGACCGCAAAAGCAGTCCTCTGCCATAGTCTACGTTTCACCAAATGATAACTGCACATGTACGTGACAAGTGATGAGCCTATCGCCGCTCTATACTGTTGGATGTATGTGCAATCTATGGTCCGTTAGTCGCCTTTTACGATACCTAAGAGAAGAAATTGGGCGGTAAAATAGACTCTACCTTACGATGTAGTTAAATGTATTGGTAGCTAAAAATTATCAGAAATACCAATACATATACCTCCACCAACATTCTTTTTGACAACCGTTGCTTCAGGATTGGGGGGTCACAACTCAACAATTCTGCCCTATCGGGAGGGTGGAGTACATCCGAACAAAAGCTGCACTGCAATCAAAAAGAAAAGCGGGCTGTTCTAAGTCTTAGAATTACAAGCATCGAACACGAAGCCTGCGACAATTTTATTTTAATCCTCCAAATTGCCAACCAACAAATGACCACCAACCAAATTGTGGTCAAATTCATTACATTCCAGGGAAATTGAACAGCCATGCAGATGAACTGTCTCGACATAGCCAAGCTCTAGAGTGGCATCTACTGCCAGAATTCACACAAACGATATTCGCGAAGTGGGCCTGGCCAGTAATTCACCTGTTTGTATCCAAGAACGCTCGAGTAGTGGGTAATCTATGCAGATTTATCTCAATGATTACGAAGCGATGTTTCACAATGTTTTCAGCCTGAAGTAGAACGCTTCCCTTGGAAATTTGCACCACCTTCCCTCATCCCCCGGGTGCTAGCACACCTCAACAGGAATTTATCTGATTGTGGTACCCCTTGCTGCCTCATTCACAGTATGGAATTCGAAACGTAGACGCCTGGTAGACATAACCACAGGCCTGCCAACCCCCAAGGTTCAAGATATGACGTTGAAATTTGGTGTGCTTAAATGATATATCGTTATGGAACCACAAGCAAATTTCCCTACTCAAGCGTCCGGTTATTATAAAACCATATGAGCACTTGTGCTTGGTCCAGTAGTACAGAAAGGGCGTTAGCAGCAGCGGCGCCATCCACACGCGGAACGCGTACCAAATGGGTCCAGTCAGTCCAGTTTTTGGCAGATTTACACTTAATATTTTAAATCTTTCTTACAATACTATACACTACCATAAATTGTCGTTTCTACTTTATGCAGCGCTCAATTGTATGGAAATCTTAGTGACGAGGTAATAGTTAAACATGTTTTAAAATCAATCTCAATTAAACATTTAAAAACAACAAAACCTCCTTTTTCCAGGTTTTAGTAATATTAGTCTGTAGACCTTTGTAATGTATTTTAAACCTAGAATCAACTAGATTTCAAACAGTTCGTAACACTGCAATATTATTGTCGCATTGCTCCTTTGTTACCTTGCTGTGGACACCAAACATTATTTTGTTCAGGACAATGCAGTAATATTATGGCGACAGTTTGGGTCAAAAACTGACTGTAGGGACTACAGACAAACAAGCTAGAAATTGCTACTGGTTAAAAGGATCAATAAATATTGTACAAAATGGCTAAACTAATTTATTTAAAACTTCGAGTGGTTCACCTGTCACCTGTTTCAAGCACTGTGGTAGCTAGATGGATATTACAGCCACACCTGGTTGTGTTTTGCTCCGCTGTAGCATCTACAAACTAGATTGATATGATTTACCCATTGAGGATATACTAACTATTGGTAAATGGAGATTAGTTACTTAATACTTTTCACAAGGTTTATTGTCGTGAAATATTGATTTAGGCTTCACGAAGTTTTTCATTTTTTATTTTTACCCTGTAAAGTGATTGAAATCAAATAGTAAACAATATTTATTTCCTAATAATAATGTTCGTTTACATGGTTTACAAGCTAAATTATTTGATTGTTCATCAATGACTGGCCAATTATTTTCTTACATGACTTAAATTGTAAATAATTAGTACATAATTAAATCTCTTATTATAACTTTTTGTTAAAACCATAATCATATGATTAACTCTCTCGCACTTATTGTTTAATTTATTTCTCACATTGGCGTTTTCACCAGGCGATAACAAACAGGTCTCAATATTATAAGCTTCTAATGACGGTCAAGTGTTTAATAGACGCGTTTTACCTGAAATAAAACGCATATTAAATACTTACCTCATTAGAAGCTTAGTTTTTATTTCCGCCTGGTGCATAATGCATATTTCGACGCAATGATGAACAAATGGGCACGGGTGTGAAATCTCCTGGTTCCCCCACCGCGCCACCTGGTGACGCCACTGAGTGGGATGAGCGAGAGAGACAGCGATATACCGGAAGAAAGAGAAGGAAAATACGACGGGAAACGGATATGCCTATCTCAATATTATAAGCTTCTAATGAGGTAAGTATTTAATATGCGTTTTATTTCAGGTAAAACGCGTCTATTATGGAAGTTCACAAAATTATTTTCCAGACCACAAGCAGCCAAACCACCGTTAAAAACAACAGCAATAAATGGGCTAGAACAGCACAGGAAAAAGCAAACCTATTTGCAGCCCACCTAGCAACAGTGTCCCTAAATAATGACACAAGTGACCCAGACTCAGAGAGCTATGTAAACGATGTTTTGAGTCAGCCATATCAAATGTCGTTACCACCAAAACCAGTAACGGTGAAAGAGTGAAAAGCATAATCAGGAGGTTGAATGACAAGAAAGCTCCAGGTATTGATCTAATCACCAAAGATATTTTGCTTCAACTCTCAAGAAGGCCCTCGTATATTTAACAATGCTTTATATCGGCATACTGAGAGTGCAGCACTTTCCGACAATCTGGAAGATATCCCAGATTATCATGATTCAAAAACCTGGCAAGCCTGCCAGTGACGTCGCTTCCTATAGGCCGATCAGCTTGTTGCCAATACTGTCAAAAGTTTGCGAGAAAATAATTCTGAGCAGAATCTTACCCTTGCTGGAAGAGAATAATGTAATACCCAACCATCAGTTTGGATTTCGGCAACAGCACTCAACGATCGAACAAGTTCATAAGAGTCACAGATAAGATTAGAGGCGCTCTAGAAAGGAGAGAGTACTGTTCTTCAGCGTTTCTGAACATACAGCAGGCCTTTGACAGGGTGTGGCATAAGGGTCTCCTAAGTAAAATAAAAAATAGTCTCCCGCATAGCTACTACGAAGTCTTTTGCTCATACATGACTGGAAGATGGTTCCAAGTAAAGGAATCGGGAGAAACATCCTCTTTCCACGAAATTAAAGCGGGTGTTCCACAGGGATCTGTCCTGATCCTGTGCTTTACACTGTGTTCACTGCAGATTTACCCGAAGTGGATGGAGTAACCACAGCCACGTTCGCCGATGATACCGCAATAATAGCCTGTAACAAAGATAAAGCTGCAGCTTCCCAAGATTTGCAGAGAGGTCTCGATGATATTTCGAATTGGCTGACAAAATGGAAAATTAAGGCCAGCGCTACAAAGTCCTTTCATATAACTTTCACCCTTAAAAGAGATGATTGCCCACCAGTCCATCTTGGAGGCAAAACCCTAGCCCACACTCAACATGTAAAATATTACGGCATTCATCTTGATCGCAGGCTGACATGGAGCAATCACATTAAAGCCAAAAGAGAGGAATGCAACATTAAATATAAGAAAGACATTGTATTGGCTTCTAGGATGCAACAGTAAACTCTCCATAGATAATAAGCTTCTTATCTACAAATCCATACTAAAACCCGTATGGATGTACGGGATACAGCTGTGAGGTAGCGCCAGCAAGTCAAATCTAGCAATCTTGCAGAGAATACAAAACATGATCTTGCGTACTATAGCAAATGTCCCATGGTTTGTAACCAATGCTGAAATCCATGAGGCCCTATAAATGAACACAGTAATGGAAGAAATAAGATCCATCGCTGAACACTACCAAAGACGGCTCTCCTTACATCCCAATAAGCTGGCAGTGAAGCTGATGAGCCAAAGCTATTCCAATCGCCTCAAAAGGCATGACATCCTGAAACTGCACGAAAGAGTGGAATAGACTATAAGTAGTGTTCTCGATGAAGGACACACTTGACACATGAAAATCTCTCAACCTATCCGCTCATAGTCTAGGGACTGATCGCAGATGATCTAATAAAAGAAAAAAAAAATTTTTTTTCTAAATATTAACTGCCTACAGAGTCTAAGCCCCTGGTCCAGACCCAAAGGTCCCGTGTTCAATTCCCAGTGGGCTTAAAATAATAAATTGGCTATGTTTTAAGATAATAAGTCAATTAAAAAATTATCTTACCGGCTGCAATACCATTGTGACTTCTCGTGTGTCTTTGAGATGTTGAAGATAGTTGTAGTCATCATCAAAATATATGCCATATTTCATCTGTTCCTCTTTGCGTTGTTTTGGTGTTAGCTCCTAAAAAATAAATACATTTATATTTAAATTATAAATTGAATATTATGAAAATATAATTTTTATTTCATTTAATGTGTGAAATTAATAATGAAAAATACATTTATATTTAAATTATAAATTGAATATTATGAAAATATAAATTTTATTTCATTTAATGTGTGAAATTAATAATGAAACAGTTTATATAACAACTGAGCTTATTATAAAAACTTTCTATTTAGTCAATTTGTATGATTAGAGATACTTTGGTCTTAAAATGGTTTTTTTAGTGTAAAAGTAGTCATTGTAAAGTAAAACAGAAACATATTTCAAACATTTATTAAGAAAATGCCGTAGCTTCTGTTGTATATCGCTTCTTAAATACAAAAGTCACACATTTAATAAAATTTCAAAATGGTTTTTATTGCATAAAATGCACTTAAAACGATGAAACTTTATAGTTTCGCTAAAGCAGCCGTCGTTTTATGATCAGAAACACCTGTAAACGCTCAAACGTTACTTTTGTTTTCTACCGTTTCTGTGATTGACTTTAGTGCAAAAGTACCACATTGTCAGTTGCCAACAGACTTCTGGCAGAAGTACACGCGTTTTTAGTGAAAAACTACCACATTCCAAAAAACTGCTAAATATTAGGTGAAATCATATATTCAAAAGTGCCACATTCAAAAATAAATTCGTATTGCAGATAACATACACGTAAGTATCTTATTATTTTTATATGGTATCATATTTCTAAATAGGTTACTTTTGCATATTATAATTTGATATTACCTCTTAGTTTTGTATGCAATACTACCATATTTTGAATTGAGTTAGTTTTGCATAGATTAATTAAAATTATTTTTTTATATCTTTATGTGCAATAGTACCATATTTCGAAATAGGTTAGTTTTGCACATAATCATTTGATATTTCCTCTTATTTTTGTATGCAATAGAACCGGCCGTGCAGCTCCTTGCTCTTCCATACGTCCTTGCGGTCCTCGGTGCTCAGCACCTGAGGCTTGCACCAGATCTCTTTGCCTAAGGAGAGAGGCGTTAAGGTCCTGTCAACCGACACCACATCGCGATGCATCCCACACTCGTTGTTGAGGAAATATTCTCGAAGACTGCACACCTCACGGTTGTGGAGGGTCTTGGCATTTAAAAAGCCTCGACCACCCCATTTCCGCGGGATGTACAGTCTCATAACAGACGAGCGTGGGTGGAGCATGCAATGTGATGTCAGTTGCTGTCGAACCTTTCTGTCCAGGGCGTCTAACTCAGTCTGAGTCCACCTTAGTCCACCCAGCCGTTGAAAGGGCGCACCCTGTTGCCTCCTGACAAAAGACTGTTAACTACCTTTGTCAGGCGACCAAAGAAGCGTTCCTTCACCGACTGTTTTATACCCCCACTCTCTATACCCAATGACTGTGACATACCAAGGTATTTGTAGGTGTCAGCTTCGGAGAGAGATCTCAAAGTCATCGTCTCAGAAAGTTGCAAATTCGTAGAATTCGTAGAATTTACAACTTTCCCCCGCTGTACGTGCATGACCGCGCACTTGTCTACACCGAACCCTATGTTGATGGCGCTGCTAAAAGTCTCAGTGACTTTCAGCAACGCCATCAATTCATGACGTTTCGGTTGCAAACAGTTTAAGGTCATCCATATACAGCAAGTGCGAAATAACTTCACCCTGTCTCCCAAGCCGATAGCCTAGCCCTGAATCTTCTACCAATGTGCTGAGAGGATTCAAGGCTAGACAGAACCACAACGGACTCAGACTATCACCCTGGAAGATGCCTCGCTCAATCCTTACGAAGTCCAGCGGACCAGAGGAGCTGTCTGCACCACCCGGTTGACGAAGGACTGTGGTCCACTGTCTCATACAAGAGCCTAGAAAAGATCTCAAAGTTGTATTAATTTTATACAGCTCTAAGATCCTCTCCAACCAGGTATGAGGCACCGAATCACAGGCCTTCTTATAGTCAATTCAGGTGGTGGAGAGAGCCCCTCTGTTCCGCCGGACTTGTTGGCATATGGTCGTGTCGATGAGGGGGAGCTCCTTAGTACCACGAGACCAAACCTTACATTCATTCTGAGTGGGAGCCAAAATATTGTGCGCAACAATGTGCAAATTAATTTTAATTCGCAGAATGGATGTAAGGAGCTTGTAAAGCGTCGGCAAGCATGTGATAGGTCTATAGTTCTTCGGTTCCGTGGTACTACCGGACTTGTGGAGCAGGAAGGTGACACCGGTTGTCATAATATTATTATTAAGTAATGCCGGTTTTTAATGGACGTTTGTGCAACTTTACGTTACCTACTAATAATATAGGTAATATTAATTTTAGACCTAATTAATGATCTCATGATAAGATTTAAATAATTGTTTTCGTTCAGCAAAATTACTATGTAGTAATTCAGTACATATGTGCCATTTTTATGTTTAAATTGATGTTTTATAAGGTTGTCAAATGAAAATAAAACTCAAATTTTCCTAATTATGGTGGTTTACTGTTTAAAATTTTAATGTTCTCGAAGTCAAAATCTATATACAAATCTAACTTATATGCATTTCTTCGAGAGTCTATTCAAGATACGGTGAAGACTGCTTTACTAAAAATAGGCAATTTAATTACGCATCTTTTGATACCAAAAACATCTACATACATACACATAGTGTAAACAAAAATCAATAAATCATCGAAATTATTTTTTACCCGGTTTCGCTCTTACTTTCAATAAAACTTGGTACAGTTAGTAAAAACGGGATTAAGTGTACGACTCAGGTTACAGCAATTGAAAAATGAGGTTACTTAAAACTCACTGGATCTTTCTCTTTCCGTGGTGGTACCACTGCATTGACGGGCACCAGGACTCTCTGCGGGGCAGTCTCATCGGCAGCAAGAGGGTCGCGTTGGGAACGGTGCACCAAATTAAAGGTGACTGCCTTTTTGCGATCAATAAACTTCTTCTTGGTTTTAGGCTGCGAAATACAAATGAATACTAAGACTAAGACTTAGTAAATTGGCAATTGGTTAGTGAAATATAATAAGAGCACAAGATCCTCACCATTTTAACAATGTTAGATGCACAATTTAATACGAAAAGCAATTACTGCGTGCAAAATAGTAAAACATGTGTTGTTTGGAAATAGTACATGTCAAAAAGAATATTAACATGACAATGACAGTTTTTTTTTTCAGAAAACTTATTTGTACTGCGTTTGGTTTGTACCCAACAGGATAAAGAAGCGTATCAGTGAGTGACAACGATTTTTGTCTAATAAAGGTAACGTACGTATGACGTCATGACGTGCCGTGTAATTATGAGTTATGCAAATTGTCAAATTGACATTCAAAGCAAATAACCTAAAAAATGTTTATTAAAAGAAGTTCTAGGATATATAACGTAAATTATGAGAAAAGATTAACAAAATGGTGGTTCGCAAAGTGTGTTCGTGCAAAAAGTTCTGTTGAGCCTAAAACAAAAACTTATTCGCATACTATTCTATTACCAAAAACAAATTTTCCGACCAGATCCAATAATGCAAAAAAAGAAGAAATTCAGAAGGTAAATAAAACTAAAAAGTTGCTAGAACTGTTCCCTATAAAATGCTTAATATTTCTTGTTTGATAAAACTCTTATTCCTTCTTTTAAAATCCCAGAAATTTATGTAAAACTTTGTTATAGTTTGCTCAGTTTTCTGAACTATACAACTGGCAAAGAAAGCATCTCAATGGACCTGAATTTGTTTTGCACGATGGTCCTCCTTACGCGAACGGAGACTTACACATGGGCCATGCAGTTAACAAGGTAGGTATTGTATTTTTATTTTTTTTACAAGCCTATCTGCCCCATATCTTTCCTTAGGTGTTGTAAAAGGCGACTAACGGACTAAAGATTGCACATATATATCTAACAGAAAAAAGAGGCGATGGACAGTTTTGTAAAATTGCATAGTTAATTGGTTTAATAATTAGGTACCTAAGTAAGTTGTATATCTGGATCAATAAAATAACTTAGCATATTTAATTATTGTATGTAAGTATAGCATAAAAAGATTTATATGTTTTTGTTTATATTTATACTTACTTCTTATTAAAACAACTAATTTTTTAATAAGACATAAGTACCTACTTAGTTTATAGTTGTACAATCATCAATCTAAAATCAATTACATAACATACCTTGGGTCCAGTAGCCACAGGGAAAAAATGTACCTATACCGAAACAAAATCAAACTAGGTTTTTTTTGTTAGATGTATATAGCTGTGTTAATTATATGGATACTTTAATTCTAGATAATAAAAGATATAAACAACAGAAGTCAAGTATTACAAGGCAATAAGGTTCACTATACCCCTGGGTGGGACTGCCATGGCTTGCCAATAGAGCTGAAAGCTTTACAAAAAGCCAAAAAAGCTCTAAAGAAAAACGAATTTACCGATCCGGTTCAAATAAGAGAGATAGCCCGAAGTTTTGCCCTTGAAACTGTAGAAAAACAAAAGCAAGCGTTTAAGAGTTGGGGTGTTATGGCCGATTGGGAGAAGCAATGCTATCTTACTATAAATAAGAGTTATGTTCAGAACCAGTTGCGTCAGTTCTATAAAATGTACAAGTCCGGCTTGATTTATCGAGCTTTGAAACCTGTTTATTGGTCGCCGTCATCCAAGTAAGTTTGTTTGGTATTACAAGTGTAAGGTGGTTGTTGTACAGTCGTTTTAGAGAGACTATTTATTAAATGGACATGTTATGACATAATAACTAGCGGTCCAACCGCGACTTCGTTTGCTTAAACGTGTATCTCGAATTTTTTTCACTAACAAACACTACAAAAATTGAATCAGTCAAAATATTTTTTTTACGCTCACCATTTATCTACACTATTCTAGACCAAAATGAATATTCTTTTAAACTCGTTAATATAGTAAGAAAACGGAAAAATATACATAAACAGAAAAAACACCCCGACTCGAAATCAATTCAGAAAAACAGTTTTTCTCTAAATTAACTCGACCGGGAATGGAACCCGGGCCCGGAAACTCAGAGATGCGCGACACGAGAGCCGGCATGCTAACCACTCGACCACGGAGATCGTCGTGGTCGAGCCGTTCTCGCGTTTTCCACTTAGCAACAAATTTGGCGATTCATTTTTATTTAAATAGATTAGGTTATTTATTACTTACTCGTTTTCCATCTTTATTTATTAAAATATTATTAAATCATATTATCTATAATAACATATGTATATCATACAATTTTATGAGATTAAATTTACATAGTATGGCAATAATTTTATAAAACTCCAGTTTTTTTCAGAACAGCATTGGCAGAGGCTGAGTTAGAGTATGACCCTCAGTTTAAAAGCAAAGAAGTGTTTGTCTCATTTCCAATTGAGAAACTTCCCGCAAACATACAGAATGCTGCAGCTAGGTAATATGTGATTTATGTATTGTATTTTAAATTATCTTTAAAGTGGTTTGATGTCGACGTCAGATGTAAAAACTTTAGAACTTAAAAAAATACTGTACTGTCACCGGAATCTTTAAAGGTTGTGAGTTTGAGTAGTTAATGCTTTTCAAGTGTTATTTTTATTTTCGATGTAAATACAGAAAAGTGTAGAAGTGTCAAAGTAACAATAAAAAAAAGAAACTGAAAAATGAATACTACCCTGGCTGATATAGGGTTCAAAATTTATTGTAGTAATTTGACATTTTGTGGTAAGTAGATATCCTGGCGTCTGTACCTACATATTTTTACAGCCGAAAAGTCTCAGCAATCATCTGGACCACCACACCCTGGACTCTGGTTGCCAACAAAGCGGTCTGCTACAATCCCCAGTTGATGTACAGCCTGGTCACTCTCAGCAATAGGCCAGACAACTTGTATCTGGTGGGAAGCGATCTCATCGAGGGACTGGAGAGGACATTGGTGACTGAGATTGCCAGAGTGGCTGAGTTTGATGGTGAGTCATTGTATGATCTGTGTGGCCGCGGCTCACTCTGACTGCCGCACGCTAGGAGTTTCTCCCGCGTTCTTTTAGCAACAACACGTGTTGAGAGACTCCATTTTATTTCTATCTACCGTACAATACTAAATGTACTTTAAAAATATATAAGGTGGCTGCTAGAAACCGCAAGAAACTTTAAGGGCTAGTCAGGGCAAGTGTTTTAAACATGACAAAAATTACAAAAAAGGAATTCGTGTTTTTTATTCCGCGTCAGCTAAGCGATAAATACCTACGTTGACGGGTCAACAGACGGCCGACCGGCCAGCCGTTGCCCTCGCGTTGTAAATAATCGTTATTTTTAATTGTTTTAATTTTATTTTTTTATGTTATTGCTTTAAAATAAATTAGATACTCAAAGACTATTCAATTAAAATTCACAAAATGAATTATTTAATTAAAAATGAAAAAAAAACACGAACTCCTTTTTTGTCATTTTTGCCATGTTTAAAAAACTTGACCTGACCAGCCCTTGAAGTTTGTAGCGGTTTCTAGCAATCACCTTATATACTACTTGAAATTGTATTAATGCTAAACGCGAAGCCATTAATTAAGTTATAATAATAAAATAACTGCCGTACTCAGAGACGTCAATTCAGTTTTAGTGACAATCACATGTCTTTCCTTCTCTATTTAGCGCTATACATACGAAAGTGACAGCAAGAGGTTTAATTGTCATTAAAAGGACATAATTTTTTTTTGTACTAAAATAAAAGAAATATTAACTGCAACAATTCATATACTTCCTTGTCTAAGAGACTAAATGCTTTCATTCTGTATATTTTTTAGATTTTTAATTACCTCCGTTAAAGAATACTGTATTTTAATAAGTTTTGTACGTTTCTGAACGAAAGTTCTGGTTTTTTTTTATGTTATCGAACGCAGGGTTATTAAGTAGGTAAGTATAATAGGCCTATGTTAATGTAGAAACGATATCGTTAACACAGTTATCTTTTTCGCACTTAAAGTATTTAGCAACGATACACACAACTAACACAACGAAAGCGCGACCGAGAATCGTCTGGCGGCTGACAGTCTGACATCTGTCTACGATGAGTATTGACATATAAAATGTCTGACAAGCGTCACTTTTTTATTTTTAATAACTTAAAGTGTCTCCATCCTACTATAATGTTGCCATTTTTGAGTAGAAATCAATGTTGGTTTTTAATTTATATAAAAAACGGAGGTCTTTAAATTAATAATACCGTCATAAATATGTTGATAATAATATATTCTTCAAGTATTTATACATTGGCGTCATGTTAAAAGACTTTCGAATTTAGTACCAAGCTCCATAGTAAAAAAATTATGTCCTTTAATTGACGTCTGAGTACGGCGGTTAGCTCTTTATTAAAAGAATACTACCAATCAATCTCTCCTGAGTGTCGTAAAACGGTGACTAACGGACTGAAGACTGCACATAGCTACATCCTACAGAATAAACCGGCGATGGGCTCACCATCTATCACGCTGAGCACATGTGCAGTCATTACTTGGTGAAACATGGAGGGTGGCAGAGCACTGCCTCTGCGGTCCTCATTGCCTAGTCACGAACTAACCCTACGGGGATAATAGTCGTGATTATATGTATGTATCTTATTAGATACTATTATGTGAGATGAAGGCCAAGCGCTTCCCAGCCCAGTTGAAACATAATAAACAAAGCCAGTATTTTTTATTTTATCCTGCAAATAAGTGCTTAGGGGAATCCTGCACGAAATTATGAAAATTTACGTATTTTTAAGTCACTTGTACTGTGCGCTGAATTAGTTAAATACATTAAAAGAACTTACGTAACTTAGCCTGATTATTGCACAAGGTCGTGGCCTTGTTGAAATTTGAAACAAATTGTTTAAACAATAACAAACAAAACATAAATCTAATGACTCCTAAAAACATTTTTCTTCGACAACTTTCTTAATTTTACGCATGAAACAATCATTCTTACATGAAAATATTTGTATTGATATTTCGCAGGTCGCTCTCATCTTAAAAAAGTAAATTTTAATTTTTAACACAAGCGCGTGATGGTTTTGTACATTTCGCAGAATAAAAACATTGCTCTAATCAAATCACTAGGTCTGAAACTTCAAAGCAGAATTGTTCTAATTTTAAATATTAATATGATTGATTTTGCTTTGAAGTTCATTATGAGACATAAGTCAGTTTTTGCGATCGCGCGGCTCCGCGCGGTGCCCTCTTAAGTCTACACTAATTGTATTACTGGCATGATAAAACATGAAGTTACTGTCACCAAACCTCTTCAAGAGTAGTCCCAAAGATTTATTTTACATGAAAAGTACACTTACGGAAAAACACTGACTTTTCTGTTGTCGAACAAGGCTCTTTGAATGAACAAATTAAAGTGTTCGAAGCGAATTTAGCTGTCTTTTTTCATCTTTTAACCGTTAGCAGTGAGATGAAATAGATAGAAATAATTTTAAACGTACACACGGCGTCAGATCAACCTACCCAAAACTGTCAAATTTCTACAATCAATTTTGAATTTTATTGTTTGGTTCTAAGGATCAATATTCATTTGAAAAATTTGACAGTTTTGTCAAATTTCTCTTTCTCTTTTGTTAGGTGATCTGACGCCGTGTGTACGTTTCAAGGGAGCTAGAGACACATTACCTCTTCTGCCCGCTATGGGCGCGTGGCAATCAGTACCTAGTTTTTCTGCCCGCAGCGGGCAGGCTGGCAGCTGAAAGGTGAAGTAGCCCTTTAGGATAACAGTTGAGAATGTATGTATGTGTAATTAAATTAAAAAAACTTTCCTACACTCACACCAATTATCTAGCCCAAGAGAAGCTTCGAAAAAACTCGTTAAATGGTTACTAGACAACGGATAAACATACTTAAAATACTTAAATACATACTTATTATACATAGAAAACACCCAGACACGAGACAATTTAGAAAAACAATAATTTCTAAATTGACCAGACCGTGGATCGAACCCGGGACCTCAGAGATGGCGACACCGTGAAAACTGGTGTACAAACCACTCGACCAAGGAGGTCGTCAAATGTCGTCGTAAATGGTTTTAGGGCAAGAGTTACATGGCACTACTTATAAGAACGGGCTAGTGGAAACCACCTTCCCCTTCCTGCCGGGTGACCACGTGACAGCGGGCAAAGGCACCGGCCTGGTGCACACTGCGCCCGCGCACGGACCCGACGACTTTCTGGTGGCTCTGAGGAACAATATGAATGTGGTGAGTTGGAAACCTGGAATTTTGGCTACATACGTACATATCGATCAATATGTCATCAATCGATCAATCAAACAATCAGTTATACACTCAAATCAATTAATAAATAAAATAGTCAAACGGTCAATCAATTAATTAATCAATCGGTCAATTATCAGTTAGTAAAGGTTGCTTCACACATATCAGTGAAGCCACAGTTCCGACACAGTACCGGCACAGTGTTTTTCATACATTCTCTATGAACGCATCCCCACTTGTTAGTGATGATGCTCTCAGTGTCAGTGCCGCCACCGGCAAATAACGGACGTATTAGTTTTGGCAAAATTCATAGAGAATGTATGATAGAATATTTTTCACTGTGCCGGTACTGAGTCGGAACTGCGACTTCACTGGTATATGTGAAGCAACCTTAAGAGGCCTTACATCTCAACTGTGATTTTTGCGTAAAATGGCCAATTTTGGCGTTATGGATCTCAGAAACAAAAATATATTAACAAATATGACTTATTGAATAGTGTAGAATAGCTATTGGAATAGTGTCTAGCGGCCTCACTTTTTGTAAATTTTGCTTAACTTTTTAATTAAACCCAAAATTGCAGAGAAAGATTTTCATGAAGTGCGCGAAGGCACTTTTTTGAGCTCATCGATTGAACTACTGTTCTAAACAAGTGAAATAAAAAAATTATTATGTTATCTCTTATATAGTCGAATAGTGCGTAGCGGCCTCGAATTTTTAGATATCATTGATTTTATAAAGAAAAAAAATCTTATACTAAACCAAAAAACTTCTAAAATCGCTATAAGTTTACTGTGAATATCTCCTATCTACGATAATATTATTGAGCAAAATTGTAATATTATGCACAAATTTATTATCCTATTTCGATAAAAACGATAAATACAACTGCAAAATTACTACAAAATGCGAAAATGGCATTTTACGCAAAAATCACATTCGAGGTGTAATAGGCCTCTTAAATCAATCCATCAAGCACGCCTGTTTTCCGGATTGCTAAAGTTTCATTCCTAACTGATAAGGTCGGAAACTGAACGACGGACTCACTTCACAATCCAGCTTTTATTTGTATTTTCTAATTTTATTTATTGAAAAACTTTAAATGTATCATAATTGTGTTTACCCTATAGCAATGCAACGTCGACGAATCCGGTCGTTACACCAACTTGGACCCTCAGCTGGACGGTCTTCCAGTCCTATCTGAAGGTCAAGAAGTGGTGGTCAGCCGTCTCGGCGCCGCGATCCTCCACCAAGGCACCTACACGCACTCGTACCCGCTGGACTGGCGCACCAAGAAACCCGTCATCATTAGGGCGAGTCAGCAGTGGTTCATAGACACCGCTGCGCTGAAGGAGAAGGCTTTGGTGAGTTACAACTACTTTCAAAGGAAACTTCGCAGCACGAGCCACAGTTTTACATGAGGTTAGGTAGCCTTATTCTCGTTTGCAAAAGCAAAAAACCGTAGCCTCAGCTTTAAACCTAGCCAGATAACCAGCCCACTTGCTAACTAGTGGTTCTGCAAGTTGTTAGGCGAAAACAAAACGAACCGACAACATCATTGTTCTAGGGGAGGCTACGCTCTGGTCTGGGATCTCAAAAATTACTGCTACTGACCTATTACTCTCACTCACTTACTGTGTTGTTGCCCTTACAAATAACTCTCGTACCCTAGGTGTTGCATGTGTCTGTTCTAGCTGCCATCAGTCGTATGCTCGTTTGCCGAAATGTCAGACTCCAATGTTGAGCTAGTGAAATATTGTCAACCATCTCACTCACAAATAGCCAACTAGTTAGACATGTCACTTGCATTAGTTGTTGTGTGACATCAAGATTGTTCTTAGTGAGACTACTGCCCTTCTACCATAGCAAAGGAATATTAGTCGTTGCTTCCAAGGACAGTGGTTCTTAACCTTTTGGTCATGAGGGACCATTTGACAATTTTTTGTGTTGCTATGATTACCCAGTTGGCTAACACCCGTATTCACAAACATTACTTGTCTAAGCAAAGTAGAAATGCTATGCGAAGTAAGACATTTCTCAGTGCGTTTCGTATGACAAGCCTGGCTACCTTAGCTATGCGTTCATTTTAAGGGACGCATAGCGCCGGTGGCCACTCAAGTATTGTTTATGAATAGGTTTTTGAGACCCTGTGCGTCCGAGCGCACTGTGAGACCTCATAGTAATGTTTGTGAATACTGGTGTTAGAGATAATAAATACCTAAATATAAATAAACGCCTAAACTTTAGGTATTTATTGCGTACTCTTTACTAACTTCTAAATCCTTGGTTCTGAGACTCTGAGTCCTTATTTATTAGGATGGCTCCACGGACCACATGAAATGCTCCAGGGACCACTGGTTAAGAACCACTGTATTAGAATAAGGAGAAGATACTTATCCTTCTCTCTCTCATCACGTTAAGCAAGCCCTGGAGTCCGTCTCCCTGCTGCCGCTCGCCAGCGCCGAGCACTCCCGCCGCGGCTTCCGCGGGCAGCTGCAGCAGCGCCCCTACTGGTGCATATCGCGGCAACGCGCTTGGGGCGTGCCCATACCGGCTCTGTACTGCGGCGGTGACGTCATCGTTGATGAGTGAGTGGATTCTTCCTTTTCAGCAGTCACTTGTCTACAGAACTGGTATGGACCATTTCTGTATTTGCGGCTGTGACGTCATATTTAATAGGTAAGTGGCATCTTCCTCTTCAGATGGCGTGGGGCGTGCCCAGCTCTATGAGAGGTGGTGACGTCATGAGTAAGCTACTTTGTCTTCTTCAGTCCAATGGTCTTCTGGTAACGGGGTTCTCTTAGAACTATCATGTGAGAACTATCCGTGCGCCCATGAAAAAAAAAAGTTAATTATGTTGTAGGTATTACTGTCTGTTTGGCTGCTGCGGATCAAGCTCCATCTTATTGCAGAGGTCGTTCATGTAAAGAGTTATTTGTAATAAACTTTATTTAAAAAATAATAAGATGCAGGCCAAACGCTTCTCAGTCCATCTGAGCCACAGAAAACAAATCCAGATATTTTTTTCTGCTAAACCGTGGTATATAATAACTTTATCAAAGTCAGATTTTTTAAAAATATTTTTCTGTGTTTTCTTTTTAAAAAAGGCAAAAGTTTTTATTTCCCTAATAAAGTGGTTATACCCAGGCGTATCATCGAGAGGCTGTGCGAGCTGATAGAGACCCGAGGTCCCGACGTGTGGTGGACGTGTGACGTCACGGAGCTGCTGCAAAGTGACGTGGCGGAGCAGCTGCAGTTGAGGAGTGATGACGTCACCAAGGGGCAGGTATTATGTGGACTATGTCTATGGCATACTTTACTAAACTTCGAAGAGACTACTAAATTAATATACGATCGGCTTCAGGATAGTATCTTAATACTCTAGTAGTGTCTATCACGAACGTTTAAGGCGAAGGGTACTGAGTAAATATATACGAGGTGACTTTAGACGGGTTTCCTGGCTAAAATATAGAATGTGAAGCTTCGAAAATAATATACGCTTTTAACCATATCCTAAAGCTCTACCTGTAGGTTCGAAATACTTGCTGTCATCTTTATTAGCATTTAGAACTAATTCGAAATACTAAGCTCTGTTTTTGTGTTGCACAAATTTTTATTAGTTTGACAAATCCGTTTAAAGCGAAACTCGGTATAGATATTTCTATAGTTTGTACCTTTTTCCTGTAAGTCCATTTCTTATGAACAGTAATAAAAAATTAGGATTTTTAGCGTAAATCTATTTTGTCCTACTAAGTTTTCAGGCGTTTAGTGCCCGGCTTTACTCTTCACCTCAATTACGTACATATTTTTTAATGTGCTGTGTGCTGTGCTGGTTCATTAGTTGCTATTTGGTGAAATGTGGACTATGGCCACAGAATAACTTCTAGTACTACCGTACAGAAGGTTCACTCTCTAACGACTTTCACGCGAAATTGAAACTTATCGTGTGACCCGAGCGTTCATATCGATGTGACGTCATGACGTCACAGAGCTTGGGTTTCCTTGCGCGCGCAGGGATTACGACTCGGCGCTCAGTGTTGGGTGCTCTCGCGCTCGCGGCAACCTTTACTGCCATACGCCTAGGCGGCCAAACCACAGTATAAATATAAGCTAAAGCAGTACGGAAGCTCGGCCTTTTTCTTGTTTTATATACCTACGCGCCAATTGAGCGTTAGGGTTGTCCTCTTATTTTTGTAAAATTGAAAAAGTTTTTGTTTAGTTAGCGCTGTATCTCAGCTAGTTAGCGCTTTTTTATCTCTAGCAAAGCATAAGGGTTGTCACTTTTAATTAAAAAAAAAATAAAAACTAATAAGTTAAAGATGGCGGCTACTTTCCTCATTCTATTATCGGATTCATTGTCGGAAACTACACAGATCCCCTGATATCGATTTTTAAAGCAATCGGTCGAATAACTAAAAAGTTCAAGATGGAGGCTATTTTGCCTCATACTCATAACGGAGTCGTTGTCAAAAACCACACAGATCCCTAGATATTGATTTTCAAAGCAATCGGTTGAATAACTAATAAGTTAAAGATGGCGTCTACTTTCCTCATTCTATTATCGGATTCATTGTCGGAAACCACATTGATCCCCTGATATAAATTTTCAAAGCTATCGGTTAAATAACTAAAAAGTTCAATATGGCGGCTACTTTTTCTCATTATAATAACGGATTCATTGTCAGAAACCACACAGATCCTCAGATATCGATTTTCAAAGCAAAGTTTATTAACGATGAAGTTTCGTAGTATCAATTCTTATTATTTTTCACCATTAAAATAACGCGCACTCAAAAAATATACTTAAGTACGGCAAATATCACCTGAACAACCAAACGATTTATTTAAAAGAAAAAGCTTTTTATTTAGTAATAATATAATAAATCATTCTTACCTTTCAACATCAGCAGGAAGTTTAAAAAACGAAAGCTCCGGTTTTGAAGAAGCCGAGTTCAAGCAGCCGTATAATACACTCGCGGCATTTTTAAAAATCGCACGCACGGAGCATGCAATACATCTCTTCTCGACGCGATACGCGCTACTGAGAGCACTGCGATGTCCGCTTAGAGGCCCTGTAAAGACGTGCGTCTGAGGGCGTGCGTCGTTTCGAGCGTTTGTACGTAGCTTCCTTACTGCTTTAGCTCATATTTATACTGTGGCCAAACTGCGGAGGCGCGCCAAACGAACCTACCTAAACTGCGGAGTGACGCCCCCTGCTATAGCAGAGGACTGCATTGCGGATTCCTTCTATGATAGGGAGGGCATTTTCCAATTAGTATTGACGCTGTAAAACAAGGGAAGAAAAGAAATGGCCTTGCTGAGTTTTTGCCGGTTCTTTACAGTACAAGGCTCCCGCCCCATAGTTAGGACTTACGAACCGATGGTATAGCGACATTCATAAGTGCTCAATTATTGTAGACTAAATTGAATAAATGATATTGAATTTTGAACTATTACGGTGAACAGGACATAATGGACATCTGGTTCGACTCGGGCATATCCTGGTCTACCCTGGGCGGCACGAAAGCGCGCCTGTACTCCGAGGGCCAGGACCAGCTCACCGGCTGGTTCCAGGCCTCGTTGCTGACTGCACTGGCGCTAAAGGGAGAGGCGCCTTACGAGTGAGTCTCTCTCTCTAGCTCTCTCTAGTTATTCTACAGTAGAGGGCCACCACGACCAGCTCACAAACTGATTCTAAGCCTCGTTGCTAACTGCGAGGACGCTGCAAAGGGAAACGCCTTATCTGTGAGTTTTGCTCTCTTTCTTTCTCTCTCTGTCTCTCCCTCTGTCTCTCTCTCTTAAGTTCTCCTATAGTATACGCACACGACCAGCTCACAAGCTGGTTCCAGGCCTCGTTGCTGACTGTGATGGCGCTGAAAGGGGAGGCGCCTTATCAGTGAGTTTCTCTCTTTCTCTCCCTCCCTATTACTAGCGGCCAGCCCGCGTCTGCGTCCACACTAACTTAGAAACTACTACATCAGCCATTTTGTACAAATTATCCGTAAATTATATAAAAATACGGGCGAACCTGGGCGGTAGGAAAGCGCGGTTCCAGTGGCCCAATTCACGTATTTCGTAATAGTCAAAATGTCGCTTACGTTTAGAAGTCCTATTGAAAAACAGTCCCAAATCCGTATTCACCTGTCATTTCGATAGAACGATAACTCGATAGGATCGCATCTCAGCGATTTGTCAACTATTTAAACTTGATCTTGTCATTACAATTCTACCAAACAAATTTAAATACTTTTTGTTACGAAAACATGCAGAAATATTTATTATTTTTTCCAACGACTTGGAAATTGTAATCGTTAACATCCGATCAAACTAAACGTTAAAATAAATAACAGGTGAATACCGCGGCGGCAACGATCGAGCTTAAATTAATGCACGTGAATACGCTTAAACAAAATCGTGCGATTGATACGTGAATACGAAAAGTGACTTTAGCGATCAAATCGCTTGCATTTCGTTGAAGTTTTGTTACGTGAATTAGGCTACTGGCCTCATTGCAGACTGCACTGGCGTTAAAGGGAGAGGCGCCTTACGAGTGAGTGTCTCTCTCTCTCTTTCTCTCTCTCTCTCTCTCTCTCTCTCTCTCTCCCTCCCTATTTATCACGACCCTGACGCTGATAGGGGAGGCGCCTTACGAGTGAGTCTCTCTCTCTCCCTATTACTCACGGCCCTGGCGCTCACGGTGGAGGCGCTCTACGAGTGAGCTTATTTTTTAATAGCGATCTCCCCGACTTCGTATGTGTGTACCACGTGACGAATTTCCAAGAATTTCATTAATAAGCGCTTTGTAGTCTCGTCGTCCAAAACATATTTTTTAACTTACCACCTATTCAGGACGTAATTTTTTGCTGTGAAGAAGAATGGGCGTAAGAAACTACCGATTTATACAAAAATAACGACATTTACAAAATCAAAAAAAAATATCTAGGTGAAAAATGCTGCTATGTGAGAATTTCTCCCCTCCTTTACCTTAAACACCTAGTACAATTCTCTCTCTGCCACTCGGTTCGACCACGAACGGCAAGCACAGAACACTTCTACCTCTCTGGGCTTCTCAAATTGTCACTATTTCTTGTTACGCCTTGTCCTATATTTGCCCTTGTGAATATTAAAAAGCACAACATTGCCTGAATAACTCTTTTTTACAAATATTAAGCCGGGTAGATGACGTTGGTAGATGAGTTCAGGCGCGAGTACAAATGGTGCAGCATAAGAGATGTAGCATCAGTCACTGTCACCCTTCCGGCCTAAGAAGTGCCATTTTAGGCCGCGTTTCAAGGACCAAAGCTTTTTTTTTTATTCAGCCTGTTTGTCCCACTGCTGGGCAATGGCCTCCCTACCCTTCTTCCACTCTTCAGGAGGAGATGGAGGGACGAGCTGGACCCACCGCTATATGAAGGACTGGCAAGTTACAGCCCTAAACCGTAAAGAGTGGAAAGCTTTTACTTTAACAAAAAGTTTCGTCTTTCATCCAACATTTATTAAAATTAAAATAACCGAGTCGCGTGGCGGTGAAAGAATACTACCACCCCCTCCCTTCCCTTGGGTGTCGTAAAAGGCGACTAACGGACTAAAGACTGCACGTACTTCCAACAGCATAGAGCGGCGATGGGCTAACCACCTGTCACGCTGAGCACATGTGCAGTCGTTTGGTGAAAAGTGGACTATGGCAGAGGACTGCTTTTGCGGTCCTCATTGCCTAGTCTCTGACTAACCCTTCGGGGATAATAGTCGTGATTATGTGTGATGTATACAGTATACACCCTTAATTTTTATACGTTTAAATGAAATTAAGGGTGAGTTCCACCCATGAAACTGAACAACTTTCCCCAAGAAACCTATGTGAAGCACATACATTTCTTGGGGAAAGTTGTTCAGTTTCATGGGTGGTACTCACTCTTAATTTCTTTTAAACGAATGAAAGTTAAGGGTGTATGTAAATACGACAATTTTGAAAAATGCCTTATATCCTTTCACACAAGGTCTATATTCGTGCACGGCTTCGTGGTGGACGACAAGAAGCGCAAGATGTCCAAATCCGTCGGCAACGTGATCGAGCCATCCACCATCATACACGGCGGGAGGGATCGCAACGCCCAGCCTGCGTACGGAGTCGACACACTGCGGTAACCATACATTCACACATATTTTATATCATTCAGTAACGTTAATAGACATATTTTTGATTTTTTTTAAGTTTATATAATTAATTAAAAAATAACTCGCGTAACGTGGATACCGGGCGAAGCAAAAGTTCACGTGTGACGTAAAGGTAACCTAACCTAGGTATTCTGTGGTGTCATGTGTCAGAGTTCAATTGCGCGGTCCCGGTCGATTGACCATGATTAACGGTATTTTTGTGGATATCTTTGATCAACTTTAGTTTCTTAATTTTTCACTTAAAAAATTAAATTAAATCTGTAGCTCTATTATTGTTTTCTGAGGTTTAAGCGAGCACTACACATTGAAATGAAACACTTTTTTACGGATTAACTTAAACAGAGTCTCCCTGTAAATGGTTCGAAATGTCAGGATAATATAAAAAAACTATGTAAATAGTAAATTAAACGTGAGTTAATCCGTAAAAAAGGGTTTCATTTCAATCTGTAGCTCTAGATTAAGTTACTCTACTAAGGGTGGATTCGACCAAACTGGAATAAGGTCATATACCTAGATTAAACGCCGAATTTGTATAGACTAATCTCGGAGTAAGTCTTATTCCAGTTTGGTCGAATCCACCCTTAAAAAAGTATGTGTACAGATAAAAAAAATATCGGACTTGAATATCGTGTTGGTTACACATATGTTTGGAGATGCAGCCTACTCATTGTCTATGTAATAATCATGTTATTTATATTTTTATTTGCTGTATATCTGTTTTGTGTAATAAAAAAATAAATAAAATAAAACCAAATAAAAAAAAATAAAGTTACTTATTAGTTTTACATTATTGGAAGAGGGTCTTAAGGGCCCTATTACATTTCGACTGTGATTTTTGCATAAAATGGCCAATTTTGGCGTTCTCGATCTCAGAAACAAAAATACATGAACAGTTTTGACTTATTGAGTAGTGTAGAATAGCTATTGGAATAGTTCGTAGCGGCCTCGCTATTTGTAAATTTTGCTTAATTTTTTAATTAAACACAAAATTGCAGAGAAAGATTTTCATAAAAGGCGCGAAGGCACTTTTTTGAGCTCCTAGATTGAACTACTGTTCTAAAAAAATAATAAAAAAAAATAATGTTATCTCTTTTATCAAATAGTGCGTAGCGGCCTCGGAATTTTTAGATATCATTGATTTTATATAGAAATTTTTTTTTATTCTAAACCAAATACTTCGAATATCGCTTTAAGTTAACTGTGAATTTCTCCTATCTACGACAATATTATTGAGCAAAATTTATAACAGAGTAATTGTTACTTCATGAGGAATATAGATTTATACTAAATTTATTATCCTATTACGATAAAACCGATAAATACAACTGCGAAATTACTACAAAATGCGATGCGCCGGCCGTCCGTCCAAACTCAACTTATTCTCGCAGAGTGGAGATTTGTAATATTAAGCATTAATTTATTATCCTATTTCGATAAAAATGATAAATACAACTACAAAATTACTACAAAATGCAAAAATGGGCATTTTACGCAAAAATCACATTTGAGATGTAATAGGCCTTTGAAATATAAGTTAGACAGAGACAAGGCTATAAGCACCGCAAACGCAGTGCGGCCGCTTCACTCCACGGCACACCAAAAAAAAAACTGCACACGTGCTCAGCGTGATAAGTGGCACGCACATCGCCGCTTTATACTTTTGGTTTTATGAACATGTCTTTCCACCGTGCACCCTCAAACTTACACGCACGTTTTGCTCGTTTGCCGCCCCAGTAACAAAAAAACACTTTTTAATTTATATTTCAACAGCATAGAGCGGCGATGGGCTCACCACCTGTCGCGCTGAGCACATGTGCAGTCGCTATTTGGTGAAATGGACTAATGGTAGGGGACTGCTTTTGCTGTCCTCATTGCCGGTTGCCAGCTTTGTCCGGTGGTTCTCATTGGACATTGGTGTTGACATCTCCGGTACTAGTAAAGGCGGCCCCCTAGATGCCGTAGCCTCCGGTCCAGCCAGCCGCGTAGGACGTGGGAACTGGCTAGGCGCCCGGATGGGTTCCGAGAAGTGAGTGTGCTTACTACTCCGCTACCAAGGTGGACACTTGGGATTCGACTTTAAAGTCGACGACCCTAGCAGTGGCAACTGCGAGTTGTGCCCTTCGTGCAACGAGAAGTGAGCGAGCTCGACAGTTCCGACCTATCTGGACAATAGGCAGTGAACTACACGTGTTCACGGGGATACTCTCCCGAGACACTAGTCTTATGAGTACCGAATGAAGAGCGCTTCGTGGGCACTGATTTGGCGTCAAGACCAACGCAGATTGTCTCCTGCGCGAGTTAGTTTACTGGCGCAGGGACGTCTGGCACTTCTTGCATAACCTTACGGTTGGTCTCGAGGCGCCAGTACAGATAAAACTTAGTGAATTAAGGAGAGGGGATGTCTAGTCTCTGATTAACCCTTCGGGGATAATAGTCGAGATTATATGTATGTATCTAATTTATATTTTAAAAATATCTCTCTCTCGTTCTTACTTAGTTGGTGGGTAGCCAGCCACGCGACGCAGCATTCACAGATAGTCATCAGCAAGAAACTACTCGACGACAGCCAATCCGAAGTCATCAGGATACGGAACATCTTAAAGTACCTATTAGGCGTCATTGGAGACGTCGACAAAGTTAAATTTAACTATAACCCCACTCTGAACTACTTAGACCAATACATGGTGGTAGAATGCCATGACTTTTTGACACAAATCAATGAGCATTATAATAACTTCAGATACAATCACGTAGCCCAAAAGATCTTGCATTTCATCAGCAATAAAGTATCAGCGATGTACTGTCATTGTGTAAAAGACAGATTATATTGCTCCCAAAAAGACTCTGACGATAGATTATCTGTGCAATTGGTCGCGCACACGATTTTTACCTCTATGTCTAAAGCTTTAGGGCCTATTTTACCACATTTGATTGAAGAGGCGTGGCGATACCACCCGTTGTGTGAGAAACCATTTTATTTTACTACAAGCATACCTGTGTTGGAAGTTAAAGCTATTGATGTGAATTTAATGGATACGATTCTAGAAATGAAGAGAGATTTAAATGTGTTAGCGAAGAATGATAGTTTGAAGAAATTTAATGTAAATATTAAATTAGATAACGATTTATTTAACAAATTAGAATTATTTAATATAAACGATGGTGTAAATGACAGTGTTTTATGTGAAATATTGGAAGTGTCAAAAGTCAATTTTGAGGTTATAAACGGTGGGAAAAGTTGGTTAGTCGAATTATCAACGAGCGAAGCGAATCAGTGTTTAAGGTGTAGAAAATATAATGTTTATAATGACAGCGATAAATGTTTACGATGTCAAATGGTTATTGATTCGTTGTAAAGTGAAAACGATGATTTGAATCAATTATTTATGTCTGTAAGTACCCATTGAAGTCGTATAAGTGCAGTCGAGTGAGTTCCCGGTCGACCAGATTTCGGCAGGCCGTGGAATACCGGTATTTTCAATAACCGGTACCTTTGACTTAAATAAGGTACCGGTATCGATTTGACACCGGTATTCATAATACAGGTTAACCGATGAGTACCGGTATTATACAGATATAATACAGGTACCCAGTGCCCAAATTCATTAGTGTGAGCGAGGGATACCAAGTAGATAAATAAGTGGCGCTTGGATCGGCTAACTGCACTGCACGGCCGCAGTAAATACCGGTATTTTTGAGGTACTTAACCGGTATTTAACCGCCTGTGGTCTAGTGGCTATCTGATCTAAGTCTGTCGCCATAACAAAGATGTGTATTGCATTGTTGTGTTACGACAGTTTGAGATGAGATTGCCAGTTCCTCAGTGGTTGAGGATTCCGGGTGAAGCGCGCTTCCACCTTCGGCCTTATCGTCACTTACCATCAGGTGAGATGAAGGCCAAGCGCTTACCCGTTCCCGAATAAAAAAATAACCCTACCGGTACCCGTGAAAGAATCGGTATCCTGCCGGCCTAGCATGCGCAACACAAGAACTCTTCTCGACCCGTTTTCTCGTGTTTTATTTATTTATCTCTTATGTCTAACGACACTAAAGACACATGGATGCGCTTAGAACTCTACATATATGTCAAAATAGATTCATAGTAGTTATGGCATAAACTGCGGTATTTTTGTCTACAAACCTTAACATGACAACTTAAAATGATTTGTCGTCTCTCGTCCGCGACATATCTCGTGTTGCGCATGCCAGGCCTACAGGATCCGAAATGGAAAATACCGGTACTTACCGATATAATACCTGTATTTTCGGTACCGGTTCCAAGCCCTGCTTTACCGCGATATTTGCTTGCGCCCGATCCGTGCGTACGTACAGTAGCATGCGCGTAGATCGTGTGCAAGCGAATAACGCCGAACAGTGGTTGATCGGGAACTTCCTTGACTGTACATAGGGGCCGTCCATTAAATCACGTGATGTTTTTTAGGTGATACGTGGCGAGTTCTAAGACTAATCCTTCCCCCCCCCTTTTCAAAATCACATGTCTCATTATTACATTATTTATTTTAATTATATATTTATGTATATTTAATTTATGTGTGTGTATATAAATTTATTAAACCCTATTATTTATTTTGTTTTATAATGTTCTTATTTTTATTTTTTGCTTTTAATGGTGTAACTAAGTTTATTTTCAATGTTTGCACCTCCGATCTTAGAGTATATTAGTTCTATCCACCCGACTGGTAGAAATCGCTTTAAGCGAAAATACCGCCAAATTGTAACATTGTTTTTCATTTTTTTTTCTTTTTTATGTAAATGCATTGTACATGTATAATAAAAACAGCATAGAGCGGCTATGGGCTCACCACCTGTCACGCAGCATGTGCAGTCGCTATTTAGTGAAAAGTGGACTATGGTAGAGAACTGCTTTTGCTGTTCCCATTGCCTAGTCTCTGACTTACCCTTAGGGGGTAATAGTCGTGATTATTATGTAGGTATGTTTCTTTAAGTTTATGAAAAAAAGTACCGACACGCCAAATTTCACAGAAATCGTGCGCGTTGTACGATAAAATAAATACACTGAATGATCTCACAACACCCCCGTCGCCCCCTTTGTGATGATTTGTGATTTTATTCAAACCCCCCTTACTGTGTTAAGAGGCCTATTACATCTCGACTGTGATTTTTGCGTAAAATACCCAATTTTAGACGTTATGGATCTCAGAAACAAAAATTTATTAACAATTTTGACTCGTTGAATAGCGTAGAATAGCTATTGGAATAGTGCGGAGCGGCCTCGCTTTTTTTAATTAAACCCAAAATTGCAGAGAAAGATTTTCAAAAAATGCGCGAAGGCACTTTTATAAGATCCTAGATTGAACTACTGTTCTAAACAAATAAAATAAAAAAATAAGAATGCTATTCCTTATATAGTCGTATAGTGCGTAGCGGCCTCGGAATTTTTAGATGTCATTGATTTTATGTAGAAAAAATCTTATTCAAAACCAAAAACCTTCGACAATCGCATTAAGTTATCTGTGAATTTCTCCTATCTACGATAATATTATTGAGCAAAATTTATACCAGAATAATCGTAACTTCATGATGAATAAAGATTTTATAATGAATTTATTATTCTATTTCGATAAAAACGTAAAATACAATTGCAAAATTACTTCAAAATAAGATGTGCCAGCCGTTCGAACTCAGCTTATCTTCGTTAGAGTGGACATTTTTTTTTTAATTTTTATTTTTATTTTTTTTATTTCATTTTTTTTTTTGTAATTTGTAATATACATTTTGTAATATGCATTTGTAATATTATGCATAAATTTATTATCCTATTTTGATAAAAACGATTAATACAACTGCAAAATTACAACAAAATGCGAAAATGGGCATTTTACGCAAAAATCACAGTCGAGATTCACTGAAGTGTTAAAAACAACAGTCAGTCCCTATCATTCAAGCTATCATGATGGTATACCAACCGTTCTTTGTAAAATTGGTAACTAATAACTACAGAGCATGCAAAGGGTTGGAAACGTCAAGATAAGAAATATGTAAAAAAACGCAAGTAGTTCCGTATTAACAAGGTCCGGCACGAAATTGTGAAAATTTACGTATTTTTAAGTCACTTGTACTATGCGCTAAATTAGTTAAATACATTAAAAGAACTTGTGTAAGTTAGCCTGATCATTGCACAAGGTCATGGCCTTGTTGAAATTTGAAACAAATTTTTACGCATGAAACAATAATTCTTACATGAAAATATTTGTATTGATATTCCGCAGGGCACCCCCTTCATTAAAAAGTAAATTTTTATTTTTAACACAAGCGCGTGATGGTTTTGCACATTTCGCAGAATAAAAACATTGCTCTAGTTAAATTACAAGGTTCTTGTTCTAATTATATTTTGCTTTGAAGTTCATTAAGAGACTTATGTCAGTTTTTGCGATCGCGCGGCACCCTCTTATGTGTTTCAATTTAATAAAATGTCTGCTTTACATTTAATAAACACGCCAAAGTAAAATGTGGTTTTATTTATATATCTGTAATTAAGAAAGTCCTCGCGTTATATACCCTATATTACCTACCTAACCTTCTACCTCGGTCAAATACAATGTTACCGAGTGCATAAAGACTTGCGAGTCTTGTGACAGACAGACCCAATTACATTTATGAAAGAAACGCATTTGACAATATAAATAGTAATGTAGATTTTAAAAAATATTAAGATTCTTACATTTTACAGGTCATGCTGCCATTCTAAAAATGCATTCCTAATGTGAATAACAAAGGCGGTACCAAAAGGAAAGGAAAAAAAACGATTTATAAATAAAATTTATTCTAAGTAGGTAAATATCTATTTATTTAGACAATAGTTTTCTTTTTAAGAAAATTTGTTTCCGTCGAATAGTTTGATGCTAAAAAAATCCTTTCATTTTGCAAGTTTTTACTATTCAAAAAGTATGTTTTCCCGTACCGGGAATCGAACCCGAGCCTCCTGGGTGAAAGCCAGGTATCCTAGCCACTAGACCATACGGGATATGATGAGGTGCCTAAAAATTTGGTACAAATTACTTTCACTTATTTTTATACACGGTCTGCGTTTTTTCACAACATCTGTTTATTCAAGTGGCGATAAGATTTAACATAACAAGCCTATTGTTTAGTTTGTTCACTGAATTTTTATATTCATCTTTTTACACAAACGTCACAGTTTTTCCAAATATAAAGCGAATCACACACTACGCAGATACGATAATTTTTATATGCGTTTAAAAACTTAATTTTCTGAAAGCATCACACACTAAACAGATACAACAGATAGAGATATACGAGACGATACATTCACTCGGAATCCTTCAGACTGAGTAGACTCGTTTTTGGTAAACATTGTTTATACAGTGTTATAATGGCGCGTTTATTGCTTCTTGATTTATTAGACGGCTCGTCAGAAGATGATTCTGATTTTGAATTTGATTCAAGTCTTGCTTCACGTACAAAAAAAACGCCATATAAAGGTTAAAAAGGACCGAGGCGAATTCAATATCTTGCAGCATCTATCAAATGACAAAGGAGAATGGTCATGAAGTATGGAAAAAAAACACAGGCCCGGCGCAAAAGAAAAGTAACTCAAAATATAGGGAAAAATATGTAATTAAATACTGCATCGAAACATCAATACATCATCGAAATCGATGGCTGTATGTGTGAAATTGCTATTCGAAGTTTTACAGGGGTAACATAATGTATCTCTAAAGAAGCAGTAAATAGATACAGTTGCGGTTTAAAAGAGTGATACACATAATTACATGTTTATGGCAACTTCTCTACTATTCTTCTACCTGCTTTAACAAGATAATCATTAAAAATAATGTCAGATAAAAGAAAAAACGCAAATGTACTTTTTGACAAGGCTTGCCTCGCGTCCCAAAGTCATCGTGACTTTGGGACGCTCCTTAGGTACCTCGGAATTGATTGATTATTCTTATGTAAAAGATATTTACTTGCTCGGTGTTGCAGATGGCACTTTAAACCATAGCTCCCAGCTGCATTAAGTTACCCCTATAAAACTTCGAATAGCAATTTCATACATATAGCCATTGATTTCGATGGTGCCTCCTATGCAGTATTTAATTACTTATTTTTACCTCTATATTGAGTTACTTTTCTTTTGCGCCGGGCCTGGTTTTTTTTTTTTTGACCATTGTCCTTTACAACCTATTTCCGAAACCCGAGAGCAATTTGTTATCTGCGAATTATTCCCCAGAGATACACTTTCCCCGTAGAGACACGTTTAATAAAACTACGCTTTTATTCACCAGAGATACACTTTCGGCTTGAACACTTTATTAAAAAAGTGTTTTAGATGACAAGGAAAACTAAATACTTAAATCAAAATAAAACAAAACTACAGCTTCTATTCCCCGGAGACACACTTTCGGCTTGAACATCTAAATATAAATGTTTTTTTAATAAAAAAAACCAAATCAATCATAACTAATTAAACAAATTATGAAATCACTCAACACTGTGTAATTGTTTCTTTAAACTGATAAATAAGAGGCGCTTAAGGCACTGCTCGATATCGATTTTGTCGTCAAGGAGATCTTCTACAATTTTATTGTAGCGTAGGCATAAATTTAGGGGAATTTGTTTTGTGCGCCTATAGCATCCTAATAATATTTTAAAAGCTAGTGCTTTTTAACAATTTTTTTAACAATTAAATTTTAAGTAAGTACCTAAACCTACCTACTTTACAATTGATATTTATTTTCTAGCATGAGTTAACATTCAACTAACATTCTAAAATATTATATTTTATATATAATATTTGCGAAATAGACGTTCTGCTATACAGACCATCTGAGGGTTGGACGTTTTGCTACATACCTATACCTTTTCCTAATTAGGCTTATTGCTCATTAGACGTTTCGCGCTGTTGGACGTTTTGCTGCTTAGAGCTTCTGATCGTAAAGGGTCGGTTTGTATGATATAAACTTATTGAAAATTCGTCACGGGGTACGGGGTCCATCGGGCCGCTTGTATTTGAATAATACAGATGTGTGAGTCGCAGTGGCAAGCGAATAAACTAGCACAAGTCAGTTAAAACGCCAAAAAAATACAACTACTAGGTAACTTACCGAATTACAGAAGATGTACGTAGCAACTGTTTACACTACAACTACAAATTACGCCGTTTTAAAAAAATATATACTTATTTAAGGAATAAACAGCAATTGTTGCTTTACTTTGTACCGTATTTTTTTTATTTATTGATTCGCCATGCAACGTTTGTACACACCAATACATAAGTCTTATGGTCGGAGCTTAACATCATATGAAGATAGATTGCACAGGTTTACTGTAACTGCTTTAAAAGTGAGGCGTGTACTTATAGACCTTACTACTCTACACAAGTTGCTTCACTCAAGCTTTGAATCGAGTTATCTTCTCTCGTCACTACCTAAATATTTTTATTTTTATAATAAGCCCGACAAATGACCCCACTCCACCTGATGTTAAGTGGAAATGAAGTCCAGGCGCGAGGACAACTGGTGCAGCGTAAGAGACGTAGCATCAGTCACCCTCACTCTGCCGGCCCACAAAGTGCTTCTTCACGCCTCGGTTGAAGGACCCTATGTCATAGGTAGGAGGGAATACGTGTGCTGGTAGACTATTCCATCTTTCGGAAGTGCGGCAAAGAAACGAGTCAAATTTCTTTGTGCGTGATGGAATATTAGAGACTAAATTGGTGACTCCGGAGAGCAGCACGCGTACTCCTATAGAGGAAGGGAGAAGGAGGGATGAGGTCAAAGAGTTCTTCAGAGCACTCGCCATGGTATAAACGGTAAAAGACGCTGAGTGACGCAATATCTCTACGCAATTGCAAAGGCTCGAGAGTTTTAGTGACCTCTGCATTGCCGATAATGCGCACAGCGCGGCGCTGCAATCTGTCCAAGGCATCGAGAAGGTACTTTGCGGAGCCGTCCCAAAGGTGAGAGCAATACTCCACGCAAGACCGCACCTGTGTCTTGTATAATAGACACAACTGATCAGGCGTGAAAAATCGCCGCACCTTGTTTAGGACACCGAGTTTACGTGAGGCATTTTTAATCACGGTTTCGATGTAGTCCTTTTGGTTCAGATCACAGTGGATACCCATACCGAGCATGTTAATACTGCTCTGCAGGCCTAGAGATGTACCCTGAAGAGAGGGAAGGGGAAGGAATGGCGACATTTTCGCTGTGAACGCGCACACCTGTGTTTTCTTGGCATTGAACTCCACCAGATTATCGAAGCCCCATTTAGAAATGAGGTCCAACGCCCGATCGAGCTCAATGACAAGATTTGCTCGCTTCATTTCGGTGTCTACCCGCCCAGCCGTTGGGTGACCGTTATATCCCCCATGCACTGTGCTATCATCTGCATAGCAATGAATGCTTCCAAGAGGAAGCATGTCATTGATATGCAGAAAGAACAGCGTGGGGGATAGAACGGAGACTTGAGGAACACCAGCGTCCACTGACATGAACCGCGAAGCGCATCCATCCGAAAGGACACGGATTCTACGCTCATGCAGGAAGCTAGCAATCCAGGTACAGAACTGAGCGGGCAAACCGTATGCCGGGAGCTTGGAGAGAAGAGCTTTGTGCCAGACCCGATCAAAAGCCTTGGCTATGTCAAGGCTAACTGCCAGTGACTCGCCACGCTTGTCAATAGCCTCACCCCAGAGATGTGTGACGTACGCTAGAAGATCACCCGTTGACCGTTTTGGCCGAAACCCATATTGACGATCGTGAATTAGGGAGTGATCTTCTAGGTATCGAATAAGCTGTTTGTTCAATATTCGTTCTAGGATCTTACACAACACTGAAGTTACGGCTATAGGGCGGTAATTAGTCCGATCTGACCGAACTCCTTTTTTAGGGATCGGTTGCACATTAGCTTCTCTCCAAGATTCCGGCACACAACCCGAAGAGAGTGAGAGACGGTACAGACGCGTTAACACAGAGGACAACTCCGCTGCACACATTTTCAGGACTATTGCTGGGATGCCATCAGGACCGTTAGCTTTCCGGACATCGATTGACTGCAGCTCCGCACGGACATCACATTATTAATGTAAAACTTAACCCTAGACGTTCTCTCCCAACGTTTGACATTCCCACTTTCATCATCACAACTCGCTTGATATTTTAAAATAGGAACACTAATGTGTTCAAAAATTGCATCAAGACTTTATTAGTCGACCCAGATGGCTAACCGCCTTAGAGTATTAAGTTGGTTAAATGCTCTAAGCAAACCGCCCATGAGTTTTAATAATTTTTAAACTATTTTACGTAATTTTTAAGAATCTTTGCTAAGCACACATAAACTAGTTGTGTTAACACATTTAGGACATTAGTCAAGTGTAAGATATTGTTAAACCTATTATGTATTTATAACTTTGTTACGATTAATGTATGCATGTTGTGTAACGTAATAAATAAAAAAATACTCTTAATTTATTAACTAGATTACAATAATACTTATATCTAAGCAGGTGAGTAAGACAAACAAACACTTACAGGCAAATACAGCATGATCGGGTACTTCTAAATATCAATTAAATTAGCTTTTAATTAAATTATTAACAACAAACAGTTTAAATAAAATATCTTGCACTGAAATATTAAATTAAATTACCAACTACATCAACGTGTTTGAAGGGATGAATCAACAATGGAATGAATCCTGGGTGGGTCAAAGTAAATATCAAATCGGTCGCTATATTCATTTATCAATTTGCCCAATCTTGTGATGGGGGAATTCAAGCCAAACACAGTTCTTCTGAGTGGCACGTGAAAAGGAGTTATTGTTTTCCTTGGATATCACACGTAATTTTAAATCATTTAACAATTGGGGACAGTTGATCTTGTTATTGAGTATTTTATGTACAAAAGTTAAGTCAATTATGGTTCTACGTTTCTCGAATGTAATTATATGGAAATGCGCTAAGCCGCTAAGATTGTTTTTCGTATGATGGTAACTAACATGGTTTTAAGAAGCGGTTCTCATCTCCCGTAGGTATGGTCTAGTAGCTAGGATACCTGGCTTTCACCCAGGAGGCTCGGGTTCGATTCCCGGTACGGGAAGACATACTTTTTGCAGGATAAAGTAGAAAATACCAACAATACTTTTGAAGTCGGTGCCAAGCCTTAAAATCTATTCTGCTTTTGTCTACATACAATTTAATTAGGCGGTATGCTTAATAGGTCAAGGAAGAAGACCGCCGGCGGTCGCGAAACAATTGATTTTTAATTGTGTCTGGTTTTACGAACCTCAAGGGGTTAATGCTTAGCAATATGGAAAACACGTACTTATAGGTAGATTTAAGATGTGTTGGAAATTGTCTTATAAATTAGAAGAACACACTAACGTAGGTATTATTTTTGGAATCTTTTCTTATGGACTTAATTTGGCTTGGCACCGAATTCAAAAATAGGTATGTAAGTATTTATAACTGTAGAGATTAAGTTTAGTTATTCAAGACAACACAACTATTTCGTTTAGAGGTATCAGCTTTTTTGAGGTCAACTTTTTTTTTTTTGAAAATGTTTATTTATAAAAAACTATGTAAGTAAGTAAATAGGAAATAAAACGCGAGTAAAAAAAGTGTTTCATTTAAATGTTTATTATTTTTTCATGTAAACGTACTTACCTACGTTTACACTGAAAAATACAGAAATAGTAGTAAGTAGTAAGTACTAAGTAATAGTATAATATTAAGTACTTACTTATTTCTCGCTTTTATTAGCTCGGTTAGTAATTTTTTCGATTTACGACTACCAAATGTCAACTGCTTATCATTATGTATAAAATATTGTTTTCTCCGATACAGGGACGTTAATTCTTGAGGAGTTCTCTTGGTGGTTTACCATTAGCTCCACTTCACCATGATGCATTGTGGCGAGCATAAATTGCTTAGCAACCATATTAAAGTTTGTAATCGTATAGCAAACACCTAAAATATTTAGTATTGAGTAGTTCCGGTGGCCAACCATGGTTCATTATCAGTTTCACTTCTCTAACCGCTGAGCTACCGAGACCCCAGAAGGCTCGCTGAATTTATCCTAGTAGTTTGATTTACGCTGGCTTTATTTTCCTAGTAGTTTAATTTACGCTGCAAGCCAGCGTAAATCAAACTACTAGGAAAAACTCAGCGAGTCTTCTGGAGTCTCGGTAGCTCAGCGGTTAGAGCAGTGGACCGGCAAACTAAAGGTCGTGTGTTCGAATCCCACTCGAGCTTCCTGAGACTGGTTGATTTTTTTCTAGTAAACATTTTATCCTATATTTATATAGCATTGTGAATGCAAAATTTCAATAATAAAGACAGTTTCACTTCACCAAATGGTGCTTCCCGGGGACAAGTGTCCAGTTATTTCAAATAATACGTAAATCGCTATAGGTGTGCCTATATAAAAAACAAAGAATGATCTAAATCAGTTCACCGCCTTTGAGTTATATATGAGGGAACATACATAAAAAAGCTCCAGACGAATTGAGAATCTCCGCTTTTTTTTTAAGTCGTTAACAAATTTTTGGATAAAGGATAATAAAGGATGGCCCAGTTGGTGCACTTAAGTATACCTATTAACAAATACCCTGTAGTGCAAAACTGCCTTCCCATAAGCAAGCCGGTAAATGGGCTCCCACACGTAACGAGTACCTACAGTGGCGAGTCAGTAAAATGATAGGTACTAGACCGAGAAAGTTGAGCGGACGAGCTAATGTTTATACGTAAGTTATGTGGGAAGACAGTTAAGTTTAAGAGGCCTATTACATCTCGACTGTGATTTTTGCGTATAATGGCCAATTTTGACGTTATGGATCTCAGAAACAAAAATACATTATCAATTATGACTTATTGAATAGTGTAGAATAACTATTGGAATAGTGCGTAGCGGCCTCGCCTTTTGTAAATTTTGCTTAACTTTTTAATTAAACCCGAAATTGCAAAGAAAGATTTTCATAAAGTGCGCGAAGGCAATTTTTTGAGCTCATCGATTGAACTACTGTTCTAAACAAGTGAAATAAAAAAATTATAATGTTATCTCTTATATAAGTAGGTACCTAGTCGAATAGTGCGTAGCGGCCTCGGAATTTTTAGATACTTATCATTGATTTTATATAAGAAAAAAATCTTATTCTAAACTAAAAAAACTTCGAAAATCGCTATAAGTTGACTGTGAATATCTCCTCTACGATAATATTATTGAGCAAAATGTACGAGTATACCAGAGTAATTGTTACTTCATGAGAAATAAAGATTTTATAATGATTTTAAAATGAATTTATTATCCTATTTCGATAAAAACGATAAATACAACTGCAAAATTACTACAAAATGCGAAAATGGGCATTTTACGCAAAAATCACATTCGAGATGTAAAAAAAAAGATTTTTTAAACCAATTTTCAACCGTCTGCGCGCAAGTGTTTTGTTCAATTGCGAATGATAGCGAGTGGCGAGTGCCGTTTGGTTTTCATACCCGTCCAGTAGGATAGCGAGTTGCTGCAAGGGGGTAAGAAGTAAAGCGGGGAGGTACTCGGCCGAGCCCTCGGCAGAACAAAACGGCGAGGCAGTCCGCCACTCTTCTCAGCCGACAACTCGGCCGAGCACTTGTCAAAATGTTTATACGTACCGGCCGGGGGCACTGTCTCGTCACTGTAACTACTCGTTTTTTTTAAATTTCCGTATGATCAAGGCATAACTGACCCGAAAATGATTCGGATGATGAAACATAAACAACTCTCAGAGTTTATTCGATAACCATCGACGATCGATTGGGTTGCCAGTGACAAGCCACTCAAATGCCACTCAATTATGACATCCGTTACAATTGGTTTATGCGGGTAACCTTAGATGATTGAAGGGATAACGCAATAAGCTTTTGACCGGATACTGATCTGCCTACGGCTAGACTAGAGGGCGTGATTGCATTGATAATATCTTGTGCCCATTTAACTTTACCTACACGGAAAGAAATTATTAGTTGGTTTTACCATATTTCAACAAAATTTAAGGGTTAATATAGCACCTACTCTTGAGTTTTGTTGAATGAACAAAAACTATATTGTTGTTCAGTTTCGGTAATTTTAACTTATTACATATTTGTTGATTCAACATTTCATTAAAATGGTAAAATTAACCCTCTAACAAGGGGTTAATATAGCACCAACCCGTGGAATTTAGTTGTTTTTACCAGTAGCACAATGGTAATTTTAACCGTCTAGCAATATGTTAAATTCATTACCTACCTTTAGATTTTTGTCAGTTTTACTAGTTTGCACTTGCTGCAAACCTGTAAAAACAACCAACCATGACAGTAAAATTGACCTTTTAACAAGGTTTGCTTTAACGTACTCGAAATGTTAAAAATACATGTATGTTTGTGTTGAAGCTACTTGCTTTTAATGGTTAGTTTTACTGGTTTGCACTTGGTGAAAACTTGTAAAAACAACCAACCATGACAGTAAAATTGACTCTCTAACAAGGTTTGCTTTAACGTACTCGAAATGTTAAAAACACGAGTGTGTTTGTGTTAAATCTACTTGCTTTTAATGTTAAATTAACCTTCGAACTCAAGGTTGTGTTAACTGAGTTACTATATTGGATCAACTCGTACTATATTGTTGGGTCAACCCAAAATATTTTGGGTATATCCAAAAGAAAATAACTTTAGGTTTTGTTGGGTTAAAAATGGACAGATTTTTCTCCGCAAAGCGGAGAATGGAACATTAATTAAAATAACGAACGAAGCAGACTTTGATAGTATAATAGTGAAATGACTAGCTATTCTCCCAATTATTTTCAAATTAATTGCTTTATTGTTTACTTTTTATTTTCTTTTATATTATGTTTCTATTTTTTTATTTTCCCTCTTGTTCGAGATTTTGTTCAACTTATGTCTTTTAAATTTAAATACAAACACAAAACATTTACATAACAACTTACACTTTACATTTACTCCCATGTACACACCCTACTACTCACTATATAATATGACTTCTGTGCCTCGATATGCTAGTCTTCTTTTTGATAAAATGACCCGTTTATGTTTATCTTCATTCACTGTTTTCCCAGGAACTAATACTATAAGCATCAAAAATATTGTCCCCGTGTACTTGCCTAAAACCTCAAATGGATAATCAAGAATTTGTAAATGATGACATAGATCAATTCTCTGTATCGGATTCATACATTTGTTCTCCCGAGGAAAGCGGCTGTTACATTAAAAACAATGAGAATCTTATAATTTTTCACGTTAACATTCGTAGTCTTAATTGTAATTTTGATGATTTGCTTGTTTTGATCAAAAGAATTAAATACAAACTAGATGTCATTGTCCTTACTGAATGCTGGTTAAGTAAATGCCCTATCATCCCATTTCTTTCTGGATTTCATTCTTATGAATCAACTTATCAGAATTAGAACGAAGGTGTAGTAACATATGTAAGAACCGAATTGACTTGTACCGCTATTGTTCCGGAGTTTTCGGAAGCAAACTGCATAATTCTTAAATTTACTGATAAAGTTGCTATCGTCGCATTATATCGATCTCCTTCGTTTATAAATATAAACCTTTTTCTAAACTGTCTTGATGCTACACTCACTACTCTACAAACTTTTAGCACGCTTATAATCATTGGTGATTTAAACATCAACTTGATTCCGAACAGTTGTGACCCTTTTGCTGACGAATATTTAAATTTGACTGCTTTTCATGCTTTACTTCCTGCACATTTATACCCTACAAGAGGAAATAGTTGCCTTGATCATGTTATCCTTAGGTCTCCAAACCATGCTACCACTGTAGTGTTGGATTCTGTAATAACTGATCATGCTCCAATTTTGCTAGCTTGTCCAACAAAACTTGACTCAAAAACCTTTAATCGCACGGTACTAAAAATTGATATACCTGCCATCGTAGATACTCTTGCTTCTACTGATTTTTCTCTTATTCTTACATCTGTTGATTCTGAATATGCCTCTAAAAGTTTAGTTAATATAATTTCAGCTGCTGTCAAACAACATACTTTAGAAGTTATTGTTCCTAGTAGAAAGAGGATTATTAAGAAATGGATTACACCAGGTCTGTTAAGGTGTATACGCAGTAGAGATAAACTGTATCGTAAGCATAAAAATAATCCTGATAATCAAATAATCAATTTAACTTTTACTCGATATCGTACTTTTTGCAACAACTTATTGAAAAAGGTAAAACAGGATTTTAATAAAAAAGAAATTGAGCAGGCCGGTAACAACCCTAAAGAAACATGGAAGCTTATTAAACAATTTGCTAGCCTTAATAAAAAACAATCTTCTTCGTCTGAGCTTTTAAAGCTGTCTTTTGATCCCATCATAGCTGTTGACAAAGTTAACTCCTATTTTTCAAATGTAGGTGCAAATCTAGCAGCAAACATAATTAATTGTAATAAAACACGAATAAATAATACTTCGACTACTTATCTGTTAACTCAACAACCAATAATTTCATCCACATCTCATTCGATGGCTTTATTCGCTGTAGACGATGAAGAAATCGAAAGCACTATTCTTGGACTTAAAGACAGGTGTGCAGTTGGCTGGGATGGCATACCTACAACTGTCATTAAAGCAGCCAGCCACATTCTCATTCCTAAATTTAATTACGTATTTAATCTTTGTCTCTCATCAGGTATTTTCCCCGCTGTTTTTAAAAGAGCTATTGTGCATCCCATTTATAAAACTGGAGATAAAGAATATGTTTCAAACTACAGGCCTATTTCCGTACTTACTGTTATTTCAAAGTTATTTGAGAAAATCTTAAATAAAAGAATTCTAAAATATATAAATAAATACAATATTCTTTCGGACAATCAATTTGGTTTCAGATCCAAAAGATCTACCGAAGATGCTGTTTTAGAAGTTACAGAAACTGTTGTCAAAAATTTTGATAAAAAACTAAAAACAGTCGGCATCTTTTTAGATCTTGCTAAGGCGTTTGACACTTTCTCAGCTCCAATCTTGCTCAAAAAATTAGAATTAATAGAAATCAGAGGAGTTGCATATGAAATGTTATCAAATTATATGAGCAATCGCTCGCAGTCCGTTAAGATAGATCAGTTTGTAGGTGGAGAGGAGTCACTAGACTTTGGTGTACCACAAGGTAGTGTTCTCGGACCTACCTTGTTTTTAATCTATATAAATGACCTGTGCAAACTGAACATTCCAAACTGTAAAATAATAACGTATGCTGATGATACAGTTCTACTAGTTCATGGTTATAGTTGGAGTGAAGTACAAGTTCTTGCTGAAAATGCGTTAAGATCTGTTATGGGCTGGCTTCAATCCAATCTCCTTACTCTTAACGTTGCCAAAACAAAATTTCTTCCTTTTGCTACAAACAGTATCTCCCAACCTCCCCCTTCATTTGTTATCTGTGCGCATACATGTCTAAAAGATACCTCCCTTGTTTCTTGCAGTTGTGACCAAATTGATAGGACTACTTGTCTTAAGTACCTTGGTATTATAGTTGACAGTGAGATGTCCTGGAGACCTCATATCGAATCCTCTGTTACCAGAATTAGAAAACTAATGTTTGTTTTAAAAAAATTAAGAAACATTCTTGATTTCCGGTGTCTTAAAACTGTCTACTATGCTCTAGCTCAATCCGTACTTTCGTATTGCATTACTTCTTGGGGCAGCTCCGGCAAAACACGTTTGTTGAGACTGGAGCGAGCCCAAAGAGCTGTCATTAAAGTCTTAACTAAAAAACCCCGTCTTTACCCTACCACTTCCCTGTATTCACTATTTCAAGTCCCAACGGTGAGGCAATTGTTTATTCTTCACACTATCTTACGTAAGCACTCCAATATCCCCTACGACCTTTTAACAGCAAACTCTAAGCGCAGAAATGACAACATCTGCGAAATACAATTCCGTCGTACCACTGTTGCCAGTCGCCACTTTTATTTTATAAGCTCTGCATTATACAAATTATCCTCTAACGCTAAAGCAATGTAAGAAAAGAATCCTCATTTGGCTTTCTACTCTCTCTTACGAGGACACAGAAGGACTTATGAAGTCCGTCGAATAAACTTGCAATAAAATACACACACACACACACACTCATACACACCCCCCCCCCCACACACACACACACACGCACACTCACACACACAAACTTTTATTGTACCTAGTTATGTTTAAAAGGTTAATAATTGTAAACTGTATGTATAAATACTGCCCTACCTCTGATACTCTTTGGGGGCGGGCGTTGTTATCTGCTACACAGTTTTTAAGCTTAAGCGGATAGCATCGTTTAAAAATGTTATATTTGAAACCATTTATCGTTCAATAAACAAATTTTATTATTATTATCCTCTTTATTTAACACAATTCTTAAGTTTAATTTTTTACAATATTTTATATAAAAACCTATTTACAATATAAAATATTATAAAAAACTTAACCTAGGTTGCCACCGGCAGCGGGGATAGACCCAAGCTATCGGTGGTTAGGGCTGCAGAGTGAGGAACCTCCTGACAATACGTGCCGTGTCAAGGAGTACTGCCTTTTGCATCTGACCCTTGACCCAACCTTTCAGCGAGAGCCTCTCTAGGTGTTGATCGAGGCTCTTCGCTATAAGGCCGTGTGCCGAAACGACTATCGGTACAATAATGGTTGAATCCACATCCCACATGGCGGTAACCTCGTGAGCCAAGTCAAGGTACTTACTGAGCTTGTCCTTCTCGGCTTTCACGAGGTTCTCGTCATGAGGTATGGTGATATCAACCAATATTGCTTGGCGCTGAGATCGGTCGATCACCACGATATCAGGCTTATTAGCGGCAATAGTCCTGTCCGTGATGATAGAGCGATCCCAGTAGAGCGTTGCATGACCATTTTCGAGAACTGGCGCAGGTACGTACACACGGCAGCACATCACGCTATCCATTATACATATCTATAACTACGTTGCGGTATGGAGTGTTAGAAAGAAAGTGTCTTCAATTTAATTGGTGGAATTCTCTAGTTTATCAAAATTCCCGAATGGCGAATACAGGCGAATATGTCAAAAACTATCGGCCAATAGTAATTATTCACGGGGGTTGGCCACGCCCCCTGCGCGGCCGCCACCGGACCGGAATTTTTCTTCTGGCAGTCCAGTCACACGTCACGGCAGCGACGCTCGCGTTTTGTAAACACCATCTCTAAGTCTGTGGTAAACACAAAAATGGCACCTACTTTAAGTAGGGTGGAGAGAGAGCAAATAATTGCTCTAAGACAAAGTGGATGCCGAGTCAAACATATATGTGACCAAACTGGAGTAACGGTGAGTAATTTAACCTACTACAAAATATGATTTGTTAGATGTTTGATGTTAGGTGTTAGAAAAGACAAAACAGTGCCGCAGGAGACCCGGCTTAGGAGTGTTAGATTAATGTTTATTTGTAAACAAAAATGGCGGTTAACTTAACTCGTAACTTTCATCTAAATAGGTTCTGCTTTTTTATTTAGTTTCATGCTTTATTAGAGGAAGAAATTTTACTGTTTATTTGTAAACAAAAATGGCGGTTAACATAACTCGTAACTTTTATCTAAATAGGTTATCATGATATTTTATTTAGTTTCATGATAAATTAGAGGAAGAAATTTTACTAAGGGATGAATTATATAAAAGCGGGCCGTGCACGGGGCTCGTCCGGGCTCCGTCCGGGCTCGGATGGCGCACTGATTTGAGACGTTGCATACATTTTGTATCGAGCAGTTCTTATTAAACTGTGCATTCCATGATCCGTGTCCCGTCCGGGGCACGACGCCCCGTGCACGGCCCGCTCTAATATAATTCATCCCTAAACCTGTAATTTTTAGTTTGACTGCTTGTAATGGCGGCTCCACATTATTAGTGCCGACACATAATAAATAATAAAGTGCCGTGACGCTCCGTAAACAGGCGTGAACGTGAATGTGGACGGTTTTCTTGGGGTTCACGCGCGTTCACGCCTGTTCCCCGATCTGATCGGGGACGGGGAACAGGCGTGATCGCGCGCGTACTATTTTGTCCCGCGACAAAGGGTTCTCGCGGCGTTCACGCGTACAAATCCACATTCACGGCCCCGTACTAGTTTACCAAAGAGGAAATTAATCGGTTTACTCCAGACTATACTTCGATCGGTTACGATACGATGTATTTCAGTCATCTACCATCTTCTTTTTTTTTCTCTACGTCCATTTCGCGGCGGGTTTCACGAACGATTGTGAGCATCCCGTGAATCTGGAGGGCACGACTTGTGCCGTGAATTCGCGCGTGAATTCACGGCACTTAAAGCCTGTATATACTTTGATTAGTGATTAGTGCTGGTGACGAGTGCAAGTGCTTAGTGATTAGGAGTAAACACGTGTGGACTGGGCTGCGTTCTGTCGCTTCACTCGAGCGCACTCCGGCGCGCGCTCTAACCTTTCCGTGGCTTGGTGAAATTTTACTCTGATGGCTGTCAGAGCGTAGTTTCATCGGTTCTGTGCTAGTATATGTGTTCTGTGGTTCTGTGGCTCAGAGCGCAGCAACCAAACAACCATCAAATCGGATGGTTATTTTCACTCTAACAGCTATTTGACGTTTATATCATTTAAAAAGTGTCAAAGTTTGCAATTTATGTCAAAACGTCTCGAAAAATTCCGCCTGTTGTTTGGTTGTTTTGTATTGTTTTACTTTTTAATAATTCTGTTATATATGGTATAAAAGTGGAAAAAATGGAGACAGAAGAATGTTTTCTCGTACAGGACAGGAATACTTCAGAAGAGGTTATAAAAACAACTTGATTGTTCCGTGGCCTGGTTGCAACTCAAACGAGTTAAACTTTAACCAAACAACTACACTACACCCAAAACGACGGAACGCACTCCAGCGATTGATTAGTGCGAGTGGTTAATATAGTTAATTAAAGTAGCCCGCATAGTAAAGTGATATGTGGGTTCTAAAGTTTCTTTCATTATTTCTTGCAATTGCAAGTGCGCTTCTTGACGTGCGTACTAAACACAGCCACTTGACAAAATGTGTCCATTTTGTACTCGCACTACACATCCTGCACTAATCACTCGCAACTAATCACCTGCACTTGCACTGTCGCACTTATCAATGTGAATACAGGCCTTAATGTGGAGCCGCCATAATGGATTTTGTGAGAATGCGGATTTTTCATTCTTCTTTAACCGTAAAGTGTAGTAATACGAGAAATAGTTAGCCATAAAATTATAATTTTGTAAGGTAATCAATGTTTTTACACGGGACGAACAAACTAACACCAACTTGTGCTGTTGTTTTATTTGATAGTAGGTGTTACCAATGGTGTATTAAAACAAACCCTAATTGACGTTTTCTTTCAGCGAAAATCGGTATATTTTTGGCTTCGCCGATGGGAAAAGTCTGGGTCCCTAGAAGCTCACCACCGTCAGCACTACGAGAGGGCCACGACGTCTGAGGAGGACGCGGCCATAGTTGATTCACACTCTGCTGATCCCTTTTTGAGCACAAGAGTGTCTTCTTCTAATTATAGCGTGAGTATATCATAACAATTACCTACCTTGTTTAAACTCTATTGAAATTAACACCTATTAAACAAAAGTGGGATTTAACTTGCTGTTCTTTCTACCATTGACTTGGCTGACCAAAAAACCACTTACTGCATGTGTATTTGATGAATTTTTTGATGAAGGTTTTAGTTAAATTATTAAAATAATAAGCTCAAATGCCTTCGCACTTCTTGAGAATGACTTTTTGACAATGAGTAGTTATTGCATAATATTAATAATTTATTGAGATCCTTTTAAACACGTTTTAAATATCTTTACAAATAAATGAAGTAAAGAATATAATTTATTATTTACTATGACTGTAAAGTTATATTGAACATGGTTTTTAGTAGGGTGATAATGTTGAATTTTTTTTAAAATATCTTTATAACAGAAGCTATGGCTAGATTAAAATAAAGTTTGAATAAGTATATTTTTCTAAACAAAAACAATTAAGTAAGTACTAGAATTGTTAAGAGGGTTTACGCATTTCGGTTTCCCATACAAACTTCCAAGTCGAAGTTTTTAAAAACCATTAATACAATTTTGATGAAACTTTGTATGCTAAAGTAAAACACAGGGATCTAAATAGTTTGTTGAAAACATTTTAAAACAACGTTCATTTAGCTGAGTTATTGCGATTTAAAGTCTACTCTAGAAAGTTTAAAATCGCAATAACTCACTTAAATAAACGTTTTTTAAAAATGTTTTAACAAACTATTCAGATCCCTGAATTTTACTTTAGCATGCAAAGTTTTATTAAAATTGGCTAAGTGGTTTTTAAATATTTCAGCTTGGAAATTTGTATAGGAAACCGAAATGCGTAAACCCTCTTAAATCAATGTTTCCAAAAAAAAAAAAACCTCCAACATTTGGGAAAGTTGTGAAGTGCCAGCTATTTATTGCATAATCATAATAATCATTTGGGGGGTCCCAATTGCATGTTTACTACCTATATATCCTTTAAAAAAGTTAAAAAAATTAAATTGATTAATTACTATGTATAGACATGGTTTGTATAGTAGGATGATCCGAAGAATATATTTTTATCAAATATTTGGCTTTGGATACATTTAACTACCTATAATATTAACTACATGCAGTAAAATAATTCAATCAGTGTTTCCAATACCTATTATTTTAAGCCAGGTTACAGACTGTGTGCCAAATTTCATGTGAATACATATTCAGCCTTTTTAACCAACCATAAAATATTTTACATTTTTAATAGAAATATAATTTTAGAGACCGTTGTATATTTTATGTCTACAATAAAAAAGAAACATTGACATAAATTGGGTGAAATCACTAAAAAGTCACACACAATCCTAAAGTTGGTCCTCTGATTCCTGATTAAGTTTTTAAATTTAACATATTTACTGTATAGTTAAAATCTTTAGTTTAATGAATTTACTTTACTTTTTTCTTTGTTTTAGGTTTCCATGGACACTATCCGGAGAAGATTAAAAGAGGCCGGGAAGAAATGCAGCAGACCTGCGAAAAAAATTCAATTATATGAACATCATAAAGAGGCAAGAGTTAGCTTTTGCTTAGAATTTTACAACTTTGACTGGGATAATGATATATTTTTTTTGTGCGCTGCAATATTAACTCATTCGCTAAACACAGTGACGTACACAATTTCAGTACTAGAAATAAGTCAAAACTTATGATGCCCCTGTTCAGGTTACAGAAGGTTCTCGGCTCTTTCTTGGGGCAAGGTATTCACTATTATAATAAAATACCAAGTACTGTACTAGAATTACCTTTAGATAAGTTTAAAAATCATATAAAATCTTATTTACTTAAGAAAGGTTATTATACAGTTAAGGAAGAAGAAGACAAAACAGCCTGGTAATGATAAAATAATCACATTATATTTTCTTAAGTCCATTTTCTTTGTAACTAGCTCATACCCTGGTATGATAGCCTTTATCAGCAGTGTCTTACAGACAAGAGGTACCTACTCAAAACTTATGTTGCGTAAAACGTTGCCTAAATGTTTTCTTGCTTGCTTCATTGGAGTTGCTCGAGTGTGTATAAGTACTTATAGTACGGCACCTCTGATTCAACAAGGCTATATCGAAGAGCAAGTTGCTGGTGAATTATTCTGGCTACTTGGTTGTGTCTGTGCAAATACTCTCCGTTAGCAAGATGAGAACAACCGGAAATAATATGTCGGAGTGATTCTCCCGGACGGCGGCATGCCCGACAGATGTCGACCGTACCGTCCCTCATTATATATTTCCGGTAGTTATTCGTCTTGATAACTTCATCTTCAATAGCACAGACAAAACCTTCGGTTTCCCCAAAAAGGTCACCGAAACGTAGCCAGTTCACCGAGGCAGGCAAATCTACATCAGGCCCAGTTAGAGCCCGATAGTAGCGCCCGTGTAGCACCTTGCTCTTCCATATGTCCTTGCGATCGAGAGTGCTTAGCACCACTGGTTTGCGCCAGTTTTCTGTTGCCAAGGAGAGCGGCGTAAAGTGTCTATCAACTGCCACGACATCCAAATGCATCCCGCACTCACTGTTAAGGAAATAATCCCTGAGACTGCACACCTCACGGTTATGTAGGTTCTTGGCATTTAAAAAACCGCGACCCCCACATCTCCGCGGGATGTACAGCCTCATAACAGATGAGCGCGGGTGTAACATTCTGGAAGTCGTGAGCATTTGACGGACTCTTCTATCCAAGGCGTCCAATTCGGTCTGAGTCCATCTTAGTATGCCAAAGGAGTATGTGAGTAGAGGCATAACCCAGCCATTAAAAGCACGCGTCTTATTGCCACCCGATAAAAGACTGTTAAGTACTTTTCTTAGGCGGCAAAAGAATCGCTCCCGTAATGACTGTTTTATGTCCCCATCCACAACACCCAAAGACTGTGACATACCAAGATATTTATATGTTTCAACTTCGGAGAGAGATCTGAAGTTTATCGTTTCGGAGAGTTGTAAATTGGTTGAATTTACTACTCTCCCACGCTGTACATGCATAACCGCACACTTATCCACACCAAACTCCATCTTGATGGCACTGCTGAAAGTCTCAGTAATTTTCAGCAGTTTCACCAAGTCTTGGCGGTTTGGTGCGAAAAGCTTGAGGTCATCCATGTACAACAAGTGCGATATAACTTCACCCCCTCTCCGCAGTTGACAGCCTAACTTTGAATTTCTCAACAAAGTACTGAGAGAATTCAAAGCTAGGCAAAACCATAGAGGACTCAGACTGTCGCCCTGGAGTATGCCACGCTCTATCCTTATAAGATCCTGCGTGGCAGAAACACTATCTCGACATCCTGGTTGACTCAAGACCGTGGTCCACTGCCGCATACATGATATCAAAAAGGATTTTAAAGTTATATCAATTTTATATAACTCTAAAATCCTCACCAACCATGAATGCGGCACCGAATCATAGGCCTTCTTATAGTCAATCCAGGCTGTAGAGAGAGTCCCTCTGCCACGCCGGACCTTCTGGCATATGGTCATGTCAATGAGGAGAAGCTCCTTAGTACCACGGGACCCAACCCTACATCCATTCTGAGTCATGTCCAAAATATTGTTTGCAACAATGTGCGTATTAATTTTTGTTCTCAGAATGGATGTAAGGAGCTTGTATAAAGTAGGTAAGCATGTGATGGGTCTATAATTTTTCGATTCCGTGGTACTACCTGATTTATGGAGCAGAAAAGTGACACCAGTAGTCAACAAACTTGGGAGTGAGCCGAGCTCTATGGCTTCTTGGAATTGTGTTGCCAGTAACTCGAGTGAACATCGAAACCATTTGATCCAGAAGTTGTGCAATCCGTCCGGTCCTGGGCATTTCCAATTTTGGGCCGTACGGATTGCACAACTTACGTCAGCTGTACTTATATTTATAGGCTGCATGGTCTCGATAGGTTCACACGCGTCACTGACAACACTCATCCATTCACCTTCCGTGTGCTCGACGGACACCGACCAAATGCTGCGCCAGAAATTAGTCATGGCATCAACATCTGGTAGCTGTCCGTCGCTCACACGTTGATCAGCTCCTTCCCAACGTCTGTATACTTTTCTTTGGTCACTTTGAAAGAGGCGATTTTGTTGGTATCGGTCCACACGCACTCTGTAGCGACGTATACGGTTTGCCCACGCATAGACTTTTTGCTTCAGAAAGTCAATACGTTCCGTCACACAAGCCATATAGTTTTCCGGACGAACATCAGTCCCAACAAAGGCTTGTGTGACGAATCGCATGACGCGAGGTCGATTATTGCCATTTCTGAAGCAAATTAGCTTTGCAATGAGTGTCCTGAACTTATTAATACGCCCCTCGATCCTCAATTGCCAAGCAGGGGCAGTCCCGGTTCGCCGCGGTACTCGGTCAGAATCCTGGAATTTGACACAAGCAACGCGACACACCGTGATGGCCCCACAATAAAGGATCGAGTGGTTATCAATTAAACTTTCACTGGTTCCAAGATAAGGAACCAGTAAATCGTTCAAGGCACTCATTAACGCCAAATTATGTCTATTCGTGGGCAAACAAGGTATACGCGGCCTAGAGTTACGCGTGTCACGATACTGTAGAATAGCATCGTTCAAAGCGCTCCTCATTTGCTCATTCGCCTGTGTACTTACATTCGTATTTATGAAATCTTCATCGTCGGGTACCGGATCTACTCGCGCCACCAAAACCGGCGTCACGGCCGGTAATTGTGGGGCAGGGCGATCCTGCACCGAAGAAGAAGCCGCACAAATACGTTGTGACTCCAGGCGTAGCGGATCAAGTGCTGACTGATCCAGCAAGTTGTTACGCTGGATCACCCGCACTTGATCCGACAATCGTTGGGCAGACACGTCTATGGTCGGTTCAAGGGCCTGAAACAAAGACAGCATCCTAACACGATACACAGTAAGGTTAGTTCCTCCCTCTGTTGCCCTGTAGTAGGCGCGCATGCAGTTCTCATTTATTTGTTGAGTCCATCGCATGCGGCGCACTACACCACCGGTAGCGGGGGTCGTACGCGGGGCAGATTGCCCCACTGATCCCAAGCGTGCCGGCAGCGGTGGTCGTCCACGTCGCGCAGGTCGTTGTGGCGGCGGAGACGGCGATCGCCCGCTCACGCTGCTCGACTCGTCTCTGGTAAAATCATCAGACGAGGAGCTTACGGTCGGCGGAGCGGGCGATGATGGAGGGCGTGCGCTTCGTCTTGCTCTTCGTAGTATCATACTTTCATTTTTATTTTAGTACATTATGTTTATTGTTTCAGGTCCGTGATTGTATGTTTGATCAATTTTTGTATGGCATATTGTGTTGACATACGTCACCATTCTTCAATTTTGTTATTGTTGATTTTCTCATTTTTAAATTATTGTGGTAGTTATATTTATATGTTTTTGATATATTTTTAGCTGGTTTTCTCGATAAATAAGTTTATAAACTGTTGTAATTTGTCAAAAGACTTCTTACAAAATAAAATAAAATACTTGAAATAAAAATGATGTGACAGGTGACAAGAGCTTTTTTCTTTTTAAAAAAAGGTTTATTTGGTTAGTTTATTTCAATTTTATTATTATTATTATTAGTATTTTAGTAAATTCGTTTTGTTGATTCGATCAATGTCAAGGTGTTGAACTTACCAACTTTAAAGGTTAAATGTACTTTCAAAAATGGGTAGGGTTAACATTAGTGCACTGTTGAACCAACTTTTGCTTTAATAGTTAGATCTATATGTATGTTTTGTTGAATTAACCTCAATTAAATGGTAAAATTAACAGTGTAGTTTTGTTGAGGCAATAAGTGTCTTGGTGTTGTATTAACCCATAATCTATAGTAATTTTAACAAAGCAGTTTTGTTGTGTCAACATCTACTAATTTAGTTGGGAACACTCAAAATATTTTGTTGTATCAACCTAGACATAATAGTATTTTCAACAAAACAGTTTTGTTGTGTCAATATGTGCGTTTGTGTTGCATCTACCTGATAAAATACTATTGAATCAACCCTTTCGAAGTAGAGGTTGGATTAACGAGCTACAATGTTGTATCAACTTCCGCTATAATTGTTAGGACTAAAACTTGGATTATATTGTCAAATATTTATTCAACTTAGGGTGATTATACTCAAGAGGGTTTACGCATTTCGGTTTCCCACTTAAATTTCCAAGTCAAAATTATTAAAAACCGTAGGCCAATTTTGATGAGACTCTGCATGCTGAGGTAAAATATAGAAATTTAAATAGTTTGTTGAAAACATTTCCAAACATTTCCGTTTATTAAACTGAGTTATTGCGATTTTAAACTATCTGTAGTGAACTTTAAATCGCAATAACTCAGCCAAATAAACCTTTTTTAAAAATGTTATCAACAAACTATATAGATCCCTGTATTTTACTTTAGCATGCAAAGTTTCACTAAAATTGGCTAATTGGTTTTTAAAAATTTCGACTTGAAAAATTGTATGGGAAACCGAAATCCGTAAACCCTCTTAATGGATCACCTTAAGTTGAATCATGTTGAAATTTATCTCGTATACCATTGTAAAGTAGTTAATTTGACAATATAATTCAAATGGTTCTAACAATTATAGCGGAAGTTGACTCTACATTGTACCTCGTGTTGAGCCAACATTTACTTTGAGAGGTTGATTTAATAGTTTTTTTATCTGTGAGGCTGGTACGCTAAGTTTTATGTCGGACATAAAGCATTCGTCCCTTTCTGGCAAATATGCGTGTGCGAGAGGGACAAATGCTTTACGTCGGACAAACAACCGAGCGTGCTAAGGGTACAGGTAGATGCAACAAAAATTATTGACACAACAAAACTGTTTTGTTGAGAATACTATTATGTCTAGGTTGATAATAGGTACAAAACAATTTTAGTATTCCCAACAAAATTTGTAGAAGTGTACACAACAAAACGGCTTTGTCATAAATACTATAGATTCTAGGTTAATACAACACTAAGACACTAAAATAGAATGACCTAACATTATTTAAATCACAGATAGAAGGTAGGTAAAAAGTAGACACGACACTAAACAAAAGTATCTTCTAACTAATACATAGATATACATATCTTTAGCCTAACTAAGAAAACAAGTTGGTTCGACATAGCAAGTACTGTAAAAAGAACATTAAAAAACGATTCATACGGTAAAAACTTTATTCTTAAACAATTTGGTGACGGTTTTTACAATCTTTAAACGATATTAAATCATGTACACAGTGTTTTTAAAGTCTATATGTATTACCCAGCCGCCCGTCGCGGCATACTTTCGGCTACGAAACATTGCGTCTCGCGGAAGACGCCCGCAGTCAACGACGCCTGGAAAATAAAAATATTTGAACTTAGATAATATATGTGACGATAATAATTATAATAGGTTTAAAATATTATTTGTTACTTTTAACAGTATATTTTTTGTGTCAAGGGGTTTTTAAAATTGTTAATTTTACTTTTATTTTGTCCTTTTTAAAGTGATGATCTTCAAACGGCTGATCAGGTCATGGTTACCTTACCATATACTTTCAACATCATTGAAGTAACACGGTACCAAATTTCGAATCGATAGGACATATTGAAGGTAGTCAGATCCCCTCATCAACTATTGAAGAGCTGATGCTCTTCAAACGGCTGATCAGGTCATGTTTACCTTACCAAATACTTTATATATCATTGAAGTAACGCGGTACCAAATTTCGAATCGATTGGACATAAGGCAGTTAATCAAATCCCTTCATCAACTAAAAAAAAGAGCTGATGATATTCAAACGGCTGAACAGATTTTCATGAAACATGGCTAAGAACACTCGGGATAAAATTATCTATGACGCAAAAAAAACTAAACGAAATTCAGTTCATCCATTTGGGAGCTACGATACCACAGATAGATACACAGACAGACACGTTAAGCTTATAACACCGCTCTTTGCGTTGTGGGTTAAAAATATTTACAAGTAATGTTTCATTCAAACACTTACGCGTGATATTCTTCAGGATTTCGAGTGTTTGTTACTACTGAATGCCGGGCTCGACGGCGGTGATATTATGTCATAAACACTTGCTGTTGCCGCCTCCAAAGATGTGCCCTGTAAATACAAACATTTAAATAAAGAAGGGAAAACTGTGGTTTTAACAAAAATAATGTGTTATTTTAACTGATATATATCAGTTGAATCAAAAGCTTTCCTTTAGTTAAAGTAACACATTATTTTTGTTTGATTCAACCGATATATATCAGATGAATCAAAAGCTTTGCTTTAGTTAAAATAACATTTTATATTTTGTTAAAACCACAGTTTTCCTATCCTTTCCTTTAGTTAAAATAACACATTATTTTTCGTTAAAACCAGTTTTCCTTTTTTAAAATACAAAGCTTTGTATTGAACGTGGCGACACGCGGGACTGAAGGCCGATTTACACACCCATAAGTAAGTAAGTAAGTAAGTAAGTAAGTTAAACTTACAACTTCCTTGCTTACTTAATGCGATAGGTAGACAGACTTACCTACGTGCCGCCCGGCGTCCACACGTAGTTTTTACTTACTTAAGGATGTGTAAATTGGATATGGCGCTAAGCTTTAGTAATCAGACAACGAAAATAATAAACACGTAGGTACCTTTAAAACGTTTGACTGTTTCCGCCGAAATAACCCATTCGGCCAAATATACGAAACAAATTAAGTATTTAATTAAGGTACTCAGGCCGGTCGCGTTTTACGGCAAAAAATACACTAAACACGATAAAACTTATGTGCTAGATGGGTAGATACACGTTTTTATATTAAAACACATTTATATGTCCGCACACTTACCTAAATCCATTACACACTGAACTGTCCACCTCACCTCCGCAAATACGACGTACTGCAACTGCGTACTGAGTCGTACTGCAAGCCGTGCGTGCATTTTATTCGAATATTCACGTTCAAGTAAGCAGTCGGCAGCACAGCGCGGCGGCCACGCGCGCGGCTTTGCTTGATATGAACGGCAACGTCGCTTCGTCTATCCATAATTTTTGTACAGGACCTTAACCTGTTTATATATTTATTTTAACCCTAGTCCGTGAGTTAGTTTAACTATGTGAATTTGTTGAATTATTTATAAATCTTGCTGTTGTTTTTAACTGTTTATATTGTTATCCCAACTGTTTATGTAAAGGTCAAAACAAACATTTGAAAGGGCCAGCTTATACATAATTTTATCCAGTGCGTTGCAAGTATTGACACGATGAATGTTTCTTTGTAGACTAACGACACGACCTTTTTGTATACGGTTTAATCTACAAGGCTGATCTAGATGAAATACGAGCTTGGTTAGGCAGAATATCCAGTTGAACATCTGACGAAAATTCTCCTGGCGCTCACTTATTTTTAAGCTAGATTTAGTTATAAGTCGATAATAAATACCATAAACGTGATCGAATTGCCCGTTATTTTAACGGGATCCCTCTTTTTCGCCTATTTTTTTTGTCCTAAATAAATTTGGCATAACGAGTTAGGCATATTTTTATTTGTCATAATAATATTTTGACTTTTTTGTTTTTTGGCATACTATTTAATTGAGCATAAATATGGTTTAGGCTAATGTTTTTCGCTCTTATTTTGATTTCCATAAAGTTACAAGGCATATTGTTTATTCGTCTAATAGTTATTAGGCATAAGGTTAGTCTGGTAGATTACATAAAACAGAAGGTGACGTTACAGTTTCAAAATCCGCTATAATTTGAATTGGTTTTTTAACAGGTTTTGTCTTTGCAAATTTTTTTATTTTAGTGATAGCTATTCGAATCTGAAAAACCAAAAGTAGGTATTAGGTGTATCAAATATAAATTGGTTACCGTAGTGTAATAGTAGGTTAGGGTGCGGCGTGAGTGTGGCCCTTGAGCCACCCCTAAGCCGCCAACATGTTTATTTTATATACGAAACATATTTTATCAAATGCAAACACAAAGTTTCCAAACCTTACTTTTTCCCTATACAATTATTATGCCTAACAAAACTATGCTTAAATATTATTATGCGTAAGCAAATTTTGGCTTTAGAATAGTATGTTTAACAATTACTATGCTAATAGTAGTTATGCTTAAAAATGTGCCTAAAAATTATGCCTAATTAATATTGTGCGTAACTATTATTAGGATAAGTAAAAGTATGCCATGATAAATTATGACATAAAATATGCAAAAAAATAGGGAACCTATTTTAACACCCAGGACAACCCATAACAATATCACTGTCATGCTACATTATCGGGCAAAAATTCGTGTCGCATTGACGCGATAAAAACTTCGTGTTTTTTCTACGGCAAACTATAATTACGGGCCTAGGTAGGTGTATTGGGCTGTATGAAATTCCTTTACATTTCATCTTCACTCATCGCACCGGTTACCTAGTATTTCCGGACCTAGTTGAAGTAAGTCATGTCAACATTTCATTGCAAGTTTGAGAAAATATCCCTTTGATGTGCGGTAGGTTCAGCAAACTGTTTGGCTATAGCTACACGACGCGACAGGTCTAACATTCGCCGAATCCCGATAATGTAACCATAACATCATAAGTGTCCACTCACTTATGTCATTGTCAACAGCAGTGCGATTCTCTAAGTTAAATAAAGCCTTAATAGCAGCGGCTGCCGCAGCGCTGAGAATTAACTCTGTCTCTTTTATATTCATAGAATTGAAAAGAGAAAGCAGATCACCGCCATGCGCGCAGCGTCTGTGTCGCTTAGAGAATCGCATAGCCGAACTTCTCGTGAATAGACGCCTTTGCTTCTTGAGCGCGCAGATAGTAATTTGCGACGTTGCCAGCAGATCAACACACATTATTTAAATTGTTATTTCAATTATTTGTGAAAGGATTATAACAAACATTTGAGAAGTTTGTGTCCTGTTAAAGCACTAATTATAAACATCGAAATCGTTAAGTACAGCCGTTTTCGACAATCCATTAAATAATCAAAGCTCGTTTAACAGTAGGTACCTACTTACACTATTAAGGTAAGTAAGTATATGGCGTTTAATACAACTTTAACTTAACTTTTTTATCTTATTATTTTAACCCTAACTCGTGAGTTAGTTTATCCATTCGAACATGTTGATTTGGCCTAATGTGTTGCTGTTATTTCTACCTGTTTTATTGCTATCCCAACTGTTCGTGTGACGGTTATAACATACATTTGAAAGCGTTAGCTCAACCATTCAAACTTGTTGATTTAGTTTTTTGGCTTGGTGTTGTTTTCACCTGTTTATATTGCTATCCCAATTGTTTGTGTGATGGTTAAAACTAACATTTGAAAGAGAATTTTAACCCTAGCTCTTGAGTTAATTTTACCAATCGAACATATTGATTAAGCTTTATGTGTCGCTGTTGCTTTTACCTGTTTATTACTATTATCTCAACTGTTTGTGTGACGGTTAAAACAAACATTTTAAAGGGTTGTGTCAATCGATAATTTTTGTACAGGACTTAACCTGTTTATATATTTATTTTAACCCTAGCTCGTGAGTTAGTTTAACTATCCGAATTTGTTGATTTAGTTATAAATCTTGCTGTTGTTTTTAACTGTTTATATTGTTATCCCAACTGTTTATGTAAAGGTTAAAACAAACACCCTGAAGGGCTAGTTTAAACATTCAAACAGGTTAATTTAGCTTTTTGTATTGGTGTTGTTTTTACCGGTGTATATTGCTATCCCAACGGTTTGTGTGACAGTTGAAACAAGCACTTGAAAGGGTTGTGTCAATCGTTTTTTTTGTATAAGACTTAACCTGTTTATGTTGTTATTTTAACCCTTTCTCTTGAGTTAGTTTTACCATTCGAACATATTGATTAAGCTTTATGTGTTGCTGTTGTTTTTACCTGTTTAATACTGTTATCTCAACTGTTTGTGTCACGGTTAAAACAAACATTTTAATGGGTCGTGTCAATTAATTTTTTTTGTATAGGATTTAACCCGTTCATATCATTATTTTAACCATCATTCGGGTGTTCATTTAACCATTCGAACGTGTTGGTTTAATTTTATGTCTTGATGTGGTTTTTACCTGCTTATATTGTAATCCCAACTGTTTGTTGTTCGGTTGAGACAAACATTTGAAAGGGTTATGCCAATCAGCTTGGTTCCAACATTAAAATTTACATTAAATCAACTATTGGGAATAGGCATAATTAACAAATTTATTTTGTTGTTTCTGGTAATCGACTAATGGTTGAATATCTTTTGTTGTTTTAACGTATTTATTATGTAAATGTAACGTGAAAAATGGTTATTTCAACAACTTGAACAGTAAAATCAACAATTACCTATTGAATTATGCATGAATTGTTACGCCAACATGTAAAATAGGTAAAAACAACTGTTTTCATATCAACAAAAACTTTTTTGTGAAAACAACAATTTGTTCATGTTGCTTTAACCTATCACTTTGTTAATTCAACTAATGTGTCGCCAACCCGTGCAAAATCAACCTTTTTGTTCTTTCAGTGTAATTAACATCGGGTGGACGTCACATAACAGTTAAACCGTAGGGAATCCTACTCTAGGGATGCGCGATCAGGATCGTCGATCCGATTTTTTGGATCGTAACGCGACGATCCGATCCGCGGATCGGATCGCATGCCGTCGATCCGATCTTCAGGAAATCGAACCGGATCGTATGCAAATAGGTAAGACACAATTAATTTTAGATCTTTATTAGGTAAACCCATATAAACCTTGTAAAGAAGTATGCATGTGACTGGATATACACATTTTATGCTTCTAAACCTACCCACAATATTCGTTTATAATAATTTAACAGCTATAATATCAATCTACCCGCAAAGGTTGCTAAAATCAATATGTAAAGAAAGTTAGAACACGTTCGTAACAAATAAACCTAAGTATGTACCCATTTTTTTTAAACATACCGCGTTTTAATGCGTACGATCCAAGCGATGCGATCTTTCAAGTTTTGTATCGATCCGGCAAAAATCGTATGACCTCGATCCGATCCGAAAATCGCTGGATCGTATGCCTGCCGATCCGATCTTTCAAAGGATCGGATCGGATCGGCGCATCCCTATCCTACTCTGTCTACGAGTTAAACCTTCTTTATCTATTCCGTGGGTGACGCTGTTACACAGAGGATTTGTATGATCTGTATCTATGAATAAGTAAATCAAAACAGCCGTGTGCTATAACGGCTTGCTAAAAGAATACTACCACCCCCCTCTCTTCTCTTGGGTATCGTAAAAGGCGACTAACTGACTACTAAACACTGCACATACATCCAACAGCATAGAGCGGCGATGGGCTCACCACCTATCACGCTGAGCACATGTGCAGTTGTAAATTGGTGTAACGTGGACTATGGCAGAGGACTACTTCTGCGGTCCTAACTCCTAATGAGCTTGGGAACAGTATTTTTATTTATTTATTTTTGAAATAATTACATTTTAACTTAAAATATGACATTAATATTTTTTCTGTAGCCCTTCAAAATACTTCACAATAATTTTTTAAAGATTCATAAAAATGACCACGCGCTCAATGACCTTATAAAATACACACATCAAAAGTGTCTAGGGATCAAGCATTTTTATGCGGATTTCTTGAGATTGAGATGTGGCTTTGTAATAAATTTATGATTTTATAAATTTATATGGATCCTTTTTGGTGCATTTCATAATTTGAAACAGGAACTTTCAATCAATTTCTAGTAAAAGATGAAAATCAGCTGTCAATATTTTCCCTATAAAAACATACAACGCATTGAAGACATTATTAGTGCTACTGTTTCCCTACTACTGATTAAAACCAACGTTATTATGGAGCGGCGACGTCATTTAAGCAGGGAAGAAATGCTCAGAGCCGTGGGAATGATAGAAGCTGGTTCCCGGCAACGTACTGTGGCTTTAGCTCTGAATACAAGTCAGAGTGTTATCAGCCGACTTTGGACACGTTACCGAAGCACTGGTACCGTGGCTGAGCACCATGGAGGACGGTATCGCTGCACCACACGGAGACAAGACCGATACATTCAAATCACAACTCGAAGAGCTCCAACAATAACCGCCATAATGTTAGCCGTGAGGCTTCATCACTCTTCAGGGAACTTAATTAGCGACCAAACAGTCAGAAACCGCTTGCATGAAGTGAACCTTCATTCCCGAAGACCGCTAAGGGTACCACCTATAGCAATGCACAATCGTAGGATTCGATATCAATGGGCTCTTGAACACAGAAATTGGGCAGAAGAACAATGGCGTTTCGTGTGCTTTTCTGATGAGTCTCGTTTTGGTATGAGACCGGATACAAGACGTATACGACACTGGAGAACCCCTGGACGCCAACAGCGATTAAAATCCTGCCAGGAAGTCCATCCTTATATTGGTGGAACCATCATGGTATGGGCGGGTATTTGGATCGGCGGAAGAACTGAGTTGATTTGGATCAGAGGCAACCTCAACGCTCAAATTTATGCTGAGACGATTGTATCAGACGTCATCGTTCCTCTACAAGTGCAAATCGGTCCCTTATTTCAGTTAATGCATGATAATGCACGACCGCACACCGCAAGAGTTGTAAGACAGACTCTCGCCGCAGCTAACATCAATGTCATGCCCTGGCCTGCTCAGTCGCCAGACTTGAACCCGATTGAGCATGCATGGGATATGCTACAGAGAAGAGCTCTGCCGAATATGGGGGGTATCCAGTCGCAAGAAGACCTTTTTTTGTTGTTGCAACGAACATGGGCGGCCATTCCACAGCGTGATTTGGATGAACTCATTTTGAGTATGCCAAACCGATGTTCTTGTGTTGTTAGTGTTCGCGGTAGAAACACGGATTATTAATTGTTTAAGTTACCCAATAAAATTTTAAAGAAAACTGTTATTTCAGTCTTTTTTTCGAACTTTAATGTTAGTGGTTCAGATGTCAAAAATCCTTTTATTAGGAAAATGGCAAATTTCTTTATTAATGCAAAGGTGACTTGGTTTATCGTTACTGTAGACAAACGAAAACACTTTATTTGATGAATCCTTAAAGAAAATTTTAATTAATATCAATCAGGAGAAAAGTTATTGCAAAAATATATGTTGATCCCTAGACACTTTTGATGTGTGTATCATTGCACGCGCTATTGTTTTTGTGACAATCAAAATACGCGCGAAACCCGCGGCGTGACGTCATCGGATATGTCTGAATCGGATCGGTGTCTGAATAGTCGTGAAGTTATGTAGGTATGTAAATAAAAATCTATTGTCAATATGTATGATGAATGGACGAAGCGTCACTTAGAACGTTTATGAAAGCGTTTTCGTTATTGTCAAAAATTATCAGGGTCCAAATGGTTGAGCCCTCGATATCCTGAGGTCCAACGTTTAATTCCCAGGTCGGGCTAAGGCTCGTATTCTAAAACCAAACACACTCAAATTTCTGATTGAAACAGTAAGAAAGGGATGGTGCAATTCATCGCATATATCAAACACCCTCTGGTGTGACCCAGGGATCAATACCAGGGCCTTTGCTCTTCTTACTGATGGTAAACGACGTGGTTGATGTACTTAAATATACAAATTGCCTTCTTTTTGCTGACGACCTAAATAGAATACATATTATATGCAGAAGTCAGTGACGAGGCGGATTGCGAACGAATACTAGACGATATTACGAGAATGATTTGGAATTTAACAGTGCTAAGTGTTATGTTATGACCTTCAGCCACAGACGTAATCTCGTTGAATGTAAATATATGTTAGGCAATGACAGCATTGTTCGCACAAACGCTATGAAAGACCTAGGTGTCACATTTGATCCTTCTTTGACTTTGAACAAACACCTTTCCTCTCTCACTCGTAGCTGTTTCAGTCGTTTAGGGTTTGTTTTACGTAACTCGCGCGATTTTCATAATCCTGACGTCACCAAAATCCTTTTTACCAGCCTTGTGCGAAGCTGATTGGAAACGAGTGCATGTTTTTGGAATCCGCACGAGGCCAAATATATACTTATGTTAGAGAAGGTCCAAAAAGCTTTTCTTCGCTGCTATTATTAGCGGGTATACGGTTATTACTCCTTCATGTACCCAACGAAGTTCTTGCTGGGAATGTTGGGGATGAACTCTCTGGGGGGTAGGATAGCTCGAATGGAGTTGTCAACTGCTGTAGCGATTTTGCGTGGAGGTGTGGACTCGCCCGAATGTATTGAGCAGTTGTCTCGCCTGTTAAGTGGGAAAATTATGGACGCACGTGTGCAACGCTTCACTGCCTAAAGGCGAATGAATGTTCGGCGATTGTGTGGGCACCTCCGCAAACACCCGGCGCGAATCCCTTTGATGCGTGCCCGAAAAACCGACAATTCACGGGTCGGTAGGCGACTGCAGGCGAATGCAGGCGAATGCAGACGAATGCGGCGAGTATGCCCTCCACACAATCGCCGAACTCAGACGAATACGGGCATTCGTCTGAGTTCGGCGAGTGTGAAGAGGAGCCATGATAACTATCTACGAATTCGAACCGGTCGAAGGCATCGATTGTTTGCGCCTCCGTCGTGTCGCACATTGGCGCGCGCGCAATCACCGCTGTGTCGCATGCATCAGGCACTTAACGCACTCTTTGTGGCTTACCCAGATTTTAATGTGTTTGTCGAAAACCTTAAGAATTTTTTAAACAAAATATATTTGTTTGTGAATTAGTGATTAAATACTTACTATTTGTTCTTATGTACACTAAACTATCATAATTATTACTATTTGTTCTTATATACTTACACTAAACTATTCATAATTATGTAATTGGGTTACGCCCGTTACGTTAAATAAATAAATATCGCCATCCCTTTCAAAGTGTGTCCCTTTTAAGTGTGTTTCGAATTTTTCGACACAGACTTGCATTAGCCCTTTGTGAACACCAACCGCGTTTGGCAAGGGTGGTGATTAAACCAAATACCCATTAATTGTAGCAAAGACTATATTGCAATGACCGAGGCGTTTTCCCAGCAGTGGGACTGTAAGCAGGCTAAATGGGTACTATTCGTGAATACAATACTAAATCGTCTTTGTTCCCCAAAATTACCATTTCCTCATCGCGTTGACTACAATCACATTAAGGACTGAGTAACACAAAGCATTTCCCAAACGAGAAGCGTTCTAAAGGCATTCGCTAATAGCGACTCGACCTGCAAGTCCACTCAATGAACAGATTCCAGCTAAATGCTCTCCGTTACAACTGCTAACTAGCTCTTAATAGTGCATTGTTACCTAATCGGCTGACTGTGAGAGTAGGTACACATGACAACATGCCAATGGTTGACAGTTAAAGTATTGTTCGAAAAAAGTACATAGGTACATTCATACACACAATCACGACTATATTATCCCCGAAGGGTTAGTCGGAGACTAGGCAATGAGGACCGCAAATACAGTCCTCTACCATAGTCCACTTTTCACGAAATAGCGACTGCACATGTGTTCAACGTAACAGGTGGTGAGCCCATCGCCGCCCTGTTTTGATGGATGTATGTGCAGTCTTTAGTCCGTTAGTCGCCTTTTACGCATCCAAGGGAAGAGAGGTGGTGGTAGTATTTCAAAGTCAAAGTCAAATTATTTATTCAATGTAAACCTTTACGGGCACTTATTGACGTCAATACTAATAATAATAAAAAAAACAGTTAACTAACTTATAGTCTAACGAGCTATAGTCTGTGCCAGACAAATGTGCATCGCTACCCCCAGTACCACTGCACGCCGAAACAGGAATCGCGTCGAACCGAAATATAAGCCGTGGTCATAGAATTGTGTAAACAAACGTATGGTACGAGACAAAAATAGCGGGCAAGTGTCTCTCCCCTAGCGACGCAACGGCTAAAATTTATAGGTAATTTATCGTTTTTTTGGGATGAAAGGTGAATAATGATAAATCGTAATGAATTGTTAACTTAAGTTATTACTTTAAGGAATAAAATTAAATGTGATCTCCAATTATTGTATTGATATTGTGGTAAGTAATTGGAAATAACTGAGTTTTTGAAGTAAAATAAAGTAACGGCTGAAATGAGTTTTGGAAAACGTACGTAACTAATAAGGTTGACATTTTTAATCATTCAAATATCTTTTTTTATAAAAACTTAAGCATAAAAAAATGACTAAAATTAATAAGCATAAATTTGTTTCGTTTTTCATCTTGGTACAAGCACAGAATAACTAATAGTACTACCGTACAGAAGGTTCACTCTCTAACGACTTTCACGCGAAATTGAAACTTATTGTGTGACCCGAGCGTTCATATTCCGATAATTCTTTCACCGCTACGCAATACGGTTATCGAAAAAAGTCATTAACGAGAATACTAATTTATGGTGTTTGACTCGAAGTACCACCAATAATGTCCTATCGGTCTCATAGTCCCACTAGATTTGGGTTCATGGTTCCACTTTCAATTAAAAAATAAAAATACCAAGACCCACTGATATATTTATTGAGGTTTTTAATGGCTCGTGGTTCCACAGTCTCCAACTAGTAGAACTACAGGCTATAAAGGTACCAGCCCATCTCTTCCATTGGGTGTCGTAAAAGGCGACTAACGGACTAAAGATTGCATATACATTCAATATATATATCTAACAATATATATAACAGCGTAGAGCTGAGATCATGTGCAGTCGCTTTTTGGTGAAAAGTAGACTATGGTAGAGGACTGCTTTTGCTGTCCTCATTACCTGTCTCTGACTAACCCTTCGGGGATAATAGTCGTAATTATTATATATTAATAATAATATAAATAATACATATGGTTAGCATCTTAATGTAAATTACATCTGTAAGTTTCCTTTTAAATTTAGACGCTTTGCAATTAAAAATGTCTGTGCCGATAAACATCTCGTTATGAACCTTACTTGATCTAAAGTAAAATGAGTTACATAATCATAGTAACATTTTCAAAGCACATTTTTTAAACCGAAACTTGTCCAAAGGCTTTTACATTTTAAAAGTATTCATTTTATATTCCCTAAGGGAATGGACTGTTCCACAGACGTCCCTCTATTACCAGGTTATTTATGCTATTACTATCTATAAGATAGTTAAATGATTAATCTACATCAAAATAGACATACATACACACAAGTATTCTCCACAAAGGGTTAGGCAGATACATAAAGGCAATGAGGACCGCAGAAGCAGTCCTCTGCCATAGATACGTTTCACCAAATAGCCCATCGCCGCTCGCAGTCTTTAGTCCGTTAGTCGCCACGACACCCAAGGGAAGAGAGGGGTTAGTAGTATTTAGTAGTACACACAGTACATATTAAAAATGTATTTAAACACAAACACGACACATTAATAATAAATAAATAAATAAATAATAAATAAATAAATCTTTCCTACAATCACACCAATTATCTAGCCCAAGAGAAGCTTCGAAGAAACTCGTTAAATAGTTACTAGACAACGGATAAACCTACTTAAAATACTTAAATACATACTTATTATACATAGAAAACACCCAGACTCGAGACAATTTAGAAAAACAATAATTTCTAAGTTGACCCGACCGGGGATCGAACCCGGGACCTCAGAGATGGCGACACCATGAAAACCGGTGTACAAACCAATCGACCAAGGAGGTCGTCTATTGAAATATTATTAAATACAATGTGATTTGATGATGTGATGGACATTGTACTTGTTTGAAAGCTACGACTACATCGACACGGCAAGAACACGGCTGTGCCAGAAACGCATCGGGGCGTTTGGGGGATGGTATTTTCATATTAACTGAGGGTATTATATTTATCCTTAACCGTTACTTGCCTCAAGGCATCTGAGGGATATTACCCAAAATTCTTTCATCTTTGTGGTGTCATTCGATTCGTGGATTTCGCCTCCAGACTTTTCGGCTCCGCGTACCACGCAGAAAGATTTTTGCAACTGCGTTCGCCATTGCAGGGTAACTTTCTTCTTTTTTACTCTCACACTATTTTAAAACTTGTTTTAGTGGTTAGATGACGCATATACATACTTTTATTTAATATAGAAAACACCCAGACCCGAAATTAATTAAGAAATAACAGTTTTTTCGAAATTAACCTCTGAGATGGCGACGCCAGAACCGGCGTGCCAACCACTCAACCGCGGAGGGCTTCAGTTATGTTATGTTCGATCTCATGGATTTCAACTCAATGAGTATTTCCCCCTGTGCATTTACGTAGACCACGTAGAGCACGGATCTTCGACCGAAAAAGTGACATTAGACGTAAAAATTTGACAGTTCAAGTACTGCCGATATCAATTTGTCGACGTTTAATGTAACTTTATCGGTCGATAAAAGATCCGTGCACGCTCTGCTGGTGAGATCCCAGTAGAGTCAGAAAAGTCCCACATCTTTACTGAAACTCAAAGGGATTTGTTTAAAGGGTTCATCATCATCATCAGCCTACAAACGTCCCACTACTGGGCACAGGCCTCCCACGTGAACAACAGCACGTGGGGATATTGGGCCATAACCCACCACGCTGGCCCAATGCGGGTTGGTGAGATTTAACGATTGCCATCTTACGACAACAACCAGCCTTGTGTCTTCCGAAGCACGAAGGAGCTCGAGGTTTTTAAATGGTCACCCATCAGGCGACTTGGCATTGCGAAAGTTGCTTAGCGAGCAAGATCGCAAGCCGAACGCGCTAGCTGCTGCGCCATCGAGCTCCTCCAAAGGGAAATATTATTACCTACTAGGTATCACTCCTTGTCATCTACTATAAGCTAAGACAATATTAACTGGACCAAGGGTCTGATAAGCCTACCCCATCTGCGTAATCCGACATCTTCAACATCATCCAAAGTTCAAAGGTGAATGCTTTAAACATTGGATTTAGCCGCTTTTTATACTTGTATTTCGTCGTTTAACATTTGCCACACAAAATCGAAAATAAGAAATACAGTCCATAAAATATTAACTAATACAAGAAGAGCTTCATTCGTTATACTTATTTATGATTCACTATCATTTATTCAGTTAAGTCAACAATGATTGAGCACTGGTTAATGGTCACTATACAAACGGTTCGTCAGTTCGTAAATCTAAAGGGTTGTATTCACTTTGATTAGTGCGAGTGCAGGTGATTAGTTGCGCGTGAATATTGCGACGAGTGATTAGTGCAGGTGTGTAGTGCGAGTAGTGTCCAATTTTGTCAAGTGGCTGTGTTTAGTAAATTCAGTTGTTAGCAGTCGACCAGCAAGTATGGACGCACGTCAAGAGGCGCGCTTGCAATGGGCGATTTTCTGACAGCCCAAATTAAAAAGTAAAAATTAGTTCAAAAACACTCGATAGATGTCGTTTTATGAAAGCTGGGCTACTTATAAGCTGTAATAAATTCTACACTTTTACTTGTCTACCAAAAGAATAAAAAAATAGTATTTACTTACCTATTTATATTCAGGACATCCAGAACCTATTTCTATTTTGGAATAGAATAAATATTACGCAGCCATACACGTGCTCTTCATGAACCCGCCTTTTACTAAGCGCCATACTAATCTATGCTAAGCGCCATCTATGAAGTCATTTACGAACCAATTTCTTTTTTTTTTTGATTTTGGTAAATCGCCCATTGCAAGAAATAATGAAAGAAATCTTAAACGCAGTAGCGTCTGAAAATGAAGAAAAAAAAATTAAAAAAAAGGAGAAAAAAATTAGGGGGAAATTAAAGGTCCTAAGTAATTAATTATTATTTTTAATTATTAAGAATAGGAATAAGAAACATTTATTGACTTGCACACACTTATAATAAAACATACAAAAAAAATTTTCAAAAACACAAATCTTAAATAAAAATTTCTTACTTAAGTAATAACCTATTTTTTTTAATTATTTATTAATTATTAAAATTTATAGGTTATATTGTCTTTGGTCCACTTCGCCATTTTGCAAAACAAGCGAGCGTCCGAAGCCAAACCCTAAACACTAATCACTAAACACTGCTGCCCAGACGTGTGTGTAGTGCAGGCAGGCTGCGAGTTTGGGGAAAGGGAGGGCGCGGGACGTAGCTACTCGCAGTCCACTCGCAAAAAATAGAACCCGCGTCTAATCACTACTACGCAGGCTACTAATCACTCGCACTAAATAATCGCTGTCCACACATGTTTACTCCTAATCACTAAGCACTTGCACTCGTCACCTGCACTAATCACTAATCAAAGTGAATACAGGCATTATGCAGTTGTCCCACCGCCGACGATGAACGAGAAGCGAGTCAAGCTAGAACTAAAAACGAGTTGGCGAGCAGCGGAGAGCGAGTGTGTAGTGCCCGATAGTTTTGTGGGTGGGCTGGGCTATACGTGATCCCGAAATACCGAGATCCCGCACCATTTTGACTAGTGCGGGGGTCGCAAATTATTATGAAAACGTCCTCTCGCGAGAGTTGCAGGAGTAGTTTGGCCGACGATACATTACGAATGTTGTGTGTCCTGCGAAAACACTTTTAAAATGTTAAGTAAAATTTGAAACGTATTGATTTTTTCTTCTTTATTTAATCAATATCTATCTAAATTAAATAATGCTATGTTTTTCTTCTTGTTTTCATCCACATTTTATTTTACGGCGGGACCCACCGAGATTCCGCATCGCTGAAAACTTTCAATCCCGCCCATACCGAGATCCCGGTAGGCGTGCGGGATTGGTAGCCCTTATCTAAAAGTGCATTCAAACCGGAACGCATCGTTGTAAAACAATGCTGTTTCGCGGCGGAAATAGTTATTATGGTATGATGGTCACCATCCTGTTGGATTATGGGCAGACTTACCACGCACGCACAAGGGGCTTTTCTGTCATGAAAAATCGTTGCTGGTGTATTACGATTACGACAGCTCATTTAGTAACAAGACACGAAAGCGCTCAAAACCTTCCTCCCAAGCATTGTTATTATAACTATAGACGACACAGCAAAGCAATTTTGATTAAGATTGTGACTTGCGGCCGCAACCACAATCACTTGGGCCATTCACAATCACTGAGGCGTTTGGTGCTTAAGGGCCACAACTACGAGAGCCACACCGAAAAGATCGGGAATGGAATACTTTTGAATAAATTAGACTTAAAATCTTTTTGGTATTTGAAAATTCCTTCGAACTTAATTCCAATTTAAAAAATGAGTGGTAGCCATTTCGAATTAAGAAGTCAGTGAGAAAATGGAGCTTACGCAGGAAAATTTCCGTGCGGTAATTTTTCACAACTTTCGCCGAGGATCTCAAGCACAATGTCTTGCCGAGCTTGTTTCTATTTATGAACTTGAAACACCTAGTAAAACGACTATAAATAGCTGGTATTCTGAGTTTCGTCGAGGACGTTCATCTCTTACCTCTACTAGTCGAACAAAACCAGCGGTAACACAAGACATTGATGCTGTACGCCAATTAATACAAGAAGATAGAATGTGACATACGAGCAGATACGGGGTTCTCAAATGCTGAGGGAGCTCAAATGCTGTTTACAATATCTTCTTGGGTGATGAATTGTGGATTTATTCATATGAGCCCAAAAGAAAACACCAATCGGCTGTTTGGGTCTACGAAGGTGAGGTAAAGCCAACAAAAGTTGTGCGTGCTCTCGTAGCGTGTCGAAAAAAATGTTCGCTTCGTTTGTATCGAAAACAGGACATGTGGCTACGATTCCTTTACAGGAAAGGTAAACGGTTGCTGCTAATTGTTACACCACAGTTTGTTTGCCGGAAGTCATACGAGAACTTCGTAAAAGTAATCCGAATCGTGGCATAATCCTTCATCACGATAATGCGAGCACCCACACCGCTCGGCAAACGGTCGCGTTTTTAAATCAGGTAAACGTGGAGTTGATGGACCACCCTCCACAGAGCCCTGACCTGAGCCCTAATGATTACTTTACGTTCCCAAGAACTAAAGATTTGCTATGTGGTCAACGGTTTCAAGGTCCAGAAGTGGCAGTCGAAGTATAAAAATCGGCCGTTTCGACTATGTGCACTTCAGACTGGAATTACTATTACAATAATTGGTTTAAACGAATGCAAAGGTGCATCGATTGTCACGGAGAATAATGAAATGAAATGAATATTCTTTATTGTACACACAGATAATACTTCGAAAAACAATGAAAATAATAGTAGATTGTTATACAAGGGGCTAAAATGACCCATTTTATACGAGGTAGTTTTACTCCCAAACTTTAGCGAGGGAGTAAATAGAAACAGAGTTTTAATGAGTTTTTAGCGCCGTGTGTTACACTCTGCTTTCCACTACGAATGTGAGAAAATAAAACAATCCAATACAATATGAATTGGTTCATTTTATTAAAAATTAACCCGTTACCTAGTTGTTTTTACGACACCCAAGGGAAGAGACATAGAGCGGCGATGGGTTCATTAAAATAATACTACCAACCCCTCTCTTCTCTTCGGTGTCGTAAAAGGCGACTAACGGACTAAAGACTGCACATACACCCGACAGCATAGAGCGGCGATGGGCTCATCAAAATAATACTACCAACCTACCCATCCCTTCTCTTGGGTGTCGTAAAAGGCGACTAACGGACTAAAGACTACACATACATCCAACAGCATAGAACGGCGATGGGCTCATCAAAATTATACTACTAACCCCTCTCTTCCCTAGCGACTAACGGGCTAAAGGCTCACCACAAGCCCATGTGCAGACTGTGCAGTTGTTTCTTGCTGAAGCGTGGACTGTGTGGGCGTGGTCTGTGTTGTACATAGATTCAAATGATTACTAATTTTACCATAGACATTAAATAAATATCCCCAAAAAATTGTTGATTTATGGAAACATTTTCGAGTCTTTATTCATGATTATTCTACTTATGACTACAGACTTTTTCCTTTTTGTAGGCTCATTGTCATTTGACAAAAAAAAATTCAAAAAAAAAACTTTTTCCCATATGGCAAGAAAAGCTATTTTTTCCTCGCTCTGGAACAAGAAAAAACTTTTTCCCTTAAGACAAGAAAATCTATTTTTTTCCTCGCTCTGGAACGCTATACTCGTAATGACGGTCTTCTGAGCAAGAGAAGTGAAAATGTTATTGTAGTTTTTACCTTTGTAGTTTTTTCTATTCCCGATAATTTCGGTGTGGCCTATGTACCACCCAGGACAATAGCAACATGGATTTAGCACACGCTGTCGCTGTCACTCACGCTGCAAAAAAAAATTGCAATATTAAGCAGCAATGAATTTTCGGAAATATGATAATCGGGATTACGTTTTTCGGACTAAGTAATAACATTTCGGGTTTTTGTTTCTTCGGACTTATGAAAATCGGAATTCTCTCACCCTGAAACTCAGAAAAACTTTTCGGAGTTTTAGGGTGTTCCCGCCAAAAGTCAGTGCGCAAAAACTTGCTTCGCGATTATTGTCTCTAGTTATACCTCAATGTTCTCTTGTATGATCATTGGGCCCAACATAATATTGTTTCAGTTTCGCACAAATAAGAATGGCGCTCAGTTGTTTGGCTTGCTTATTGAAATATCACGGATTCTCCAACTGTTTGCGTTGCGAGTTACGAGTAGAGCTGACATGCGAGGACTGTGCCGAAATGAATTTTGTAGCTTATCATATTTTGTCGCCGTGGTGGCCAAGTGGCAAAGTGCTGAGAACTGGAGGTCCCGGGTCAATTCCCAGGTGTGTTTTGGATTTATCGATGCATAGCTACCATGCGATATCCTAGTAATAGAATCACTCTCCTTTGCCCACTTTGCGAAGGACAGTGCTTGGTGTTCATTCTCCAGTGACATAATAGAATGTGCAAAATTATTAATAGCTGTAGTGATGCTATTGACTTGCATAATGACAAACCTGGATTGTTTCACAAGTCAGTTGAAACGAACCTATTGGAACCGCTTCGTGCCTAATTAATAAATAATAAATAATTGTAGCATTTAGAGTCGTTATATTAAGAAAATATTGTTACAAAGACAAAAACAATGTATACAATGTAGGGTTACCTAATTATTAAAATAAAAATAAAATAAAATAGCTCGGGTTTGTGATGGCCAACCTGCCTTTGGTTGGATTATCAGTTGTAGCGATGATATGTAAATGTGACGACGTGTTATTTGATTTCAACGATGGATCCTTTGTCTAGCTGTGAGACGGTATAATAATTGGCTTTAACTTAGTTCCTTATTCAGATTTAACTTTTATATTAGATATGGCGGCGATGGGCTCACCAGCTGTCACGCTGAGCACATGTGCTGTCGCTATTTGGTGAAAAATGGACTATGGTAGAGGACGCTTTTGCTGTCATCATTGTCCCTGTCCCTATCTACTGACCCCTATAGATAGGGTATTGCAGCTGGAACTACGGTTCCGGCTGTGTCTCTCAGGGGTACTACGGGGTCGGTCGGTTCATGCCCCCCGCTGGTTGTGCCTTGACCGGCGCCTCCGGCGGGACGTGACGTGGGTTGGACTCGTAGTTGCTTGTTAGCTGTAGAGTTTGGGAATGTTCGTTTGTCCTGGTATTGTGTGCCGGGACTTCCAAACTCGCGCACAGCGAAAAGTCCTGCGGGGATCGTGAGTTTCCCTTATAATTGGCCGGCTTTGTCCGGTGGTTACACAACTTATTTTTACATTGACATACAGATACAGATCACTGCCTGTTATTAATTATTACAAACCTTTAAGAGAAACAACATTAAAAGCTATTGCTTCAATAGTTTTCTATTATTTGAGAAATATCTAGATCAAACGTGTTCACATATTTTTCTATAAATGCATGACATTTTTCTCACCATAGAGCACAGAGGAGGCCTGCTGTCCACAGATAGCGCATGCAGTCCAATGCGCGGGAAATTCAAATTAAATGGAGAATAAGAGATTAATCTATTTAACCGGTTTCCATTTTCTACATAAACTAAATCTCCTACTTTTAACTGACAACCTATTCTGTTTTTATCAAACTGTTTCTTATTATAATTGTGTGATCTTATACTTCTTTCTAATGCTATCTTTCTATCATGTAATAAATCACTTTGTGTATTTTTCTTTCTTAATTCATCGGGTAAGATATTAATTATTTTTCCTTGCATTAAATATATTGGGGAAAATCCTGTCACAGTGTGTTCAGTTTCGTTATATTTCTGAGTACATTCATGGGCGATAGTGGTCCAAGCTATTTTATCTTTCTTTTCGTTAATTTTACACCTTATCTTATTAACCAGTGTTTGGTTTAGTCGTTCATTTAAACCGTTTGAAAAAGGTGCATTTACTGCAGTGTAGATAATAGGTATGTTCTCTTTTTCTAAAAAACTTTTAAATTCTTTTGAATTTATGCCTGGGTATTGGTCAGATAGAATTGTTCCAATTGCATTTTCGTTTGAAACATTTTTTACAAGTTTTATAAAATCATTTGCATTTTGGGTTTTGGATGTTAAAATGTAGGCATATCTGGTAAAATGATCCACTAAAAGATGTAAGTAGGTTTTTGTGGAGCGTGAGCCACCGAATCCACCAATAGTATCTATAGAGACTATTTTAAAAGGGTAAGTAGCAGGACCCAGATGAGACATCAATCCATATTTAAATTTAGTTCTAGTTTTATTTTTAATACATATTTCACAATTATCGCACATTCTTTTTATATTCTGAACTAAATTCTTTGCTGAATAGAATGGTTTGATTTAACTTTCCATTTGTTTTGCCCCTATATGACAATATGTATCGTGAATGTTTTTTATAATTTTTTTACTAAATTCTTCTGTGAGTATAATTTTCTCTTTTTTTCCTATTATTTTGAAGTATATTTTATCTTTAAGTATTAGTTTATTTTTATGTAATTTTATATCTTTATTTTCCTCTTGATCCTTTTGGATGTCTTCTAGTTTAATAAAATTCACAACTTTTAAAACTTCTTCTTGATTCACATGTGATTCTAATACAGGATTCCTACTTAAACTGTCTGCTTCTAAATTGTATTTGCCTGGTGAGTATATCACTTCAAAATTAAATTGAGATAAGTAATACGTGAGATCTCCTAACTCTTCATCTGTTCTTGCCTTAATATTAAGTTTTTCTAGAGGCTTATGGTCCGAGAACACTTTAAATTTTTTCCCTATGAGCCAATGTTGCCAATATTTTAGTGCTTCTTTTATAGCTAAACATTCCAGATAAACAGCTTTTTTTCTTTTTTGACTGTCATTTAATTTTCTAGAAAAGTATGCACATGGCTACTCTTCTCCATTTTTTTGTGGTTGTTTCAGTATAGCCCCTATGCCCTGTATACTAGCGTCTGTGTAAATATGTATAGGTAAGTCTGGATCAAAGATCTCTAAAATAGGTCTTGAGCAAAGCATTTCCTTTATTTTGTTAAAAGTTTCTTGACATTTTTCTGTCCAAATGAATTTTTGATCTTTTCTCAACAAGTTATGCAGAGGATCTAATATGATTGATATATTTGGTATATATTTGCCATAAAAGTTAATTTTTCCCAAAAACTGTCTAATGTTCTTTTTCGTTTTTGGAATTGGGAAATCTTTTATAGCTATTAAATTATCTTTAAGTGGAGTCACTGTATTATTTTTTATTATGTGGCCTAAGTATTTCACAGAATCCTGAGCAAAATTGCATTTTGAGAATTTTAATCTAAAGCCCTCCTTTGAGATTGCTTTCAATAACTGTGTTAAGTGTTTAATGTGTTCATCAAATGTCTGCGAAAATATTAGAATGTCATCGATGAAATTGACTGTAAAACTAGATAAGATATGTTTCCTAATAATACTACTTAATATCCTTTGGAAAATCGGGAGAAACTTTTAAACCAAAGGGTAAACAGGTCCACTGAAAATGATTTTCTTGAGTAACAAATGCTGTTTTTTTTCTGTCTTCTATTTTTAAAGGAATCGCCCAAAAAGCTGAATTTATGTCTAATGTTGAGAAATATTTACAATTTCTAGTTTTAATCATTAAATCCTCTATAAGTGGAAATGGTTGTGATTGAGGTACCACTATTTTATTGAAATCGCGAAAATCTATGCAAAGTCTGGATTTTCTACTTTCTTCTTTCTTATAGGCTTATGTTACAGGAGCCGCAAAAGGACTATAAGATTCTTCAATTAAATTTTTTTCTAATAATTTTGAAACTTGTTGTTCTATTTCCTTCTTATCTTCAAAATTGCGTCTATAAGGTCGTTTGCTACAATATGTATCTACTAGTAAATCTATATGTGCTTCGTAGCCCTTTACTAAGCCCACATCATATTTATCTTACGCAAATAGCGATTTATATGTTTTTATTAATTCATCTATTTTTGACCTTTGTTGAAAGTCTAAGTGATCAACTGAAATGTTGAAATTAGTACTTTCTATGTGTTCATCAAAGTTGACCTTGCATTTATCCTTCATAACTAAATTATCCTTCTCTGTTTTTTGTTTTTCATTATTATTATCAACTGAATACTGTATGTTTTTAATTTTGTCACCTGTGAAGCCAGGAATTTTTTCATTATTTTGTTTTATCTCGTTGTCTAACTTTTGTATTATTTGAAGGTTTTCATTTTGAATCAATTGAAAAGATTTTATGCAATCTAATCCAATCAAAAAATCAAAATCAAAATTTTGTTCATTTATAACAAAAACATTAACGTTTCTCTCTATTTGAAAAATCTTAATCTTCAATGTTACTATTCCTATGGATTTTTTTACACCATTAATCGTTTTTAAATTTGCTTGATTGTTATTACACTTACGGGGTTCGTAATTTTTTAAGGATAATAATTTTGAATTAATCAAACTTACATTTGATCCTGAATCATAAACCCCTAATGTTTCTATGGAATCATTAATTAGTAATTTTATTTTTATTTATGGTGCAATTAATAGTTTTTTGGATCTATTTCAATCAAATTTGGATCTTTTAATCGGGTCTTTTTTTGAGTGTATACTGTCTTTATTTTTGAACCAGCAAACCGATTCCGAATGATAACGATTTCCTTTTTTTTCTTTTTCACAGATTTTACACGGTTGGGGTTTCCAATTATTTTGTTTAATTTTACTATCCAAATATACTTCTTTCTTTTCTATAGTCTTTTTATTTAAATGTTCTAAACCCCTTATGGTATTAAACAAATCCTCCGTTTCTTTCAATTTATTTCTATTAATTTCATCAGCAATAAAGTTAGGTAGCCCAGTTACAATCAAATTTATTAATGTAGGTTTATCGATAGAACTGTTAATTTCTAATAAAAGCCTCTCTTTCTTTAACGCATATTCAAGTAATGAGCCCTGCCTATATTTATATTGAAATGCATACCTTATCGGTGTCCAGCCTCTATTCACATATGTTTCACAAAAGTTCTTTTTCCAAATATCCCATTCCGAATTAATTGTATGTTTAATAAGCATCGAACAATACCAGTCTTGACATGAGTCGTCCAAAAATAACCGGAACACTTGAATTTTTTGAATATCTTCAGCTATACCCGCCCGAGTACATTCAGCTTCAAAGATAACCATCCATTGTGTGACGCTGGAAGTTTTTTGTGTGAATTTATCTACTACCATTTTCTCAGATACCTGTTTTAAATTAAACTGTTTATGTTCTCTCTTTAAGTCAGAAATTTTTTCCAAAATTCTTGAAAGGGCTTCTGTCGAAGTTTCACTCGGCCCAGTCTGTGATTTCAGTATAATTTCTTCCAGTAAATATCCTTTGAATTGCATATTTCCAGCCTCATCCATATAAGTATCACGTAACTCTGTTGTCATTGGAATCCATACTTGTCGTTTTTCGTGTCTTCTTTGCAGAAAAGTTTGTGTTTTACCTAATGCATCATGTAATTTCACCGGTTGGAAATTCTCCGGAATTAAGAAAGCATTTTTGTCGGCATCCATTATTGAGGTTATGCATAAGACATTTGTCTTCGGATCTTCGCCCGGTTTCACAACAAACTCGAATTTTAACTTTTCCATTGTTTACAACGGCTATCAATAAAGTTGTTTTATAATATGTTATATTTTATTGAAACAACTGGTTATGTTACTGCTCTGTAAGAGAAATTTATTTTCATTAAAACAAACACAACTTATTTTTACATTGACATACAGATACAGATCACTGCCTGTTATTAATTATTACAAACCTGTAAGAGAAACAACATTAAAAGCTATTGCTTCAATAGTTTTCTATTATTTGAGAAATATCTAGATCAAACGTGTTCACATATTTTTCTATAAATGCAAAGACATTTTTCTCACCATAGAGCACAGAGGAGGCCTGCTGTCCACAGATAGCGCATGCAGTCCAATGCGCGGGAAATTCAAATTAAATGGAGAATAAGAGAGCTTCATTTACATACATATAGATAAGGTACCATTTATCAAACACCATGTAAGTAGATAAAATATGGTGCTGTCCTTCTATGTAAGTACATAAGTGAATGTTTACAAATCATAGTGACTTACCCAACTAACAAAGCTCGTTAATCTTGCGGAAATCAACGGGTCAATAGGCCGGGGGTCTACCATAACCACTAGTAAATATCGCTATTAAAAGTCTACAGCATATATTTAAATAAGGTACCGTAGCCTGGTTTAACTTATTAGTAAGTTTTTTAGTGACACAACAGCTTTATAACTTTTGAGGTTTTGTTATAAAAATACTTAGGTAGATATTTTCTTGGCATTTTTGTCTGTCAAGTTAGGATGCAAAAAAACCTTTTTGTTTCGGTTTGCATGTTTGCTTAAATTTATCAGTTAGTTTAGTCATAGAAATACTACAAATAAACTCAAGATGCAAAATGATACACCCTCAGTTTTCAAGCGTGCGAACAATACTCACTGCACCTACATAATGAAAGCCTGAATAATTAGCTGAAACGCCTCTCCTGTACGACAAAAGTGCAATATCGTTAGCGTACATAAATCGGCGTCCACTATGACGCTTAAATAGATTTTAACATGTATTTGAGCGTCATAATGGTATTTGAAGCTAGAACCGAACCATAGAACGCCATTGCTTAAAGTCTTTAGTTAAGATATCATTTAGCTCAGGATAACCCAGAACACATGGTTTGAAAATAAAGCATTAAAAAGCCTCAACATGTGTTTACACCTAAAGATTTTTGTCAGCTTCAGCAAGAGTATTTATTTCCAGGCGCTATCAAAAGCTGAGCTAAGATCTACAAATACCTTAAAAGTTTTCTGCTTTATCTAAAACCCTGGATCTAATAACTTATGTTGGACAGAAATATTACGAATATAAACAAGTTAAAGAGGCCTTGGTATACCCTCAGTTTTCCAGCGTGCGATTAATGCTGCACCCGATGAAAGCTTGGACAATTAGCTGGAGACTCGACCCTCGCATTGTGCGCCGCGCGGCGTAACGATGTTGACATGATGAGCTTGCCTTTGTTGCGTACGTGTATAACGTAAATGAGCGCTGCGTATTTCTTTCACCGTTAAGTTTGAATAGAATAGAATAGCTATTTATGCTTTAAATAACTTACAACGAACCGTGTCGCGTAGGTTTAGTTTCGTTTCGGCACCTTTCCATTTTGGCACCCTTGGGATGCCGCTTCTAAAGTACAGTCCCGTTCAGTTCCCACTGGCAATCATTTTAATATTTCAATGTATTTTACCAGTAAACTTATCCTTTTTATTCAAAATATGCATGTATACAAACAGCACTCGTTCTTTTTTGTCGGTGACTGTATCTCCTTCATTGAAATTTATCGAGTTCATAAATTCATGGGTGCAGAAACGACACTAAGCCGTCGCGTAGCGGTGAAAGAATACTACCACCCTCTCTCTTTCCTTGGGTGTCGTAAAAGACGACTAAGGGTGTTACCAGACCAATCGATCGATCGTCGATCGACGGCATCGATCGGTGGTAGAATGGATTAGTCGACGTCGATCGATAGTGTCTACCAGACCTATCGATCGATCGTCGATCGACGACATCGATCGATAGTTTCTACTTGACCAATCGATCGATGTCGATCGACAATCGACCGGTAGAATGGATTGGGTGTTAGATCGAGCTGTTTGATTAGACGCGCCGGCCGCTTCACTTTTTAGTCGTAATAATAGAGTTCATTGATTATACTTAAAGTTGAAGTTGATAATGAGTGATGATAATATGAATAATATTCCCCCATACCCCTTGGGAAGCACTTTAGATTAAGCAACACCGAAAAAGGGGGGAAGGGGAGGGTTAGGGGTAGAGGAGGGGGAGGGGAAGGGGGAGGGAAATTGGGGAGTGAGAGGGAGGGGATAGGGAGGGGGAGGGGGAAGGGGAGCCAAAGTGCTGAAATGCATAATTTTAAGATATTGTTATTTTGAGGTTACGTTAGGTTATTTTTAGAAAAAAACAAATATTCTACTATGTTACCATTACCGTACCCCCTCCAGCCCCGTCCCTTCCTCCCCTAAGATATTTTTGAATGGAGCTAGTTTTCTGTTTTCTAATAAAAAAATAACCTCGAAATTCATGGCAATCGCTACGCAAAAAAAAACAAAAACCGGTGCTTAAAATGTCATTTGGATTAAAAAAGCAATCTTTGGCTTTAAAAAACGGCCGCGTCCAGATTCTTCTGCGTTTGCGTCTCCGTAATAATAGTACGAGCAACATCGTACTGGCCAAGAACAACGAGTCATCTTCTGCATACGTTTCGGAAGAAACTGATGGAAAATAGCCGGGGTGAATCGATCAACGTCGATCGATGGGTTAGACGAACGGTATCCGTCGATCGATTAAAGCACACCACACCTATCGATCAACGTCGACCGACCGTCGTCGATCGATTGGTTAGTCAAACGGTATCCGTCGATCGATTAAAGCTACCAGACCAGTCGATCAACATCGATCGATGTCGATCGATGCCGTCGATCGACGATCGATCGATTGGTCTGGTAACACCCTAACGGACCAAAGACTGCACATACATCCAACAGCTTAGAGCGGCGATGGGCTCACCACCTGTCACGCTGAGCACATGTGAAGTGGCTATTTGGTGAAAAGTGGACTATGGCAGAGCACGCTTTGCGGTCCTCATTGCCTTGTCTCTGACTAACCCTTCGGGGATAATAGTCGTGATGATAAATACATTTATAAATAACTTACACAATTATTTGAATGGAGCTTATCGCAAAAATAGGTAGGTACTCAGTAAAGGCATCCTACGCATACCTTTTAAGTGAGGCAGTTGTTGTTATAGCGGCAATGGAAATATATGTACATCATCCTTAGATTAAAACAAAATTTTAATCTAAGACATCATCTAAATAATGGGCATAGAGAAATATAGTACTAAGGTCCCGTTTTGTACCCTTGCACACGGAACCCTAAAAACTACAGCGGCTGGTTTGAAGCCTACTGCAGGATTAAATAACGAATTCGTTTTACGACTAAGCTCCTCATTGACGAACTGCGTAATGATGATTCACGAAATGGACGAACTGCGTAATGACGATTCATGAAATGGACGAACTGCGTAAAGACGAATCTCGAAATGGACGAACTGCGTAATGACGATTCACGGAATGGTCGAATCAAATTATTGACGAATTGAGTAGTAGGCGAACGGCAAAATGCGAAATTGACGAATTGCGTATTGGACCTACGGCTAACAAATCGTTACAAATAAATACTTTTTACAAGTTTTAGTACTGCTATACTGCTAATAAGATAAAAGATAGGAAAAGAGCATGGATTACTACATTATTTTCTTCTTTCTTGTGCCTCTTCACAGACCGAGCTGAGCGAACTTCGGAGAGTACCTACATGAGGTTTGAATAACAAATGACAGGAGACCAAACAATGACCAAAAATTACCAGCTGTAGCCAACTTCGGAGCGTACCTAGGTCCAACGCAGCCGTCGATAACAGTTCCCGCGGGAGCGCCGGCCGATCGCCGATGAAGTTGAAAACAACACGTTCGCTAATTTAGTCCGCAGGGGCCGAACCGAATCGAACTCGGATGGATGTATTTGCATTTTTCCTCTATTTGGTCTTTACCTGGCGATAATTTATGGGCTTCAAATATAACCTAATATTATCGACAAATACACCCTGGTGGCCTTGGTGGCCGAGTGGTACAGTACAGTGCTCGGCTCGAAATTTTGAGGTTCTAGTTTCAAATTCTCAGGACAGACAAAGTGTGTTTTCGGATTTTTCGATGCCATGACAGCTCGGGTTTGTGATTAGAGGTCTTTGCCCTGAAGTAGGACAGTATTCAGGTTGTACTTTACTTTACACTCACATTGACCGACATTTGACCAACCGGGTAAAAGGATAAGTTTAAAGTATAAAACGATCTATACACTCGTCGTGCTAAAAGCGCTGCAAAAAATGCACAATACCTACACAACACCTATTTCTATTGCGTTGTCCCTACTTCGACACCCCTATAAAAGTACCATTCAATAAATCGAAAGGCGTCGTTGGATTTATTCCGACCCTGGCCCCGGTCCTTGGGACCGCGATACGTCTTTGAGGGGCTCGCAAATCCGGGGGGGAGTAACGGTTGGCCCACTGAATTTGAAATTACCGGTCGTACCTATACCACCGTGCATGTACTAGGGTCAAATTCGATAAAGAATGTCTGTAAACAAATCATTGACATTTCTTTGTGAAAATATGCTAGAATCACGCGGATTTTTACTTTTTTTCTTGAGCGAGATTTTTCGCAAGAAAACGACTAAAATTGGTGTATTGCTCTCAAAATACAGTAGAAACTCGAGTGACTGGATATTTGCTGGCTACTTATCTCTGACTACTGAACAGGAAACACTGTCTGACTGGCGGAAAGTTGCATCTTGTTTGATCCAGACCCCCCATTAAAGTCCTACTGCGAAGTGGACTAAGCGTGGCTGTAGTTTGTTTCTATGAAAACATATTTTTATATATATACTAGCGACCCGCCCCGGCTTCGCACGGGTACCCGTACCCGTACCTAAACAAATTATAGCCTATAAATTATAATTAGCCTACAAATTATAGCCTATAACCTTACTCAATAAATGGGCCAACTAACACTAAAAGATTTTTTTAAATCGGATCAGTAGTTCATGAGATTAGCGCGTTCAAGCAAACAAACTCTTCAGCTTTATAATATTAGTATACAGATTTTTTGTTTTTATAATAGATGGGCTTGCTCTTGGCTATATTCTTATCCGTAGGATTAAGAAGAGGCCGACGATGAAGCGAGCTTGTCTTGAAGCAGCCTATTCACTCGGGTTTTAAAGATGTTAGGGCTATATGCTTATAGCAAGAATGCAGACTTTGCTCATAATTTAAAGAATATATACCCACCTCTTCTCTTTGTTTGTTGTAAAAGACAACTATCGGACTAAAGACTCACATTCATCTAACAGCATAGAGCGGCTCACCGCCAGTTGTTATTTGAATCGGGGAGTGTGGCAGTTTACTTTTGCAGTCCTCATTGTTTACTCTCTGACAAACCATATAGGAAAGGAGAATGACCAAACCAGCCTATTCGATATCTATTGCGTCTTAATCATTCACATATCATATCAAAAGTGTTCTCTTAAGTTATAATGATTACTGTTAAAATAGGTTTTCTATAGAACGCCGCGTTAAGAGTCAAGTGATAAATGAATGCTGACTAAACTGATAGTCATACGAGAACAGTTGTCATAACCTCATAATACCTAAAATGTGTTAAGCTAAAAATGAAGATAGCTTCAAACTCCCGCATGATATTGTAATGTAATTTTTTCTTCATAATTCAGAGCATTGCTGCTATTGATTACTATTTATTTCATTTAAGCGCTGTGTTACGCTAACTAGCTAAAAAACTAGCCTAACTCCCATAGTAAAATGGTTATTCTCCTTTAGTTGTGAGTCTTGAGTGTATGTCGTGACTGTATTTATGTATGTACAGGCGTGCATAATAAATGCGCGTCTTCTTGTTTTTCCGAAGAGCTTTTCACAATAATTAAGTTACAATTTTGGAAGAAATTACTCAAGGAGTAGTGCTCAAAGTTTCCGAAAACGATAACTTTAGAGCGAGTTCCGTCGCCAAGACAAACTGTTGTTGTCGATGGTACTGAACGCAGCAGTATAGACATAGTAGTAGGTGAAGTAGGTCAACTCTCGAGGCCAATTCCTCTCTTTTGATCTGCGATCAACAGTTGTATTGTTGATCGAAGCTTTTGATCAAGTTTATTTGTACCGGCACCCAAGATCAACCGTCAGGTTATGCAAGTAGTGCCAGACGTCCTAGCGCCAGTAAAACCCACAGACATATAGGTACTTCTTGTTATACGTCTGTGGTTAAACCAAACTCGTTGAAGGTGACCAACTACCTACGTTAGGTTAGGAGGCCTAAGGTCTTGACTCCAATTTTTTTTTATTTTAATCTATAACAATAAAAATCAATTTCCGAAATGTTTGTACGCGCATCACTTTGGAACAGCTGAACCGATTTGGCTGATTCTTTTTTTGTCAAGGTCAGTGTGAAAGAAATTTTTTGGAAATTTGTTACGGGACACGGGATGGTGTTCACGCAGACAAAGTCACAGTCGGGCCGCTATCACATAAAAAAAAAACATTACAAATGAATTTGACGTATTACGCGTTTAAGAAACCAATGAGGTTTATTAGCAAATGATATAATAGATAGAACCCGCCGAAGAGTATTCTTCGTTTAGTACTCATAAAGCCTAATTCTCTGCTAACTCTCTAACTCTGGCCTGCTAAGGCCATTTGCACTGATGCCTTACAATAAGGTCTTTAAAATCAGTTCAGTTCAGGTTTTTTTTGTAATGCTACAAAAGGAGAGACGATTAAGTCAATAATTGGGATCCCAAAATGAAGCATAGGTAGGAAAAGCCCTACACTTTACGTTCCAATCTAGTAGACATGGAAAATATCTTACTACTATGGTTATAGTAGCAAATAGTTTATAAAGTCGCTACCTACTTTAATTGGAAAATTTCAATTAATTCAAAACTTCCTGATAACCCAGGTGTTTTCTCTTGAGAAAACTGGGAGCTATGAAAGTAGCGAAGGGTAATTTCATTTAGTCAATGAAACAGCATTAGCCGCTTGAGCGCCGAAAGGTTCTTCAGTTTCTTTCAGCTTTTTGCCGTAAGGTCAGTAAGGTGCAAAGTCAATGTTAAACATAGATACATGTAATCACGACTATAATCCCCGAAGGGTTAGTCAGAGACTAGGCAATGAGGACAGCAAAAGCAGTCCTCTGCCATAGTCCACTTTTCACTAAATAGCGACTGCACATGTGCTCAGCGTGACAGGTGGTGAGCCCATCGCCGCTCTATGATGTTGGATGTATGTGCAGTACTTAGTCCGTTAGTCGCCTTTTACGACACCCAAGCGAAGAGAGGGGGTGGTAGTATTCTTTCACCGCCACGCGACACGGTTGAGTCAGGACAAGTATATAATATGTAAAAAAAAAAGGGGAAATTAAATTAAAATTAAATTAAACTTTCCTACACTCACACCAATTATCTAGCCCAAGAGAAGCTTCGAAGAAACTCGTTAAATAGTTACTAGACAACGGATAAACATACTTAAAATACTTAAATACATACTTATTATACATAGAAAACACCCAGACCCGAGACAATTTAGAAAAACAATAATTTCTAAATTGACCCGACCGGGGACGAACCCGGGACCTCAGCGACACCATGAAAACCGGTGTACAAACCACTCGATCAAGGAGGCCAAGTAAGAAATAAATGAGTAATAAAAGAGATTAACAAATACCTAATAATGACCTATTTCCCTCTGTATAGGCAAGCCGATTATTTCAGAAGGTAAGTATCTAACTTAAGCCAGACTATATAAGTATAATTATATTCGTCTACATGCCTTGTTTTATTTATTCAGACAAATTAAATTCTTTACAATAGCGAACAAATACAGGATAATTGGTAACACAGGTTTATGACCCCGCAACCGGGGCAACCCAATGCAAAGAACAACTATTTGTATTTCACTATTATTATAATACTATACGTGATAATAACAGTGTCGTGTAGCGGTGAACGAATACCGTATCTCCCCTTGAGTGTCGTAAAAGGCGACTAACGGACTTAAGACTGCACATACACACAACAGCATAGAACGGCGATGGACTCATCACCTGTCACTCTGAGCACATGTGCATTCGCTATTTGGTGAAAAGTAGACTACGATAGAGGACTGCTTTTGCGGTCCTTATTGCCTAGTCTCTGACTAACCCTTCGGGGATAATAGTCGTTGATTATTCGTCCGTCCGTCCGTCCGTCCAGCGCTCGGCGTTCAACGTATCAAATAAACAGCAAGAAGTTTGTTAGCCGTCCGTCCGGTGTCGGGCGGCGTCCGGGGTCCGGTTCGGGCCGTGCCGGACAAACGGAGCCAATATAGAGGCAGCGGCGCGGCGATTTAGATTGATACGCCCCAGGTATATTGTGTAATTGACAGTCGCCACCGTCGGCATATTAAGCACCTTTAATTTGTTTTTTATTAAATATTTGTTTAGACAAAAGTAATTTTATTGTGAAAAGCTAGTCACAAATTAGATTACATTATAATCTCAGAATAAAGAACAAACTGTATTCTGAGATTATAATTAAACTTGTTGTTACAAGTAACGCATGAAATTCTAGTTGAATTACAAAACATTTTTATTTATTATTTATCAAAACTACATAACTATACCTATCTATTAACATAAAGTAATATTTTGTGTTTCGAAATTCCAGCGATTATTGGACATGTCAGTACAGTTAAGTAACATAGGTACTTACTAAGGAACTAAGTGAGAACCTTAATAAAATTCGTAAAAGTACTTACTTAATTTAAATTTTTAACTCGTGAGGTAAGTAGTTTATTTTACGACTGTGCGTACAGAAATGCTTAAAACATAAATTGAAACGAATATATTACAGTACGTGAACGCTCCTAATCGAACTAACGCGAGTCGGCCACATAAATTGCAATTTCAACTGCTGCACGAAGATGGATGTGGGGATTCTCTGTTTACTATAAATTGTGGTTAGCCATTGCAATAGTCGATGATTGCTCAAGTACCGTGCGAGTACCACAGCTTTTGCCGCGAAATAAGTTGCATTTTTATTTTACTTCAAAAGGAGGCACTACTAACCATACTTGTCATCTGATGGAACATAATCACCGCTTATAAGATGATAATGAGTGATGATATTAAGCTTAATGATATTCCCCCCAAATTTCTTGAGTTCCAGTAAAGATGTGGGACTTAACTGAATCTCACACGGACTTCTTGAGAGAATTTGAAAAGTGATGTTGCACTGTTTTGTTTTATTTGCCAACACTCATGCACGTTCACGAACACTTAACGCTTATTAATCCACCATTATTTCACATTAATATTCGACAATACACAAATTTTAGAAAATAAGACAAAACTACAGACATATGACGCTTCACTTTCCCGCCAAGAAGTCTCACCGCCGTCCATTTTTTTTTGATAATTTGTTTCTTGACCATGGATACTAGTCCTTCAGTCAAAATAATAGAGTTCATTTAAAAGCTTTTATGATGATAATGAGTGATGAATGATATTCCCCCCAAATCCCTTGAGTTCCAGTAAAGATGTGGGACTTTACTGAAATCTCACACGGACTTCTTGAGAGAATTTAAAAAGTGATGTTGCCCTGTTTTGTTTTATTTGCCAACACTCATGCACGTTCACAAACACTTAACGGTTAATAATCCACCATTATTTCACATTATTATTCGACAAAACACCAATTTTAGAAAATAAGACAAAACTACAGACGATTCACTTTCCCGCCAAGAAGTCTCACCGCCGTCCATGGTCACCAGGGTTGCCACCTTTTTTTAGGACAAATAAAGTATTTTTTCATTTTGTTATAACAAAATAAATTACATAGCATGAAAAAGAGTATTTATTTATTTATCCTTAAAAACGTATTTTTCATTCCTCATTCACGGAAAGTAGGCCTAAAGTTACCTGAGGAGCACTCTTCTCTTCGGTGTCGTAAAAGGCGACTAACGGGCTAAAGACTGCACATACAACCAAAGAGGATTTAATCACTACATACAACCAACAGCATAGAGCGGCTAGGGGCTCATTAAAATAATACTACCAACTCTTCTCTTCCCATGGGTGTCGTAAAAGGCGACTAACGGGAATAAAGACTGCACATACATCCAATAGATTAGAGCGGCGATAGGCTCATCAAATTAATACTACCCCCAGCTAGCAAAATACCCTTAGAAACGAAAGCTTTTAAGAGCTATGTCCTTAAATAAATTTTATATACGTTCTGATTAAGATAGAGACTCTAATAATGGCATATCATAAGTCTATTTAAGCTATAAGAGCATATATACTTGTAAAAAATACTTTTAGAAGTATATAAGAAAACGAGAAATGACATCAATAAAACCAGTAGTGTTATAAACGCACTCTGTAAGCCTACTTCTTAATTAACACTTATACATGCACTATGTAAGTCCACTTAATCTTAATAGTGACTTATCAAAGTATTTTATTAGATATCGGCTGTTACACTTATAACTTATTCTAACAGACGTATATAAGCAAACTTTATATAATGTTTATTAGAGCAATAGTATTATACACGCACTTTATAAGCCTAATTGCCCTTGAGTCTTAATGAACACTTATACATGCACTTTGTAAGACCACTCAATCTTAGAAGTGACTTTACTAAGTGTTTTGTTAGCTATCATCTGTTACTTATAACTTATTCTTAAAGATGTATATAAGCTTACTTTATAAAACATTTGTAAGAATAGTAGTATTATACGCGCACTTTATAAGCCTAATTACCCTTGATTCTTAATAAACTCTTATGAAGGCATTTTGTAAGATCACTCGATCTTAGAAGTGACTATTGTAAAAGATAGTAAAGAGTACTAGCACGTCAAATGTCTTAGAAACTAGATAATTGCAATTAGAATTCTATTGCATTGCAAAAAAATTCAAAAGGTGGTCGACCAGGAACTTCCCTGTTTGTCTTTTAGCCTACTTTTACTTTAATAAGGAACCCTAAAGGTTATGAGCAATGGCCGCGTGGATTAAAAAATGTGGTTGAATTATATTTTAGAAGTGCGGTGTAAACCTTTAACAATGGTAATGCACTTATATTGGTTCTGTTAAAGCCACTATAAGGCATGATTAGTGATAATGGCGAAATTTCCATATTTTTCATTTTTAATATAATATTTTTTATTATTAAAGATTCATTGTTGAAATGGCCCGTAAACATATTGTGATTGTTATTTCAAAATACTCGATAAAATCGACGTCGCAATTAAATAACAGTTAGTAATGCGTAATAAACATAAAATTATACTTACACATTTTGTAGGAAAGTGAATTAAACAGGACAGTACATAATACTTACGTTTTTAATACTCTTCTTATTATTCAGAAAAGTTTCACGAGCACTTGGCAATCCTTTCGGCGGACTGTGATTACATCTGATTACATGTCTTACTAAAAGCTCGCAAAGAGCACTACAAGGAATATCACACTTAGAACAGCATTAGTAAGGGCATTATAAGGGTAAATGCCCATAAAGAATGCCTTTGTAAATCATTTGTAAGTCTGTTTGGTATTATTAAAGCATCAACAATAATTATGTAAGATTGGAAATACACTTCTCGAGACCATTTTAAGATATATTTAAGGGTAAATAGACTTATTAAGTGCGCCCAAATCCACACTTATAGCAGTCTATCGGAGTACCATAAGACTGGTAAAATTATACTCTTGGGATGTGTGTAAGAAGAAATTTTGCTAGTTGGGCCAACCCCCCTCTTCCCTTCGGTGTCATAAAAGGCGACTAACGGACTAAAGACTGCACATGCATTCAACAGCATAGAGCGGCGATAGATTTATCAAAATAATACTACCAACCCCTCTCTTCTCTTTAGTGTTATAAAAGGCGACTAACGGACTAAAGAATGCACAAACCTCCAACAGCATAGAGCGGCGATGGGCTCATCAAAATAATACTACCAACCCCTCTCTTCCCTTGAGTGTCGTAAAAGGCGACTAACGGACTAAAGACATTAATGTTTTTGTTTTATACTTTTCTTAAATTCGTAATGAAAAGCTCAGTGTTTACCTCGGCTGAAAGAATTATTTACTCCCTCGAACTATTGGCGCCCTCGCGTCTCGGGAGTAAATAAGCTACCTACTTTCTCCCCAACGGTTTCGGCAACAATGTATTATTTTGTTGCTATTTGTCTTTTACGTAAATAGTTTTGCGTAAATAGAGTATTTTAGCGTACTTAATTGGTGTCGTAGATAATAAAGTACCTACGCCTGCATAAAAAGGGGACAATACCTACTCAACAATAAAAGAGAGGAAAGGGGGGGGGGGGGGGGAGAAGGGCCACCGGTACTTTCACTCACTGGTCGAAACATAACAGCATCGAGTGCCTTTGTTTCACGCCGATATTCAGTGAGATTAATATTATACCTACAATGTGGTCTGTGACCTGCAAGAATCATATACTTATCCACTTTTAAAAGTTTATAAAATCATCTATGACAACTATCACACACATCACTCGCTGAAACAAGCAGGATGTGTTGTGACTTCACCAAACACGTGACAAAATTACGCCTTTAACTGCCTCTGTAGTGCCTATATAGTAAATACCGTGTCGCGTGGCGGTGAAAGAATACTACCACCCCCTCTCTTCCCTTGGGTGTCGTAAAAGGCGACTAACGGACTAAAGACTGCACATAAATCCAACAGCATAGAGCGGCGATGGACTCACCACCTGTCATGCTAAGCAATGTGCAGTGCAGTCGCTATTTGGTGAAAAGTGTACTATGGTAAAGGGACTGCTTTTGACTGTTGAAAACCGGCCCCAAACCGAGGTTTTCAACAGCGGTTTACAACAGTGTGGACAGTTGTTTGCAACGAAATTTCGGCGAACATCAACGGTATTGTGAATTTTCATACTCCTAAGTTACGACACCATTCATATTGCGTGGATATTGAGTGAAAAAAATACAAAATTCAATGCCATTTAGTTCACTTAATATGAATCCAAATTAGCGCTGGTGTCGTAACTTAAAAATACGAAAATGCACAATACCAATCCGATCCAATAGCGATCGGTTTCGAAAGTAAGAGGGCTGGTCACCTCGGCGGGAGGCTGTTTTACAACCGCCGTTGATGTTCGCCGAAATTTCGTTGCAAACAACTGTAAACACTGTTGTAAACCGCTGTTGAAAACCTCGGTTTGGTGCCGATTTTCAACAGTCTGGCACACACTTAAAGAGTGAGCAAAGTGACATTCGGCAGAGCTCGACTAATTGCTACGTCGTCGTAGCATATATTGAATACTAGCAACCGCTCACGGTTTCACCCGCGTGGTTCCCGTTCCCGTCGAAATATCGGGATAAAAAGTATCCTATGTTTTTATCCAGGTTATCTGTATGCCGAATTTCATCCAAATCCATTCAGTAGTTTTTACGTGAAAGAGTAACAAACATGCATCTATACTTACAAACTTTCGCGTTTATAATATATATTAGTAGGATAGGATGTATTTCAATGTTGTAAGGTATGCGTGGAATGCCTGAAATTGAGTGAAAAATGAGAACGAATGAAATAGTTTTACGTTAAATCCCGTCTAAATATGTGTGCATACATTGAAGAGTTTTAAAAATTGAATTATACCGCAAAAGCAGTCCTCTGCCATAGTCCACTTTTCACCAAATAGCGACTGCACATGTGATCAGCGTGACAGGTGGTGAGCCCATCGCCGCTCTATACTGTTGGATGTAAGTGCAGTCTTTAGTCCGTTAGTCGCCTTTTATGACCCAAGGGAAGAGAGGTGGTGGTAGTATTCTTTCACCGCTACGCGACGCGGTTCTTCTTCTTAATAATCTATATATATAAAAATAAATTGCTGTTCGTTAGTCTCGCTAAAACTCGAGAACGGCTGAACGGATTTATCTTATCTTAGTCTTGAAATGTTCGTGGAGGTCTAGGAAAGGTTTAAAAGGCGAGAAACAATCGAATAATTGCCGGGAAAACCCTAAAAACAGCCCTTTTCTATTTCCAATACAAACGTTTTGTAAATAAGAACGGCTGAACGGATTTATCTTATTTTAGTCTTGAAATGTTCGTGGAGGTCTAGGGAAGGTTTAAAAGGCGAGAAACAATCGAATAATTGCCGGGAAAACCCTAAAAACACCCCTTTTCTATTTCCCATACAAACGTTTTCTAAATAAGAACGGCTGAACGGATTTATCTTATCTTAGTCTTGAAATGTTCGTGGAGGTCTAGGGACGGTTTAAAAGGCGAGAAAAAATCTAATAATTGCCGGGAAAACCCTAAAAACAGCCCTTTTGTATTTCCCATACAAACGTTTTCTAAATAAAAATGCTATTCAATAAAGTTCATATTAAAAGAGTGTGTCTGTTAATATCAAATTTAAACCTTATAAATAGCCAGTATTTCAGGAAAAATCTGTCTTTTTAAGTAAGCAACATGATGTGTCGAAAATAATAATAAAACTTCATGCTTCATTAAAAAAAATCCTTTTTTATTTAATAGGATTTGTTTGTTTTAAAATTAATTTATACAAAAGTTTAGGTCTTTTAATTAATGTTTGAGGCAGTACGAAGTCTGTCGGGTCAGCTAGTTATATATATATTTTTAAATTTGTCTCATCTGCCGTCGCTCCGCGCCCCGCTTCGCCGTGATCCGGAACTAATTCCAATGCACGTACAATTCTCCGGTAATTGTGTGCCGCAGCTCAATTGAATCTAGAAGCTAGAATCTAGACTAGTCGCTCCGAGAACGCAGCTCACTGCTCGCACGTTTGTTCATCGAATTCACTCGCGTAGCTTTGTTTACCGACTAACTGTGTAGACGTACTGAATTTGATTGCTGTTTAAATTAGTAAGGCGAAGCTTTGCCTCTACGCTGCTACTAAGCGGCTGTGTGTGTGGCTGTGTTGATTTATTAAACAGATTTTTGTTGATTTATTAAACAGATTTTGTCTTTGGATGCTAGTTTGTGAGATTAATGTTGTTTTTCTTTTACAAATTGTATGAGAGTTTGTGTTAGGTTGTTAAGTACTTATACGTTTTGAGTTGCTTCGTATTTATCTGAAAATAATGACCTTAATGTACGGAACAGATGATTTTTCGCAATCTCAGAGTTGTTTTCATATAAATACTATTTATTTTGCACTTAATACCTAGTTGTGGGATTATATACCTATTACAAAACCCCTTTGATTTGATTTCCGGGCGGTTGGGTTCAAAGCCCACCTGAGCCAAATCGGTCGAGCCTTTCTCAAGTGATTTTTGAAGTTTTCTCGAATGAGTAAACAAAGAACAGTTCCTTGACCGCGACCTTCTTGGTCTATCATATTATCGTGTTATTGTCAATGTCAATTTATTATAACAAAAAATGCTCTTAGTGAGGACGCTCCTGTATTCGAACGCTCCGGGCTCGGTTGTTCGACTCGAACGTTCATAGTGTGAACGATAGTGAATGTTTAGTTCGCTGGGCATGTATTGATGCTCGCCGGCGATTGCTCGTTTACAAATGCTCGTGTAAGAATGCTCTCAGTGAGGACGCTCCTTACAGGGGAACCACACCACTCGTAGAATCTATTAGGTTTATCAACGGATTTTTCGCGGAGGCGAAACAACCGCAGCGAATTCAAATCTAGTCTAGCCTCTATCCTTAACCTCCAACAGTTAACGATTCAAACTAACCAAAGTAATCTCACTGCAGACTACAGCATTATGAAGCCTTTGAGTTCGCAATTATTCGCTGCAATCTTCCGGTCGAGACAACCTTTCACAAAGCCTCAACTTTGTAGTAAAGCCGTTCTTCGCGATGTCCTATCTGTACGGCAGCTGTTTATTTTACTAACAATTACTAAAAAGCACTCACTAATGCTCTATGACCCTGCGCTCGAAACCGCAGCCGAAGACGTGCAGATATTGTATGCTCTACTGAATCATTTGGAAGATCAAACTCTCACAGATTCTTATGTCACCTGGGTAATTTTTTGTATAACAGAATAAACTTGTCTCTATGTATTTACCCCATGAACAAAGTAAAATGTAAAAAAAAACAAGAGTGGTTAAAAGGGAAAATATATGATGACACAGAGAACTTACTATTAGTAATTACGTAATCGTGAACACTGAGTGGAGAAAAATGTCGATTAAGTAGAGCAATAGGTACCTACCTACCTATTTAATATTATAATTGTACTTTCTATTTCCTTATATTTTATAGTTTAGTTATTGTGTAAATGTTTTATTGTCAAATAAGCGTTAACCTTGCGCTAACCTACTGTTATGCATAGATACCTAATACACAGGCAAATTGTTTGCTTAGCTTAGGTATTACATATTATTATACTTAATATACACTAACCCTTATTTCTTAACATAAGTCTTTTATATCTAGGCTAAGTTTTTATACTTACAGAAATAAATTATCTTACCCTATCTTACGTCACTGATGAAACTTTACTTTTTAAATAAGTTTTTTTATACATAGAAGCTCGATGGCGCATCGCCTAGCGCGTGCGGTTTGAAATTTAGCTAGTAAAGCAATCGCAAATGTAAAAGCTAAGCAACTTTCGCAATGCCGGGCCACTGGATGGGTGACCAAATTAAAAACATTTTGTAATCTTCCTTGTTTCGGAATGCACGTAAACCATTTTTTTTCAAGTTGACGTCGTAAGGTGGCAGTCGTTAGAACCTATCACTTTTTTTAAACTTCACAATAATGTTAAGGCGAGTCACCGAGGATATGCGGACAAAACTGTTTTGCTAGATCAAATAGTTTATGTATTTACTATTAAATAAAGCTCTTATAAAAATATATAACACACTAAACGATATTGCCTAAAAATGTGTTAATTGGTTACGCGATATGTACTTTACTCGATTATAAAAAAACCCGAGAACAGGCCAAAATAATAGTGTAAATCGGTTGATTTCTTACATTTTTTTGAATATTCAACATAATTTTTATACGTAAATATTTATTTTGAGTACTACAGAGAACCTGATAATTCATTAAATCCTATTTAGTCTATATTGGCAAAAAAACTATAAAAACCTAGGTATAAAACGCGCCTATTTACGCCGCTTCGATGTTACACCCGTCCAGCTATGCGATTCTCTAAGCGACACATAGACGCTGCGCGCATGACTGTGATCATAGATGTTACAGCCGTCACATCCTACGCTGCAGTCACCTGCTATGCGATTCTCTAAGCGACCCATAGACGCTGCGCGTGGCTGCGCGCATGGCTGTGATCTGCTGTCTCTTTCCAATTCTATGAATATGAAAGAGACAGAGACAATTCTCAGCGCTGCGGCAGCTGCTGCTACTCAGGCTTTACGATGTTTGCGCTTAGAGAATCGCACTGCTGGTCAAAGTTGAGGCTGTTTTACTTACAGAATACCTACCGAGTTTATACCGACAAGAAATGTCAAAGAAGTGATTTCCTATCACGCCGCTTACAGCCGTGCGGAGTTAGTGTCGAACAGCGTTGAAAATTATTTAGAAGAATACCAATGGTACGCTCACCGCTGTTGCAGCCGCTGCTGCCAAGGCTTTAAAGACGTTTGCGCTTAGAGAATAGCACCGGTACCGTCGTACCATCGAGAGAGCGAGAGAAGGATCGAAAGGACTCGCCTTAACGCGGACGATTTCGCACGAGTTCGCTAGTATTATTATAAGCCTCTTACACTCGTCCCTTTGACGCATTATCCTCGCACACATGAGGATGAGGACACACATGCCATACACATATAATATTGTACGTACAATTTGTTTGTTCATAATCCAAGATGAATGTAGGTCTAATCTAAAATTAACGATGTTTGGCTGTGGGTCGACGCCGCGGACATATTATAAGAGGATTATATCTTTATGAGCCCTAATTTTATTAATTTAGGAGGTAACGTAATTAAGCAGTTTGCACATTATGCTCCAGATGGCAGGAGGGAATCATAGGTATTTAATTTTGCATGAATAACAGAGGTTATAATGATATCTACTTGCATTCGTGTCGCGTAACGGTGGAAGAATACTACCATCCCCTCTTTTCCCTTCCCTTACCGACTAACGGACTAAAGACTGCACATACATCCAACAGCGTGGAGCGGCGATGGGCTCACCACCTGTCACGGTAAGTACATGTGCAGTTGATATTTAGTGAAAAGTGAACTATGGTAGAGGACTGCTTTTGCAGTCCTCATTGCCTAGTCTCTGACTAACCCTTCGGGGATAAATAGTCGTGATTATATGTATGTACTAGCGGCCGCTCGCGGTTTCACCCGCGTGGTTCTGGTTCCCGTGGGAATATCAGGATAAAAAGTATCCTATGTGTTCATCCAGGTTATAAACTATCTGTATGCCGAATTTCATCCAAATCCATTGAGTAGTTTTTACGTGAAAGCACAAACAAACATCCATCCATACTTACAGGCTTTCGCGTTTATAATATTAGTAGGATGTGTATTGTATGTATGTACATACATACGTCCGTTTCTGGAGGGGTAGACAGAGACCACAAACTCAAACTCAAAATATATTTATTCAATAAGCTCAATTTAATAATAATTTGTTAAAAATATATTGCGAGTGGGTTGGCTAAAAATTTCAGTCCAGTATATGATTAATTAAATATTTTAATTTTTTTTTAATGTTGCGTTTGTTTCGATAATAGATAAATTACATAGGTACCAATGAAAGTACCTATAAAGCCTATAGAAAATGGAAACGTTACGTTGACTATTTTTTCCTGTCATACCATTGGGTAGGCAGGTATAAACAGGCAAGTCAATATTAATAATTTGCAACCGTCTGGTTAAATAAATAAAATGTATGTTTATATTAAGGTAAGCTCATTACAAACACACACACACCGAACTAGTGCAATGTAAAAAAAATAAAATTTAAATTTTAAATTAATCATTAAATGTACTGACTGGACTGAAATTTTTCAGCCAACCCACACGCGATATATTATTTAACATATTAAATTTGATATAAAATACTTTTTATCCATTAACCTTCTCGGTGAAGGTTGTTCTTTACTCGGATCTTAGACTTTAAGTACCTACTTTGAATCGTCCAAATCTTAATGACGTCCTGAATGTGTGGTAGGTTACCACACATTCAGGACATCATTTTTTAACTGTGGCAGAACGGGCGCAGCATTCCCTTTGCTACGATCCTAATCGAGAATTACGAATTTAATTTAAAAAACTTTCAGCTCAAGTTGTTCTATGAGGGTTACTTTGGCTTGACTATATCGATGAAAGCAAAAACCAAACTGAACTACTGAGCCTATGGACCCCCTTTGAAATAATGAACCATAAACATAAGAATGGTTGATTCACAAAAATAGTATTTTTTTTCGAAAAACCCTTTGATTTTTTTTCGATCTGTTAGTCGCCTTTTACGACACCCAAGGGAAGAGATGTGTTGTTAGTATTATTTTAATAATTAGTCACAAATGTCACAATTATTATTACACATGCCAGAAAAATGAATCTCCCTAGGGAGGAAAAGTACTACTTTCCTCCCGCTCCTCAGGCAACTTCAGACCTACTTTCCGTGTATGAGGAATAAAAAATACGTTTTTAAGGATAAATAAATAAATACTCTTTTTCATGCTATGTATATATATATTTCTAAACGTCAAAAAAGTTTCGGGAACGGATGATTTGTTCATGATTCCAAATTCAGTTTTTTGTTGTTAGATTGGCACAACTGTTATCTATTTTGGCGCGGAGTTTGAGTTGCAACTGCTAGTTAGATTAAATTAAATACAGTGCTGTTTTTAGTTAGTTTATATCTAGTGTGTCTTGCGAATTTCATAATAGATTAAAACATCGAACAAAGGGTTTGTCTTAAATTTTGTGTCGCCAATGTAATTTCGTGTTCGGAGTCACTGAAAATGTTACAGAAGGCTTACGGTGAATCGACTTTATCAAAAACACGTGCTTATGAGTGGTACAAAGCGTTCAAAAGCGATCGAGATGTGATGGAAGATTTGCTTCGCTCTAATAGGCAATCAACGTCTACAACTGAAGTTAACATCGCAAAAGTGAAGGAAATGGTGACTGAAAATCCTCATTCAAGGTTGAGAGAGATAGCCGCTGAACTTTTTGTGTCTCGCTAGTCGATCTGTACCATTTTAAATAATCACTTGGGTATGAAACATGTTGCCGCTCGGCTAGTCCCAAAAGACCTGAATTTTCTCCAAAAACTTAATTTATATTCATATTCACAATTATTTAATCATTTAAATTTGGTAACATAATAGGTACACAACAAGTTGTTCGTATTATATAGATGTTAATTGTAAGTTGTTACAAATTTACCTTTAAAAGGCATTGTGATTTTATAGTACCTAGGTATTACTAGGTAGGTTAGGTAGGTATTACATAATAAAAATTAAAACATCATCATTCTGACATCTGTCAAATTAAGAGCAACAACAGCTCCGTGTTTGTAATTGCGACAAAAATCAAAAAGTGCTGTATGAACAGTGAAAATATTTACAATGTATCGACAACGCTTCAGTTCGTAAGTGAAAGTGTTGTCTAAGTTTACATTTTGGTTATTCAAATACAAAAAAGTGTTGAACATCTCCTCATCATTTATCATCAAAATACAAAGCTGGATCGTGGCTATCTCATACCTGCGCGTAACAAAGCAACACTTCAGTACCTACCTATTGGTGTCGCGATGAGGCCTACAGTCTGTGTAAACAAACAGTGAAATTACTTACTTAAATCTTTAAAATCAACAAGTGCTGATATTATTGTCTACCTTCGACTACCTGTGACTTGAATTTGTGCTTTCATATCTACCATCTCATCAAATATAAAGATTATATGGAAGTCACAAGTTAATTGACAATTTCAACCACTTTGCAAACAGTCTCCGTGGTTTAGCAGAGTAACTCGCTGCTTCAAATAGCTATAAGGTCTGCAGTCTGCGGTTCAAATCCAATGCGGTCAAATTAACAATTTTGGCATTTTGTGTAAAAAATTTGATAAGTTTTGTTTTTTTTATCTATAATAACGAAATTTGATTAAATTGCTTTAAATTATGTAGTTTTTTTGGATTTCAATTTTTTCATTCTAATTATATTATCAATGGATGTCCTTCCTATCTCTATTGTGTGTTGTAAAACATAATGTGTTTTTTTATGTACTAACTAATGCTTTCATGGCTATTCATTATAATCTTGCTTTATCGCCTAAATTTTGACTGATTTTTTTTAATTTTTTTGTATTTAGTTACTGACTTTAAGCTGATTTTTTTACCTGTACTATTATTTGTTTAGCATGTTTTTGATGTATTGATATGATTTTGACATTTTGATTATTAATTATTTTTTTGTTTTTTATGCACTGACTAATGCTTTTATGACATTTCATTTTAATTTTGCTATAATGCCTAAATTTTGATTGACTGATTTTTATTTTTTTGTGTTATATGACTTTATTTATTTTTAACTTAACTGACTAATTTTACCTTTCTATTATTTGTTTTTTTTTGTGTTCTTTTATGCTTTTAATATTTTGATTGGTGCTCCTTTTTACTAACCTACCGTGATTGTGACTTGCTTATATAAGTTATGTAAGTATGCATTGATTTAGTGAGTGAACTTATCATTATTGTTTTCATTTTCTAAAATTATGCTTGTATTCCGTAGTGCCTTGAAATATTTTTTGTGTAAATACTGCTTAAAGGGAACGTGGTTTTGCTTTTGCCCCCCTAAGGTAATATTGCTTAAAACTCTTGCTTACTTTGTTTTTATTTTTATAGTACTTAACGGTTTTCTATATTACAAATTAAAATATGCCACTTACACATACTAGAATGGATGTTGATAATATAACATTTCGCTTACGCAGGCAGCAAAGAGCAAGTTCTGTGGGAAACCTCTGAGATTCGTCCTTATTTGTGTCGACGAGAATGAGTTTACCAAATTCCACGATGGACCAAAGTGACTCGGTCTTAGCATTTCATAACAGAGTCAAAGATTTAGAAATGAAACTTTTATCGGCCAATAACGAAGTTGACAACTTACTGCTAGAGAACGGAAATTTGAAAAAAGACTTTGAAAGAAACAACAGGTTAATAGATTTGTACAAAAAAATTGATTTTAGCAATGGACATAGTACACCTTTACAAGGAAGAAAAAGAAAAAGACCACGAATGTCGTTTGGTTTTGAACAGACAACAATGCTAGGTAAATTGCCTTCTACTCCCGCAAAATTAAACGAAGGGGGCGATGCTGTACAGCCGAAGAGAGTAGATGCCTTAAAACAAACACTTTTGGAACTACAAAGCTGGTCGGATGAGGAAAGGAAGAAAAATGATAAAATTATAAACAACATACCTGTTACGGTACCCGCGAAAAAGACCAAACTATTAGAGCGTGGTCGAAAACAAATTAAAAAGAAAGTTATCTAGGAAAGTAAGGCGACTTGTAAGAAGCTCGGAAAAGCTCCAAAAAAATGTCTACATATGAAAAAAAATAATTTGCAACTAGAACATAAAATATTAGAGTTACAGAAAAAAGGCAAATCGGATTTTATGGTTAAACATCGCACTGTAACTGATAATGTGCAGGAACCAAAGAGTGTTCATGAAGATTCTTCAAAGAATGAAAAGCCACGCACAAAAAAGGTTTGTATTTGTTCGGATAGCACAGGGCAAGGATTAGCTACAAGAATACTCCAGAAGATTGACGATTTGGGCGAAGTTGGAAACTTCTGCAAACCAGGAGCTGGCTGTTACAATATTTTGGAAAACATAGATAATAAGATAATAAAGCTAGACGTTGGGGATACGTTTGTTATACTTATAACTAAATACGACAAATCGATAACGAAAAAGGGGGCATTTTATTTAAGACTACTAAACAACATTATGAAGGAATCAATAAGAAATTTTAATATATATAATAACTGGACTTTGCTACAATGGTAGGTGATAATAACAATGAAATATATACTCAAAATTATAAAATTGCTCAATTGTGCAAATTTAATAGAAATGTAAAATATCTAGACCCAAATATAAATACTAATATTGTAAATAAATATAGCTATGAAAAATTAAACTAAACTTAACACACATGATAATGACGTCATTAGGACAAAAATTTTAACCATCCTCTGCACTGACTTTTATAAAATGTGAACCGAACAATTCTTCGCAAAATCAAAGCATAAATTTTTCAAATCGTCTACATGTTCTGAAACATGGGTAATACTTCACGCAAATGTACAAAGCATTCATAATAAATACACGGAAATTGAGGATGTGATCAATGTAGAAAATTGTGATATTCTGTGTTTAACGGAGACAAGGGGAAAGGATTATCAAATGCAATGCATAAAGCTGGATAACTTTGATTTAGCAACATGTTTCAATCGACAAATATTTAAACACGGTGGGACAGCTATTTATGTTAGAAATAGTTTAGAATATAAGGTAAGAAATGATTTTAATAAGTTATCGTTTGAAATGAACTGTGAATTGTCCGCAATTGAACTTAAACCATCTAAAGTTATTATTTTATCTCTATATCGGCCCCCTTATGACACTGATTTATTTTTTGATATATTGACTAAATTACTACATAGAACTTGCTTTGAAAATAAATCAGTTATAATTGCGGGTGATTTTAATCTAAATGTTTTAAAAATGGATAGCAAAGTTAGAAAGATGGCAAGAATCCTTAATAATTTTAATTGTAAATGGGTTCTTGATGTACCTACAGGAACACAAGGAACCAGCTCAACATGTATTGACTATTTTATAGTTAACACCGACCAATGCAAGGGCTTAGTATTGGATCGTAAACTTTCTGACCATAACATAATTAAATTAATATTCAACAATAGAGAAAACTCATGCTCGAGAGTCACCAATCGGTGTTACATTGTTAGAAATTTTTCATAAAATAATTACATTTATTTTCATTATCTATTTAATAAAGATTACCTAAATTTAAAAAACAAATTCTTACTTGCGGTGACTCAAATAGTAAAATGGATATATTACTAGAGGCTCTCACTCATTTTTACAATATTGCTTTTCCCAAAAGAACACTGAGGCGTGGTACAAAGCAAACAAAAAAGCAAACTACTAAAGGAATTGAAACATCGAAGGCAAACCTAATCAAAATGGAAATCTTACAGAACCATCAACCAAATAAACATAGAAAACTAAAAATAAGAAGTTATAAAAAGATTTTGAGAAAGGTTATGACTGCTGCAAAGAAACTTCAGTATAGACGTAGAGTACATGCGTCAACTAATAAGATAAAAGAATCATGGCGAATCATAAACGAACAAGTAACATACAATAAGAGAAATAAGCGGAAAACAAATATTAGTTCTATTTGAGATTATGACGGCAAATACATTACAACCAAAATTAGTTGCAGACGCGTTTAATATGTTTTTTCAAAATATAGTGCATAATTTATCTTCCGGCTTACAAATTGACGAAAATGAAAGTTTAGAGTATATGAATAAGCTAAATTTACCCACTATGACCATAAACTTTAAACCTGTAGACTATAAGGAACTAAAGACGATTGTTATCAACATGAAACCAAAGAAAACATTGGACATATATGGCATGAGCACAGAGATGATGCGAAACCTTATTCTTAACAATGACTACCTCATGGAATTAGTTTATATAGTATTAAATTCGTGTTTAGAGGAAGGGCTATTTCCCGATGTACTAAAGGTAGGGAAAATTTTGCCATTGTTTAAAAAAGGAGAATGTTCTGAACTTGGAAACTACAGGCCCATTTGTATTCTGCCCACTTTATCTTAAATAATAGACCCTATTATAAAAAGTAGAATAGTAACATATTTTGAAGAAAATAACTTGTTTACCATGGCACAATTTGGGTTCCGTAAAGGTCGGTCATCGGAAATGGCTATCAGAAAGGTAATCTATTTCGTTCTCAAATCATTAGATACCTCACAGAAATGTGCAAGTGTTTATTGTGATCTTTCTAAAGCGTTTGACTGCTTGAGACATGACATTTTAATAATGAAGCTGAAGCATTATGGGTTCCAAGGAAAGGAAGTAAATATTATGCAAAGTTACCTTAAAAACCGTAGGCAAATTGTCGCAGTTGATAACAACAACTCATTTACGGGTACTGTGAACATAGGTGTACCACAGGGTTCGATACTAGGCCCTGTGTTGTTCTTAATTTATGTAAATGACCTTGTAAATGCTATGCCAGACTGGTCATTCGTAAGTTTATTTGCTGATGACACACATGTAGGAATAAGGGACAAATCAAAAGAGAACTTGAAAGTTAGGATAAACAGTGCAATGTCCTTACTGAAAGACTGGTTTAATGCAAATAGTATTATACTAAATGCCGACAAAAGTGTAGTCATGAAGTACCAGGCAAAAAAAGATAGCAAAACCGTTAATCTTACTGACACAATTTTTTTGGGATATACTGTAGATTACACAATAAGCCACAAGGAACATATTATAAAACTCTGTAAAAAAATGGCTAGCAAAAATTACGTATTGCTTAAATTAAAACCCTTACTGGATAAAAGCACACTTGTAACTGTTAAATTTGCACTAAATTGATAACTAGATTTCAGTAGGAAACATTTATTCTATGGTAATTCTGAAATACATCTTATTTTTATTTCTATTGACGACAGACAACTCGAGTCAGTCATGTCAGACAAGAGTACTTTACTTTTATTTTCTAAGACAGAAACATGCAGGTTCTATTCAATCCTTATTTTAACACTCCCCCTGAAGCTGCATATTTCTTTACAAACATAACAAATACATATAAACTAAAAACAATATAGGTAACTAGGTAATATAAAATAACATAACTATCTTAGCTTTCTTTAGCGATATTATCAAGTACGGAGTACCAACCGGTTCGGTTTATGGCCCAATCGGGTACATAATGCATGTTAACAGTATGACCAATGTTTTAAAACAATGCAAATCCTATATGTACGCGGACGATACATGCGTTATGTACAGTGGTAAAAACCAGTGCGAGATTCAAAAGAATATGCAAAACGATTTTGATAATATTGTTCGATGGGCACACGACAACGGAATCATTATTAATTTTGATAAAACAAAATGCATGGCTATTTTCTCACCTCGTATGCACAATAAGGCAATTAATATTAATATTATAGGACACTCGTATGACTGTCTCCATAACAAGGGAGTAAACTGTAAATGTAAAATTATTGAACATGTCGCATCATATAAATATTTAGGTTTACATATTGATAAACATTTTTCTTGGAAAATGCATGTAGATGTGGTATGTAATAAGCTACGTATAATACTAGGTAAGTTGTATAATTTAAGGCTCATAGTTAGTAAAAAGATTATGTTCATGCTTTACTATGCATTAGCGGATGCTGTAATGTTATATGGGCTGGGTGTGTATGGACTAACCTTTCCTACATATATAAATAAAATTAAACAGTTGCAAATTAGAATGTTAAAACTCATTATTGATAAAAAAACAAAAAACTCATTAGATAAAAATTATGAAAAATTATTTAGTTTATGTAAAGTTCTCCCGATTGAAAAAAAGGTTAAGTTATCAATAATTACTGAACAATACGGAAACTACTCTAATCTTGAGAAGAGAGTACATACATACCCAACACGGTCTGCAAATATAAATAAACTGGCTATCCCCAGAATAAGAAACTATTATGGAAGGCGTGAAAGGCGCTGGCTACTTCCAACTTTTATTAATGAACTGCCCCAAAATTTAATGTATGACTTATTGGAGGATTGCATCAGTAAGAATAGTATTAAGTTTAGGCTGAGGAAGCATTATTTATCGCTTTGTCCGTGACTGTTGTTTGTTACTGTGGATGATGTTCCCATAGCCTATATTGGAAGTGTATAAACATCTTTGTTAGTAGGTAAGCATATTTTGCGAGTTGCGCATGTGGTGTTGCGAAAAGAACACCTGTGTGTGTTGTGTGTGTGTGGGGGTGTGTGTGTGTGTGTTTGTGTGTGTGCGCGCTCAATGTAAGTATGTGTGCAATGTATTTATACCAGTTCAATTAGGTAAGTACTCAGTGAGTTTGTTACATTGTATAAAAAATTGTAATAATAATATATATAATACATCTATAAAAATGTTACACGGGAGCTGCTGCCGACAAACTGCATATGTAGTTTGGCAGAGTTTAAAAACTTAAAATGTATTATTGCTGAAAAACAAATAAATTAAAAAAAAATTATCTATTACACTGTCACAACAACATAAGATCAAATTCTAACTAATGATATCTAACCCGATACTATTCCTGTGTCGTACAAGCAGTTCTTTACCTAGCGCTTTTGTAAACAAGTCAGCTGGTTGATCGGAGGAGGCGATATATTCAATAACTACATCTCCCTTTTGAATAGTATCTCTTATGAAATAATGTTTTATATCAATATGCTTTACTCGTTTACATTCTCGATTCTTAGCTATATGAATGCAGCTCTGGTTGTCTTCAAAAATTAAAACTTTTGGACAACTTACATTTAGGTCACTAATTAAACCTCTAAACCATATACCTTCTGATACTAGTGAACTCAGAGCGACATATTCTGCTTCTGCGGTAGACAGAGCAACAGTCTTTTGTTTACGAGAAGTCCATAAAACTATGTTATCGAATAGAGTCATACAAAATCCCGAAACACTCTTTCTATCATTACAATCAGAAGCCCAATCTGAATCAGAATACCCTTTGACATTGAATTCCCCAACAAACTTATTTTTATAACATAACCCTAACTCCATGGTAAATTTCAAATATTTTAACACACGTTTTAAATGATTCCAATGGCTATCATTTGCACTATCTTGATAGCGGCTAAACAAATTTACTGAGTAACTTAAATCGGGCCGCGTACCCATCACAAGATACATCAGGCAACCTATCAACTCTCTATAGGGTTTCTTTGTAAATTTCTGTGGGTCCGTTTCTTTTTTTAGTTTTAGACCTTTTTCAACAGGTGCACCTTTACATTTTTCCATTTCAAATCTCCTGAGCAATTCTTTGATATAAGGTTTCTGATGAATTTTAATTGTTTTGTTTTCAAAATTTCTTTCTATTTCTAATCCTAAATACCTTTTGATGGGTCCAATAGACACCATTTCAAATTTAGAACTTAATTTTATTTTGAACGTTTCTATTACATACTTGTCCGCATGAATAATTAAAATATCATCTACATAAAGAAATACATACAGTTTGTCTTCACTTCTTAAGTAGAGGCAGGTATCATAAGCTTAGGCGGAGGGGGGGTAGAAGGCGGCGTTACGACGCCGCCATCCTCCCCCCTTAGGGTAGGCCGCGGCCTAGTGTAGAGGAGCACTAGGCTGCATTGCACGGCCCCCCTCCCGTCTGGGAGCAGCCTGAACCTACCAGGCTGCTCCTCTGGGGTAGGGGACCCAGGTAAAGCTGGGTCCGTAGCGTTGCGGCGTCCGCGGGGCGTATTAACACGGTACCGCGGCGCCGCGCTGCGCTTTGAAGGAAGGTGTCGGTTCTTTTACCGGGTCGGGCCCGTATGTCCTTACTCACCCGTTTCCCCCACGGGGGGGCGGGTGGGGACATATGGGTTCCAGCCCCGGACAGTGCATGGGGTGTCTCACGTTCCTCTCGAGGCCCCATGCCAGTGCAGAGAAGCATTTTCTCCGACTAAAACAAAGAAAAAAAAGGTATCATAAGCTGAGCATCTGAATCCATTTGCAATCATGAACTCATGAAATGCATTATTCCAGCACCTTGGACTTTGTTTCAGACCATATAACGACCTGTTAGCTTACAAACACTTTTATCATTTTTCATGTGTTCTGGAAGATGCATATAAATTTCTTCATTAAGCGTACCATGCAAGAATGCCGTCTTCACATCCATTTGTTCAACTTGCATGTCTTCTCTGTTGGCAATTATTAGCAATGTTCTTAAAGTAGCCAACTTACCCACAGGTGCATAAGTCTCTGACCATTCATTAGATTCATAACCTTTGGCCACCAATCTTGCCTTGTAAATGTTCTGATCCTTCTTTCTAAAAACCCAACGACTGTGAATAATTTTCTTATCTTTTGGTTTCTCGACTATTGTCCACGTTGAATGTTTTTCTAGTGAATCTAATTCTGCCTGTACAGCTTTTATCCATTCTTCTTTGTCATTTGATTCTAAAGCTTCTTTCATGGATTTTGGTACATTTTCTGATATGTTAAAAGCTGTAAAATCACAATCATGAAAATCATCACATTCATAATCTTGCTAATAGACTGGTCTTCTTCTAGTTCTTTTATCAACACCTGATAAGTTTTCCACTCCTGATTCTATAACTTTAGCGTTTTGTTCTGTCGTTGCATTTTCCTGATTTTCTAAGTTTTGTTCTGTTGTTATATTCTCCTGAATTTCTGAATTCTGTTCTAAAAACTTGTGGTTAATATATATTGTATTTTTATTGCTTGGTTGTTCATTAACAATTACATCTCTAGATGATACAACCTTCTTGTGCTGACCATCCCATAATCTATAGCCATTATTGCAGTAACCAATGAAATACAGTTTTCTTGACTTTTCTGCCATCTTACCTTCTCTTGTCTCTTTATTTATATACGCATAAGCTTCTGAACCAAATATCCTAAATCTGGCATAATTGGGTATTCTTCCAAACCAAATTTCTGCTGGAATTTTCTTTTCTACAGTAGGTATTCTGTTGATTGCGTATATCGATGCATAGATAGCTTCACCCCACATATTTTTCTCAAAACCTGAATCTACCAGTAAGATTCTTGCCTTTTCTACTATAGTTCTATTCAACCTTTCTGCTTTTCCATTTTGTTGAGGTGAGTATGGAATTGTGTTTTCAATTTGGATTCCTTTCGTTTCGCAAAAGATTTTCGTTTGTTTATTCACGTATTCTCCTCCATTATCACATCTCAATCTGGATATTCGAACACTAAATCTTGCTTCTACCATTTCTACATATTTCTTTAAGTACTCCATAACTTCTGATTTATTTTCTTTAAGATACAAAACGGTAAAGTGGGTAAAATCATTCAAAAAAGTCAATATATATTTTTTATTATCGTGGGTTACTGGATTTATTGGTCCACATAAGTCTGAATGAACAACTTCCAATACTCTTCTAGAGCGTGTATAATCCTTTTTGAAAGGTATTCTGGAATGTCTTCCTTTTATACAAGGCTCGCACAGAATTTCTGATTGTGAAGCATCACAAATTATTATTTATCTTTGTTTAAGTTCTTTTAGTTTATCTGCTGAAGCATGTCCAAGTCTTCTATGCCAAATTTCATCACTTTCTGGGATACAATAAGCCTTTTGTGCTGTATGATCTTCTATAACATTAAAAATTACCTCATACAAGTAGTTTTTGGATTTTCCTTCTTTGATTACATTTTGATTTCTGTAAATAATTACTTTATTATTTTCGAATATGACACCCAATCCATAATTCTCAATTTTTGTGACTGATAATAAGTTATTTCTTAAGTCTGGTACAAACAACACATTGTTCAGATTACATCTCTCAGTTTTTATTGTTCCAAGTTTAGTTGCATACAATGCTTCTGATTTCTTAGCTATATTAATCTTAATTGGATTCTGCAGAGTTATAAAATGGTGAAAATACGAATCATTGTTTATCAAATGATCTGATGCCCCAGAATCAACATAAAAGTGAATCTTCTTACTTGATTCTTCTATGCAATCATTCATCATAAAACAGTTAATGTGCATATTACCTTTATTTTGATTCTCAAATTCAGTTTCTCGATCTATATTATGAGCCTTTTTGTAATTATCTCGTGGTTGGTTAAATTTGCAATCTATTTTTTTATGTCCTTTCTTTCCGCAGTTGTGGCATTCGAAATTAAACGTATTCGTACGTTGTGTATTTTGTCTAATTTCCGGTTGTCTATTACTTCTGAAAGCATTCAATTCTTGTTGTTCATTCTGATTACAAAATCCATTTTTTTCATTTCTTCTTCTGTTAGTCTAGTTTTTACAAATCCTATTGTAAGTTCTTGACTCGACATTGTTTCTATTGCTGTTACAACATTATCATAGGTTTTTGGCATAGATAACAGTAAGTAGCATATTATTTCACTTTCTGAGGGCTCTGCGCCAGACCCTTTCAGCTCTCGCACCAAATTATCGAATTTAATGAAAAATACTTCTAATTTCTGATCTTCTGTGTATTTAATGGTCAAAAGTCTTTTTCTTAGCAGTAGCTGCGATGCTATTCCAGTTCTTTGATAAGTGGAACTTAGTTTCTTTATTATCTCGCATGCCGTTTCACATTCTTGGATCAGTTCTAAGTGAGTATCGGCAATACATTGAGTTATTATGTTTTTTGCTTTTACATTATTTTTCTTTTCCTTTTCTGAAAATTCTCCAATCTTTCCTTTTTTCTCGATGGTTTCCAACAAATCTTGTTCTTCTAAGATGAGTTTTATGCGGAACAGCCAGTTGGTGAATTCCGTTCCGCAAAACGGGGTGACACCGTGTTTGTTTAATTTGCACTCCATTTTGCGTCTGGAGACTCTGGGCCCATAACCTGTTAAATTTGCACTAAATTGATAACTAGATTTTAGTAGGAAACATTTATTCTATGGTAATGCTGAAATACATCTTATTTTTATTTCTATTGACGACAGACAACTCGAGTCAGTCATGTCAGACAAGAGTACTTTACTTTTATTTTATAAGACAGAAACATGCAGGTTCTATTCAATCCTTATTTTAACAGTAACTGTGTACTATGCTTATATTCACTCTAATATAAGATATGCAATTACCGTATGGGGCAATGCGGCCGAAATTAAAAAGGTTTTAGTATCACAGAAAAGAGCTATCAGAATAATAAATGGTTTGAGGAAACGTACATCTGTAAAAAAGTACTTCAAGCAATAAAAAATAATGACTGTTATATCACTGTATATATTTACTAGTTTATTAGAAATACACGAACAGAAAGACCACCTATTGAAGAAATGTGATTTACATAAACACAATCTTCGCAATAAAGATAAATTAGTACATCCAAAAACGAGGTTGGACAAAGTAAAAAAGCAGAGTATTAATATTAAGATTTTAATGTTTAATAAATTACCTTTAAGTGTATCAAGGCTGGATCACGGTCCATTTAGGAAAATATTGAAAGATTTTTTCGAGGATAATCCTTTTTATTCTGTTCATGAATACATGACAATGCAAATGGCTGAATCAACTTTTTCCAAAAATTATTAAAACCTTAGTTTAAATCTTATTCTAATATCTTTAAATACTTACTTATATTATTTTTAAGTACTTGACTTTATGTGATTTTTTAATAATTTGACTTTATTTGATTTAATGTGTTTGTAAATGGTTATAATGAAATTTACAATTTAATATCAATATTTTAATAATTATTTGGCATTTATTTCATGTTTTATGTTTTTAATTTTAATAATTTGATTGTTTTTTTTTCTGTAAATTGTATAGGTAAGTACTATGTTATTTTTATTTGTCAATTGACTTGCCTTGTAACAAACCTTGTTATGTTTATGGCCAATAAATTGAATAAAGAATAAATAAAATCTTAATATAAACTAATAACAAAAACTTAAATAATTAAAATCACAATAGGTATTTGTCTGTAGTAGGTACCTACAGCAAATAAACAAAACATAACATTTTTAGAATCATAAAACTAAATTAAATATAAAAATCAAAATTAATATGTGTAAGACTAACATAAACAATAAAAAACTAAAAAGACAACATTTAGCTATAATTTATATTTTACATTAAAAATATTCTTTCATATTGTAAAACGATTTTTTTTTTTTATCTATGTTTTTTTTTTTGAGGCTTTTGCTTTACAAAAGCATGTCAGCCTCATTATATCCTAATCTAAAATAATTTTAAGAAACTTAAAGTCTAAACTGAATTAAGATTCATTGATGCCAAAACCATATCATACACCGACCTTGCCATATCAGAGTTAGGTTGCGCTAATATTTCCAAAAATACACCTACTTGGCACATGTTTAGGTTATGGTTTTGCACCAATGACTCCCTTGCACTCCTGTTTTTCTCACACTCTGATAACAAATGTTGGACATCGTCTATCTTATTACAAACTTCACAATTTGGTGAATCGACCTTTCTCATCAAGTGTGCAAATTTCCTAGAAGGAAAATGTCCGGATCGTAATCTGTGAGCAAGAACTACATAAAATCTACTTAACTTTGTTTCTACAAACCATGGCGTTCGAAGCGGCTGACATTGGATGGTCTTATACCAAATACCTTTTTCTTTACTTCTCTGATCAAAATATTCTTTAAATTGGTTGAAACACATGATTTTAAATTTAACCAATATTTCCGTATAACGTAAAACGATTTATTTATTAAAATATCTTTTAATTTTTTTTCAAATATACCGTCTTAGAGGGCTTTTAATTTATGTGGCAGATGGTTATACACTTTATCTGGAGTACTGGAGAATGTCTCTCGAAAGAGCGGGACTGAGGATCAGTAGAGAGAAGACAGAATACATGCACTGCAACTTCACCAACAACACCACGCAGCACAATATGTATCTTTAAAATACTCTACTGAAGTCCGTTTCAAGCTTTAAATACCTAGACAGCGTTATATCAAACGATGGTTCTATCGACGCAGACATCGTGCACCGTAAGAACACAGCGTGGCATAAGTGGAGAGAACTCACAGGAGTGCTCTGCGACGCCTTAATGCCCATACACCTCAAGGGAAACGTTTATAAAACGGCAGTAAGACCAGCCCTTATCTACGGTGCGGAATGTTGGCCAATCAAGAAGCAACATACAGACAAACTGCATGCAGCCGAAATGAGAATGCTTAGGTGGTCTGGAGGAGTGACTTTACTGGACAGAGTGCCGAACCACTACGTCAGAGGAACCTTTAGAGTAAGGCCTATACCTATATAAGAAAAACTAGCAGAGTCACGACTGCGGTGGTATGGCCACGTCATGAGGAGACCGGAAGATCACTTGACCCGAAAAATGCTGAAGTATAAAACCGCACCCAAAAAGCGCGGAAGACCCCGACTCACATGGATCGCTGTAATTAATAATGATCTAAAAAATAATAATATAGACCCCATGACCGTCCAGGACCGACATATCTGGAGACAAAAAATTAGGAGAGCCGACCCCAATTAAAGATGGGATTAAGGCCGGACAAAGAAGAAGATGGTTATACACTTTAACCTCCATATAATACGAGCTATTTTTGTATAACGCCAGACGCACTGACGACGGTACGACGAAATAATTTTTACGGCGCCGTGATACATAACGCCCTTGCTTATTTCCAATTCTAGTAAAATATTGAGCATGTCTTTTAATAGTTTGCAAAGTTCAAATATATAAATTGCTGTCACTGTAAGAATACGGTATTTAGTAAACAACATTCTACAGGTGTCTTTCCTCCCGGCTAACGCTATAATTTTGAGGCAACGCTTCTGTAAAATAGACACAGATGATGCATCGGTGGAATTGCCCCAAAGCACCACGCCGTATCGTATCCACGCCCCAGCGTAGCTATTGGTACGCCACAAGCGCGCACTCCTCGTTGGTACATTTTCGGAGTTCACGTAGTGTATAAGAAAAACGACTGAGTTTACTTGTAACCGATTCAACATGAGATTTCCACGATAAGTTTGTATCTATAACAATCCTCAGCAACGAGAAGGAGTCAACTTCTTCACTTTTATGTCCTTCATGACTTATATTAAGACTCAATCCTGCTCTTTGGTACGGCCTAAATTGCATTATCTTTGTTTTTTCATAGTTTAGTGTTAGATTTATGTCTTTTAAGTGCTTTGCAATTTTGGTAAGTGAAACTGAAACTAACCTATGCACCTCACTCACGTCATCATAGTTGCAGGACACTATAAGTGTTGCATCATCGGCAAACACCACAAGTTTTTGAGACACTACGGAAGGGAGCTTATTTAAGTATGATATAAATAGCAAACATCCCAACACGCTGCCTTGTGGTATAGATCCGGGTACTAATACGCTAGGACAGGGGTGTCAGACTGATTTTTCTAAAGGGCCATTTATAAGAAAAGGTGTGTTAGCGGGTTGGACTCAAAATAAAAAACTCATAAATTTATTTATTTAGTTTAAGTAAATTTTCATACCAAAGGTAATAAAAAGGAGTTATCTTGAGTTTGAGAATCCAGACACCCGAGGTCCTTTATTTTTCATAAGCTCATTGATGCCTGGTGTCTAGTGATGTCATATTTGAGGTAGTTATTTTCAAAATAGCTTGGAGATGTTCATCAGTAAACCTTCAGCGAAATTTGTTCTTATTTATTTTCATAACGGAGAATATATGCTCGCATAAATAGGTACTATCAAACATAAGACAGGACACGTGCTGCATGTTTTTTTTTTATATTTGGATAGTTATTCAAATTCTTGAAATACTGTGTATAAAATGTAGTTACGTTTACTTCCATATATTATCCCATGTAATACTGTCACATTGGAGATCTATTAATTCCATTTGCAAATGAATTGGTGCCTGTGCAGCTTCAAAAGTGAATGGATTGTTCAAAAGTGGGAATTTCATTTCATTCATCTTGCGAAAATCATGAAAACGGATGACGAATTCTATGGATAGATTCAGAAAAGTTGAGAATTCACTCAATTTAAAACAATACGTAGTGGCATCGAATGCCGTTTAAAATCCTCACTGGATAGATTCTGAAGACTCGTATTGTTGCAGCTGTCTGGTCGCTTCATCAAAGTGATAGATCTGAACAATTTGTTTCCTATTTTCGCTTTCCACTGAAACAAGGTTAGTTGCCTCAGAATAGGAATGACAACAATGTATAGGTTACAAAGTTTTATTCCCAATTTTTTAGAAAAGAATTTACAAAACTCAGGGGGTGGTTCACGGATCGCTCACTCTGTCCGCTTGCTAGGACTTAAAAAGGACTTAGCTTTAGGCTAATCTTCCTCGTAGACTGCAGCTACCCGGAACCTGGAGCCGGCAGGGTCAGTCTGCGCGCAGGGACGAAAGCGGAGTCGTGTACGCTAGGCAGCTGGCCGCGCACGGGTTCTAGCAGGCGGGCAGGCAGCAGGCAACAGCGCTTAGATAAACTTACATAGTACTTATTTCATATTATTTTTTACATACAAATTATACCATTTACTTTGGTACATAGGAACTCAAACCCACCCTTATTCATTGAGTTATATGTAGCCCTTATTTTCGAAATCCAGGCGAAAGCGATTCTAACTGATTTACTGAGACACAAGTTAATTTTAAATACCGCTTTGTTCCCTTTCGGTAAAAAAACCAGACAATGAAAAACTTCTACAACAAAACTTTTTTTCAATGAATACCGCGTAATCAGAAGAACAATAAAAGTTATGGCGCGCTTCGAAAAGCTGTCAAATTCTATTTGAAAATTTCAAAAAAGGAACGCCCACCATTACAAATTCAAACGAGGTGTTCGCGCTCTCTAATTGGCCACAATTCATTTGCGTGGGAAGTGCCTTTATTTTATTATGACAATTTGATTAATGTCCGCGAAAAGTCGGATTGCTTTGAGCCACAAGCGAGTGTTGAATGGAATGCAAAATTAGTAATGAAACTGGTGAATCTGGTGATGGCTATTCTATGTAATTTTACCAATTAATTGTTGTTTTCACTGTAACGTTTGAAGAATATAGGCACTTATTGCGCACAATATTTTAATAAATAACAATGATATTTTAATAATAAATAGATGAAGAATGATAAATTATGTGCCCTTTAAACCAGCTTCAAACCTCTTGATTACAAAAAACAACCTAATGAATCATGAGGACTTTTCAAGGGAATTTGTGAAGTGTCGTTACTTTATTTTGTTTCATGACACATACCTCGAGCCAACGTTTTTTTTATAATATTCGTTTTATATTCAGCACAATACTTGAAAATATAACTGAACTTGGGGTAAAAAGCGCCTACCTGGAAGCTGGGTACGAAAAGCCCAAACCGAAATGCATGGCGTATTATGAATAAATAACTAACAACAGGATTCTATACTATACATTTTTCAGGGGAACAGAAAAGAACATAAGATACTTTTATCGCGTTAAAAGGTTCCCGTGGGATAATAATTTATTTTAGAACTTCCTTCGACTCTTCGCATAAAAACTTTTTATAGCGTCTACCACAAATACGTACTGTCAAACGGAAAAAAAACTTTCCCCACGCCATGACACTTTGACAAACATGTAGCCAACAAAAATTCACAAATCCTCACTAAAATGTAACTACAATACAACAAGAAAGGTCCAAAACAATATGAAACCTATTCCGCCATTTTAGACTTCTAATAGACTGCGATAACCCAAGTTGTTTCGACTCACTAAAATGGGTAAAGCGCCCTATCTCTACACCGACTCCGATGAAACAGAGATGACTTCCAGCTCTGTAGAGAACGTCAAGAAAAAGAAAAAGTTGTCGTAAGTTAGTCCTCACAATTTTTTTGAGATCACATCTTTCCATTAGTTACGATATGAACTTAATCTAAAAGATGAAGGTAAAACTTTTGAATCGAGTCGAATCGTCTGAATTGGGGGGGAGGGGGGGAAGGCAGAAGAGATGAGTACGCCCCACTTACCCCTCCTGCCGCAAACAAGTAGTTTTTAAGTTATGTTAATTTTTGTATTTTGAGGTTATGTATCGTGGTAAATCTTTTGAATCGAGTCGCCTGAATTGGAGGCGGGGGAGGGGTGGGGAGGGTAGGAGGGACTACCCCCATAGTGTTAGTTTCTTCAAATTCAGGCGACTCGATTCAAAAGCCAACCCTAGATGAATCTTAAAAGCTTAAGATTCATCTTTTAGATTTTAGATACAGGTCACCTGAATTGGGGGAGGAGTGGGGTAGAGGGGGGGGGGGGGGTGTAGGAGGTATGGAGAGGTACTTTTTAAGTTATGTTAATTTTTGTATATTGAGGTTATGAGATAGATACGAGTAAGACAATCGTTAGACGCTGCGCTTCACGATTGTCTTAATTTATAACCTATCACGTGACCTACAGGAGTATGGCAGTTATACATTTTGGCGAAAAAAAAGAGTTCCGATTTACGTAATCCTATATTATTCCTATTACAAAATCAATAGAAACATGGTACTATATAACCTAAAAACGTTCCATTTTTCGTGTTTATTTATGGCTGATTTTGACAAAACTTTCAAGTTGTTTATATAACATTTTAACGTAACTCCGGCAGCTAAAATGTTTATAAACCTTTATTTAAGAACCCCTTAAACCCCCCCCCCCCCCCCCACAGTGTTAGTTTCACAATAGAAATGGACTTGTTATAAAACAAATTGATGTTGCGTTCGCCGCGGGTAGTTCATATAAAAAAGCCCTGAACCCAATATCCTATTCCCATACGAATTTACATAGAAAGATTAAAGTAATCCTGCTCTAAAAGTTAGTTGCACCACTGATGCTGATGAAACCTCTTTTGAAATTTCCAGTATCCTCAAGTATACGGGCGGTAACATCAAGAAGAAGAAATGCAAGCTGCACAGCAATTCTGAACCACAGGAGTCTGATGACCACCGCAGCGGCAGCAGCCAGCGCGTCAAGCACAAACTACGCGGGATACTGAAGAATGACAGGGATGAAGAATGTTAGTATAACATACAAAGATAAGATCAAAAATCCTCAAAGGGTTACTCAGAGATTAGGCAATGGGGACTGCAGAAGCCGTCCACTGCTATACAATGTGATAGGGGTGGTACTTCTAACCCGTTAATGCTAAGTACTACACCTAAATTCATCGACAAAAAAATAATATGGGGGTCCAACCTAAATCATAGGGGGAGGGCCCCTATAATTTATGACCATTTTTACTTTATGCGATATCAAAGGTTTCATACGTCGGAGAAACATGAAAAAAATGGTAAACGGTAGCTAATGACACTGGTTAACTAATAAATTACTTTGTTTCGTATGTTTCACATTATTTTGGTGAGAAACAAAATAATTACTTAATTATTTTGTGGTTTAAAATCACTTTTTTATAAGTCCATATTATTTTTTTTGTCGAAAAATAATAATAATTAAATAAATCTTTCCTACAATCACACCAATTATCTAGCCCAAGAGAAGCTTCGAAGAAACTCGTTAAATGGTTACTAGACAACGGATAAACATACTTAAAATACTTAAATACATACTTATTATACATAGAAAACACCCGAGACAATTTAGAAAAACAATAATTTCTAAATTGACCCGACCGGGGATCGAACCCGGGACCTCAGAGATGGCGACACCATGAAAACCGGTGTACAAACCACTCGACCAAGGAGGTCGTCAATCGAGTCGATGAATTTAGATGTAGTACTTAGTCTTAACAGGTTAGAAATACCACCCCTATCACATTGTAGTTTACGTTTCACCAAGTTACAACTACATAATGTGCTCAGCGTGACTGGTGGTGAGCCCAGCGCCGCTGTGTGCTGTTGGATGTATGTGCGGTCCGTTAGTCGCCTTTCACGACACCCAAGGGAAGAGAGGGGGTGCTAGTATTCTATGAATGAGCTGCTACGCAACATGGCTACAAGCTGCGAAGCATATTGAAGAGTGAACGGATGGAGAATTGTTAGTTTCTTTTTAAATCCTTTAACGGGTAAGCACTTTGCTTGCTTATCAGTCACAGAAGCTTGAGTTCGCCCTTTTACCACCGAACCTCCAGACGTACTGAAGGATATCATCCCCCCCCACCTAGTCGAAGTTCCACTATGTCGCACTAAACGCTTCATGTCATCATTTTTGCTGCGCACTGGCAAGGAGTGGAATTCTCTGACAACGTCTGTGTTCCCAAAAACTTATAACCTGAATGCCTTCAAGGCGAGAGTTAATAGGCCTCTTCTGGGGCAGCTCGCTCCATCGTAGACCTCATCTACGCTCACCATCAGGCGAGATCGAGGTCAAGAGCTGTCTTATTAAGCATAAAAAAAGAACTGATGACCGTTGGGGTAGACGAGTTCTGGAGACCGCGTACCGGCAAGCGTGGCGTAGGATGCCCTCAGTCTAGGTGGACCGACGATCTACGCAAGGTAGCTGGCTAGAGCTGGAAGAGGGTGGCCGCGGATTGTGCTCGGTGGCGTGCTCTAGGAGAGGCCTATGTCCAGCAGTGGATAAGTACAGGCTGATGATGGAATACGGACGATTTAAGCCCTTTCGATTTTCGGCCCGCCAACAAAAACTTAGGCGATTCGCAACAGGTCCTGTTCGCGATATGTCCCGTTCGCGGTATGTCCCGTTCGCGATATGTCCCGTTCGCGGTATGTCCCATTCGCGATAATGTTCCGTTCGTGCTATGTCCCGTTCACCGTACTCTCTGTCCGTACGGCTTGTTCGCATTATGTATAAATTTTAGTACACATTATTTGGATCCGTGTTTGCTCTAAGATAAAAGACATTTTTAGGTTCTTAGTTATGATGCATTGTAATTATTATTACGCACACACTTAACCATGTGACAAAATATCGTGGTTGACCTCTAAGTATAAGTATAAATTTTCCTATAAAATTACTATTTAAGTTAGGTCAATGATCACAGTAGAAAGTGCGATACATGAGAACGGACCTTTGCGAGAAAGGGCCATATCACGAAAGGGTCGTACAGTCACCAGCATTAAGATGTGATGATGCAAAAATATCTGATCATTGGTGGAAGGCATATTTTAGTCATATATATGCCTTCCACCAATAATCAGATATTTTTGCAGGCCGACAATAGTCACAACTTAATGCTGGTGACTGTACCACGAAAGGACCGATACTACGAAAGGGCCGTACCACGAAAGGGCCCTACTGAGTATCCTCGACATAGCACGAAAGGGCCTAAATGGTCCTTATTCTGATGATGAAGCACTTGGCCTTTATCTCACATGAATGGTAAGTGGCGATAAGGCCGAAGGTAGAAGCGCGCCTCACCCGGTATCCTTTACCACTGAGGTACTGGCTATCTTTTCTCTAAACTGTCGGAACACAAACAATGCTGTTAACATTGTTGTTATGGCGGCAGACTTTAAATAAGATGGTGGTAGCTAGCCAGGCGGACTTAACCCCACAAGCCCCCAGCGGCCATATGTGGCCGCACTTAAAAACTCGCTATTCCGTCAGACCCCAAGCGGCCATATATGGGTACCGTGTTTTGATACACTTAGAGACTACTTTAGTATGAACAAGGTGAAATATTTCTGTTCTGTGGTACATTTTATGCATCGTGAACGCAAAATTTTACATGAACTGCGTTCGATTTTTTTAAAATTCTTTTTTTCCATTTCCGCAAATTTAAATTCCCACCAAATCGCACCTGCTGTCAAAATTTTTAGACAATTCGTTGCCAGGACTGAGAGGTTATGAAGCCCTATCAGTCTACCACCAACCAAATCAATAATTACACAAAGATACCCCCGCTGGCATTTGGACCCGCGACCTCTGGGTCACAGACCGGTGGCTTAGCCGCTAGACCACAGAGGTGGTTAAGAATAACATAATATAAAAAACATTAGCCCAATATCTTGGCGTGAACGAGCAGTGCATGCTGGTATACCCGTTTTTTGCAGATGGGTCAACAGACGAAGATGACGTTAGACCGCCCCAGATTTTCAAGTCCCAAGACAGGTGCCTGGTGGGCAGAGTGCCCCAGCCGCCGGGAGCGAAGCCCGGCCGGGGGGGCGGAGTCGCCATCGTTGTGAGGAGGAACGTTAGAGTGAGTAACGTGAGCAGGAGCAACTATCGACGCGGACGGCGAAAGGTTGTGCGTTTTACTCAAACCTGTGGCTGCTCTTTATAGTGTGTTTGAATTTTTTATCGCATATTAGTCTATGCAGAAAATATAAATAAAATGTTTATATGAAACAGTAATATTTATTCTGTTCAGTCAGCTCGAGGTAAGATAGCCAGTTTTCCAGAGGATTCCGGGTGAAGTGCGCTTCTGCTTTTGGCTTTTGTAACTGAATCAAATAAACTTAAACGAAGTCAAAGTAAAAGTCAAAAGATTTATTCAATGTAAAACTTTACTGATACTTATTAACGTCAAAAATATGGATATATAGTAGTTAAATCTTATCAACTAACAGAACTACTTACCTTATCTACCTACTTAACTAATCTACCGCCAGTTCGGATTTTGGGAGAGCCTTTGACTGAGAAGAAGCTGACAAGAAACACAGGAGGCCTTACTTTTTCCCTCTCTAAGTAACAAAAGTCACAATGTCGTGACGTGACATGAAACCTTTTTGATACTGGATAAAGCTAAAGCAGGGGCCACGTGTAGGTTCTCAAGGGTAAACCTAGCGACTTTAACCCCCCAATTATATTGCTTCATTAACTTTCATAACACTATGAATGAAAACATTCGTTACTTTACGGAAATGCGTGTAGTACAAAAATGCAACAGAAATATGTAGAGTTGATTCCGCTATCACGGCTCTAACAAGTCTGGATACAGCATACAGCAGCAGTAATGGGTTTCGGTTTGCATGTTTGCTTGCATTTATCGCTTCGTTTGCATGTGCATAGAAGTGCGGGCGGGAGAGCATAGCTTGTATGCTTCATCTAGGTTTGAAAGAGCGATGAGTAAACTTTTGCATTTTTGTTTTTATAACATTGTAACTACCTTTATAATGAAGTGATTAAAACCATATTGTATACTTTGTTGCCGTTATTTAACGAACCCTTTTTTCCCAGTTATCTTAACGTTTTCATGCTCATTTTTATACGAACACTGGCGATCAGGGCACTTCCATTCACAAAGGGACACGTAACCGACCCTCCCTGTCACAAAGGCATTTGCCTAATCTAACCTATAAAAGGCTCGTTTGCCGCGAACACGGCGTATCGTTTTCTTATCAAACGCCTGCTACACTTTTCTATTAACTCCGTGTTGAATAGTCGCGGAGTTATTTATTTATTAGATCACCAACAAGTTTTACATTATAACAAGTTGTGACTGTATTACTTAAACTAAAGTCATAAATAAACGAAACCTTATTTAAAGGTGATAACTTCATGCATAACAACAATAAAGGAATTAAAAATGTGGGCAGAATTAAAAAAAATTCGTAATATCTTATTTAGATACATACATTATATACATATAATCACGACTAATAATCACGACTATTATCGCCGAAGGGTTAAATATGCAATGATGACCACAAAAGCAGTCCTCTCCTCTGCCGTAGTCCACTTTTCACCAAATAGCAACTGCACATGTGCTCAGCGTGACTGGTGGTGATCCTATGTTGTTGGATGTATGACAGTCTTTAGTCCATTAGCCGCCTTTTACGCGTTTGTTGCCCATGGTCCCTGTGATAGTCCCTGGAAGGTACCACGGGAAATATTTTACCCGTGGTCCCTGAATTTTGTATAAGCCAACTAATTTAAAAAGGTATAATAACTTAACTGTATATTATTAAAGAAAACAATAAAATAAAACATAAGTACCTACATATACCATGGTCCCTGTGTGCATTTGGAAGGAACTAAAGGAGTATGTTTATGTTGTTAATTATGTTACTATAATAGAGCACAAACGCATAGAGTATAAGTAGGTACTTATGTTTTATTTTATTGTTTTCTTTAATAATATACAGTTAAGTTATTATACCTTTTTAAATTAGTTGGCTTATACAAAATTCAGGGACCACGGGTAAAATAATTCCCGTGGTACCTTCCAGGGACTATCACAGGGACTATGGGCAACAAAGGCTTTTACGATACCCAAGAGAAGAGAGGTGGTGGTAGTATTATTTCACCGCTACGCGACGCGGTTATAAAAATAACTAATTTTAATCTCAAGTAATTTGGTTTTGTGTACTAAACAATGAATTAATCAATTTAAAAATTATTTACTGAACTTAAATACTTATTAATGATTTTCATGTATTGAAGCGTTTTTTATTAACTGAAGTAAAATTTTTTAAACTACTAAAAACATAAGCATCAGGTACTGACAAATTTCGACGGGTGAAGCCGCCCGGAATGCAGAAGGTGCGTGGTTCGATTCCCGCCTGAGGTTGTCGTCTTTTTTCAGTGTTTAAAAATATTGCATTCACCGCTGTTGCAGCCGCTGCTACCAAGGCTTTAACGATGTTTGCGCTTAGAGAATCGCACTACAGCTCTAGGGAGATTGGGCCAAACTCACCACGCTGGTCCAATTTAGGTCGGTGGGTGTTAACTGCGATCTTACGACAGTAAACCGGGACAAACGGCTTTATGTTCCCCGCGAAGCACGGAGGAGCTCGAGATGTTCTTTCGTCACCCATCCAGTGAAACGCCATTGCGAAGGTTGCTTAATGGGCACGATCGCAAACCGAACCTTAGCCGATGCGCTATCGAGCTTCTCTTGTTAAGTCACATTTTATTTAGGCGACTAACGGACTAAAGACCGCACATACATCCAACAGCTTAGAGCGGCGATGGGCTCACCACCTGTCACGCTGAGCATACGTGCAGTCGCTATTTGGTGAAAAGTGGACTATGGCAGAGGGCTGCTTTTGCGGTCCTCACTCTGACTAACCCTTCGGGGATAATAGTCATGATAATATGTAATGTATATTTACTTGACTGTTACCTATATTACGGCGCATCTATTATAGGTACCATGGCAAGATTATAGTTTCTTTAGGAACGGAGTATGAAATTTATCTTTCCAATCAGGTCGGGGCAATTAATTGAACCAGCAACAATCCTCTTAGGAAACACTAAGTCTATCTTCCCGCGATATTCCCGTGACGCTATTTTAATGAAAGTTACGTCTTATCTGCCTTACAAATAAATAGAGAATAAGGTTAGAATAGTTATTCCGTGTTTTGTCTCTTTAATTAGAAGTTATGTTTACATGACAGGATCCAATTTACAGTCTCTAATATTCCATCACGCACAGAGAAATTTGGTTACTCGTTTCTATGTCGCACCTCCAAAAGATGGAATAGTCTACCAGCACACGTATTCCCTCCTACCTACATCGAGGCACAATAAACTAGAAGAAACACCGCGAAGCAAGTTTGTGCGCAACTAATGTGCAGCCGCAAGGTCCAAAATCGCTTGAATCACGCGCAATCACTGAACGGTTTGCAGCCCAAGTGCGGCCGGCAGGCCACACTTTAACGGAACACAGCGGTGGTGAGCGATGTCTTCTCTATACGTAGTAATAATAGCTCAATCCACCAAGGTATATATTACATTATATATTACAAGCTAATTTATTTATTTTTTGCCTGGCTGGTATGAGTTGGCCCGTGATAGGGACGAGTGGAAACATAGAGGGGAGGCCTTGGGCCTGCTGTGGGAGTGGGACCCAAATAGACTACAAAAAAAACTACCTATCTATGTGTGACAAAGACAGACAGGATAGTATATCTACCCGTGCCGCGTTGCGGTGAAAGTATACTACCACCCCTCTCTTCCCTTGGGTGTCGTAAAAAGCGACTAACGGACTAAAGACACCACAAAAATTTAACAACATAGAGCGGCGATGGGATCACCACCTGTCACGCTGAGTACAGTGCAGTCGCTATTTGGTGAAAAGTGGACTATGATAGAACACTGCTTTTGCTGTCCTCATTGCCTAGTCTCGGACTAACCCTTCGGAAATAATAGTTGTGAATCGATATAGGTAGGTATGTATGTACAGTCACGTGCAAAAATATGTAAACAATTGTTACTCTTAATACAATGGAATAAGAGTCAAAGTGTATACATATTGGTGCTCGTGACTGTACAACAAAATATATTTAGTAGGTATCGGTCACCCATCAAGAAAATAATATCATTATCGTGTCGCCTGATTTTAGACAAACCTCTTATTTTCTATAAGCACCGCGGAGACATGTTTTATTTCCGTCATATTTTTATGCGGTTGGCATAGTTGCGGTATTTCGGATTAAAAATAAAATTTGGCATTTGCCAGTCAGCTAGTCGTCTCTGAATAAAATAAATAAGTACCTAACTAATTCGTAATTATGAGTTTTTACCATAATGTGTTAAAACGATAATATTTATGGAGATTAGAAGAAAGATATACCACGTGAAAAGGCACTTTGTAGGCCGGCAGAGTGAGGGTGACTGATGCTACGTCTCTTACGCTGCACCAGTGGTCGTCGCGCCTGGACTTAACTTCCACTTAACATCAGGTGGAGTGGGGTCATTTGCTGGGCTTATATACAATAAATTTTAATTTTAATTTTCTTTATACAAAACCAATTTAGGGTAAGTTCCACCCATGAAACTGAACAACTTTCCCCAAAAAAATTTCGATCTCCCATACTATTATTGTCGTCAGCTGATCGGACAGTTTTTTATGAGAGGTCGAATTTTTTTGTCATTTTTGCACATAGGTATCTTGGGGAAAGTTGTTCAGTTTCATGGGTGGAACTCACCCTTAATTGGTTTTGTATAAAGAAAAATTAAGGTTGTATAAAGAAATGGAACAAAACACAAGTAACTATTTGTAGCTTATTTTTTGTTTATTTGTAAGGCGAATGACACGTAAACCTGTTTAAAAAAATGCTTTTAGTTAATAATTGTAAACCTTGTTGTATACGCTATATCACTTCTCAATCTCTCTCAAGAGCTTACGTTAAGTCTCATTAAAGTCTCACATCGTGACTGATTTTTAAGGAGTTTAGAGGAAAATGTCATAATTTTTTTATGTGACTATATAACGAGCATAAACGAGACTTACGGCCGGTATTATTGATCAGTCTATTTGTTGTTTTTCCTATTAAAGTTAAATAATAATATATCGATGTCAACTCTAAAAAAGATAATTTTTTTATTTTAATTTCATAAAGCGGCCCTTGTGATGGTGCGCGGCAGCGTTGACAGATTTTTTTTTGTCAAGTAGGGATTATGAAACTTTTTGAGTTAAAAAAAAGCGGGATTCTTTCGTCGAAAGTTGGTTTGGTTGGTTGGTTTACGTTTAATAAAATTTAAAAAAAATTGATGATAGACCAAATTCAAATTCATTTTTATAGAAATAAACTTTTACATTGTAAACAGTATTAATGGTTTAATGGTTTTAATAGGGGTCGCTCAACAACTGATTCCGCCAGTGTTCAGCTTTTACTTCAAATATTTGATGCCTGGGAGGATTCACAGGATGCCCTAGGGGTATTTTGTGATTTATCCAAGGCTTTCGATTGTGTATTCTAAATGAAACATCGGTCATCAAGTGTCACCATTATGGAATTAGAGATACTTCTTTGAGTCTTCTAATCTCATACTTGAGTAACAGGATTCAGAAGGTCGACATTGATGGTAAAAGATCTCCGGGATCAGTGGTTACAATGGGAGTTCCGCAGGGTTCAATACTTGGTCCATTCTTATTTTTTGTTTATATTAATGACTTACCTTATTTTGTTAAAGAGAGTCATGATATAGTATTGTATGCTGATGATACTGCACTTTTATTCAAAGTGAAACGACGACACTAAAATTATGACGATGTGAATAATGCGGTCTCAAAGATTGTACACTGGTTTAGTGTAAATAACTTGCTGTTAAACGAGGGAAAAACCAAATGTGTGAGATTGGTATTGCCTAATGTTAAGCAGGTGTGTAAATAACTAGTGTACAAATTAAAGATAAGAAATGTGAATCCTGTGGACACCACTGTGTTTTTAGGCATCATGCATGTTGGATGCCAAGCTTCAGTGGGGCCCACTTATAGCTAAATTGTCGAATAGACAAAATAGCTCTGCGGCTTATGCAGTAATGAAGATCCGTCAGTTAACTGACGTTGATACATCCAGATTAGTTTATTTCAGTTACTTTCATAGTGTAGTGTCGTACGGCATTTTAGTGTGGGGAAATGCTGCCGACATTCAAACTATCTTTGTGCTGCAGAAGAGGGCTATTCAAGCAATATAATATAACCTACAGGCTGGTGACTATACAGTTGCATTACAATACATTTATAAAAATCTGATGTATGTTCATAAAAATATTGAAATATTTTCAAAAAACAGTGATATTCACAATGTAAACACTAGAAGTAAACACAAATTAGCAGTATACTAGGCTCCATAAAATAAATAATTCTTTTAAGGGTCTGTGTGTACGATTATACAACAAAGTACCAAATTATATTCAGAAATGAGATCTTGATAAATTTAAAATCAAAATCAAAGAAAAGCTTTATAAAAAAGCTCATTATAAAGTGTCACACAGAAGACAAAACAGCTTGGGTCAGAAATGCTCCAAGTACTCCAACAGCTATTTCTAATTGCTGTCTATAGTTAATAGAATAGAATATTTAATTAAACTATTTACATTCAAATTCATATTTTGTATTTCATGCCGACATAATTTTTTTTTGTAAATGTCGTTGTTTCTGTGCTTTGTGGTTTCTTGCGCTCGTTCTTTGCCACAGTTAAAAAATTATGTCCTGAATGGGTGGTAGACTGGTAGGTTAAAAAAGATTTTAACGATTCAAAGTAGGTACTTATTAATGGAGTTTATTGAATAAATATATTTTGAGTTTTTGACTTTTGACTTTTGAAAGCTTGACATAGTAAAAAAACCGTACCTATCTATATAATCAGAAGTTTTTAAATATTTATCTTTTCGTTAGTATAAATATAAATGTATGTTTACGTGACAATAGATATCAAAAATAGCCATAGAAAATGTATAATTTATTAAAAATATGATATTTTAAAGGCTGTGGATAGAGTGCCACAAGCGGAATTCTAGTACGATCGGTTACGATGCCGTCATTACGGCATCCTAGTACAAAGTGTAGGCAGCGAATAGAGTGCCACAAGCGGCAACATAGTACGATCGGTTTCGATGCCGTAATTTGACGGCATCCTAGTACGAAGCGTATAGAATGCCACAAGCGGCATTCTATCTCAATCGGTTCGGGAACCGTAACATATTTTTTATTTGTCATAATGTACAGACAACATAATATTCAAAAGATATTTTTGTATGGAGTTAGATTTCTGTTGTCTAATAAAAAAATAACCTCGAAATTCAAGACAATCGCTACGCTGCGCTGCTATCACGTGATCTACAGGAGTAGGGCAGCTGGTATTTCTGTTGTCTAACAAAAACTTTACGGCAGCTTAGGCGGCGGCGTCACTATTATACCGCAAAACTTACGGTTCCCTAACCGATGGAGATACAGTGCCGCTTGTGGCACTCTATACACTTCCTATTTTAAATCAGTCCACACTTGTCTGTGTCACTCAGCACCATAGACAAATAAGATAATATATCGTCCTTGCTCAGCACGCTGCACGCACGTTCGAGTTATCCTTGAAAAGTGGGACTAAGCCTGTCCTGCGCGGGACATTTAAATTTGATTTAAAAATTGGGACGTCCCGCTAAAATCGGGACGTCTGGCAACGTGACAAACTAAAAAAAAGCCGCATCTTTGGTCTGGCTGAATTCAGCCATCAAAACATGGTGTCATATTACGCGGTAGCGCTCGTTTGTTTTGTTTTTGTTAGCGATAAGCTGACATGTGTGCGTTCACAATGAACAAGGCTCCATGATTCAAGTGTTTAATGGTGGTGTCTAGAGAGAAAAAATTAAAAAGTTGTCGTATGAAATTTGTTGTATTTTAGCGCGTATTTGAACTGGGATTTGGCAATTTATTAGCGTGTTGATAGTAATAAAAGCTGATTTGTGTTAAAACGTGTATTTTTGATGCTTTAGTTATGCTTATAACAATCAAATATTTGTTTTTATTATACACTTTTTTATCTATTGAATTATTATTTTTTTTTTTCATTAAGTAAGTATTGGAAGGTTGGAATAATTTTTAGAATTAGGTTAAGAAACTTATGCAGAGTTATCAGTTAACTTAAAGTAAGGCTTAATTCTTAATAGAACTAGGGTATTATAGTTTTTATAAATTATGGACTAAAAACAACCCCTGACTGTGGGGGCAGATTTCAGCCATACAGAGAAGAGGATTCGGCAAGACCGGAGAGGTTAAATAAGTAATAATATTAAATTAAGAATTAATTGTAATTATTAAAAGAATCATTAAAAATATGACAGGTTTTAGTAAATTTTTTTGAAAATAAAGCTACATAAGTACTTACTTAAATTCAAAATCCAGTGCGGCGACAAGCCGTGACTTCAGTCAGTGATCGTTGAAACAATTTATTTTTATGACTCGAACTCTCACGAGTTAGCGCTGACCCGTTCGCTACAGTTCAGGGGATCGGTAAATTTTCCCCTTGAGATGTCCCACAGGAGTCGTGGCCGGCCAGAGGAGTGAGCCGACATCTTTACAATGTCTATTAACGCTAAATGCGCTGGGAATGTCTGTTCTGGTGCTACGATACCCGATAACGAGTTATATTTGGAGACTTTATTATTTTGTGTCTTTTGCGCGTATAAGTATAACGTTATACCAGTGGGAGCCGTTATTCGGGTAAAATTTTCAGTAATAGTGCAAAGTATATTGCGGATTTTTCGATGTTGTGTTAATTTTTTTTTAATAATTTATTTCTTGACCATGGATACGAGTCCTTCAGTCGTAACATTAGAGTTCATTGATTTATACATAAACTGAACTTTTAATGCTGAAGATATTACCCCACACCCCTTGAGTTACAGAGATGTGGGACTTTACTGAGATTTCGCACTGACTTCTTGAGAGAATTTGAAAAGTGATGTTGCACTGTTTTGTTTTATTTGCCAACACTCATGTACGTTCACGAACACTTAACAGTTAATAAATCACCATTATTTCACATTAATATTCGACTAAACATAAATTAAAGAAAACAAAACAAAAAAGCAGACATGACATGCTTTACTTTCCCGCCAAGAAGTCCCATGTTGTGTTAGTCATAGCCTGTGTTGTCAAAGGTTGTGATTATCCATGACTTGATTTCAATGTTGAAGGCTTTTTTTTTAAGACCAGCTAAGGGACAGTAAGACGCTTATTAATATTAATTAGTAGGTATTTGTTTGTTTCTTACACAAAAAGTGATTAAAAAATACTTAAACTATTTAAAAAACAAGGGCGCGGCTAATTACAGTTTAATTTTACATAAGGTATATGGTTCACCTAGCCATACAGTATACAGGTGGCCAAAAAGTAGACGTCCAAAAAAAAAATTAGGTCCTTCGTGTCGTGGGGTATCCGAATTACCCCCATGTATGTTCCGCGATTTTTCATAGTTTTCGAGTTATGATTTTTTTCTGATTTTTTAAGATATTTAGATATGTCTAACTTTTGAAAAAAATCTAAAAAAAGTAGAAGACTCTGTCGAGACTTTTTTATTGCAACTATATCTTAGTGAGTGGTACTTTAATGGATATAATAATCAGCCGCGTAACTGTGATGAAAGTTATTAAAATGTTGGTCTAAAGTGAAAAATTTACATTTGGTGAATTGTGACTTAAATATTCAACTTTAATTAAAAAATCTGAACAGGTGACTTTATGGTTCATAAGTAAGCTTTCTGTATATAAAATCAACACACTTAATAATATAACATTGTATACAGTACGTTGAAATTAGAAAGAGCTATCAATAATTAATATACGTATTTATAATAATCTACGACATTGTTGCATTTCATTGTGTTTCCGTAGTTCTTGGTTAGTTAACTAAGTTTTTCATTCCTGATTACTTCAAGACTTCAACCCTTTATTTATAGCAATAGGCTATCGACTATGTCGATGTATTCGGCACCAAAACTTTAACTTTGTCTCCTAGACATAAGGTCGAAAGGCAGTAGACTAATTTAAGACATTGTGCGCGTTAAAATGTTAACGGAGCTTAAAAAGTTTTTCATTTTCGCAAACTGCTCTTAGAAAATGGCGCAGGATCGTGGGTTTATAGTTCATCTCTTATTATTAAGTTTATATCTCTTTTGTATAATATTACCTACTTAGTAAAAGCCTGGTATGCGGACGTTCTGGGTTCCATTCCCAGGTTGGGCAAAGTGGCATCAGGTTAGACGGGACGCAAATTTGGAATTTGCTTAGGGGCTATTTTTAAACGTCTTTAATTATTTATATCAATCACATCGGAAGCCAAGACAAATTTTGAGAGACCACGTGAGATTTTTTTTGCCCGTGGTACTACTAGCCTGTCTGGTAGTACCACGGGAGATTTTACATTACCCGTGGTACTACTAATCAATTTAATATTCCGTACAAACGTATTTCGAGGTAGTTTTGCATAGCTTGAAAAATCGAGTGTTATAGAACATTTTACATATATGTAGATACTGGTTAGCTGTGAAAGTATAAAACAAAAAAAAAACAAAAGAAAACAAAAACAACAAAAAAACAAAGAAAAAAACAAAAGAAAAACAAACAAAACAATAAACAAAACAATAAACAAAAAAAGGTTCTACAACACTCGATTTTTCAAGCTTATGCATACCTCTAAATACGCTTGTAGGGAATATTAAATTGATAAGTTAGTAGTACCACGGGTAATGTAAAATCTCCCGTGGTTCTACCAGACAGGCTAGTAGCACCACGGGCAAAAAAAATCTCCCGTGGTCCTACCAGTAGGACCACCGGTAGTACCACGAGTAAGTACTGGGAAAAGTTCGTAATATTTGATTTTTTGCATTTATGACGCTCAAATAACTTTATACGAACCGTGTCGCGTAGCGGTGAAAGAATACTACCAACCCCTCTCTTCTCTTGGGTGTCATAAAAGGCGACTAACGGACTGATAAAGATGATGCCAACAGTATCGACAACCCATTATCCGAATCGTACAGTGGCCAACTCATTACGGAGATTCGACGCCAGTTAAAAGACGTTATGAAGAACGAGTTTAAAAAATACCTACGGGAAGCGATCCAAGAAGAACTAAAAAGCTGCTTACAGTTTTATTCGGATAAGATTGACGACTATCAAGAATGCATAGATAAATATGAAGAAAAAATAAAAATCACAGAAAATGAGAATAAAGAATTAAAGAATAAATATACCCACATAAAAAATAAAGTCGAATCACTCGAACAAAAATTACAGACTGTGGAACAAATACAAATTGGGAACCATTTGGAGGTGTGTGGAATTCAAAAAACTGAAGGCGAGAATCTGCGGGATGTCATGAAGAAAGTAGCTGGAAAAATACAACAGGACAGCAAAGACATTCTAATGGTGTACAGGAAGGAAAGTAAGGCTCATTTAGGACAGAAAAGAAACGCATCTACCCTGGTCGTTACACTCCGTGAGGGACGTCGTGATTCCTGGCTAGACAGCGCGAAGACAGTCACCATGACAGGTCAAGACATAGACCGGGAGGAAGCGGGCAGGATATTTTTGCGTGAGGCACTGACTCCATCAAATGCGTTTTTGCTATGGAAAGCGAAATCCGAATTAAAGGCTACTAACTTATGCAAGTATGTATGGTGTAGGAGAGGATGTGTCTTAGTGAAGAAGGATGATACGAGCAAAACACATCCTATCAGGTCAGTGAGTGACATTGAACAGTGGGCCGCCTCGGCGTCTAAGGACAGAAAGAGTGAGTAGGCAATCCTTTTAGTATATCCTTGTAATGTACGATTAAATATTTACTCTAATGTTGAATGTTAATGTGGGAAAATAATAATGTAATAGACGAAAGGAATTTCGACTGCTGGAATGAGTACATAGAAACACTTCCAGTAGGACACCAGTCTTTTAATATATTTCATGTAAATATTAGATCAATGCTACAAAACTTCTCTCATTTGGAATTTATTGTTATGAATAGTAATCGCGTCATAGATCTCATTGTATTAACAGAAGTAAACATAAATGATTCATGTAAATCATTGTTTGAATTACCGCAAGGGAGGCGGAATTATCATGTATGTTCATAAGACCTATCCATTTGCATGTGTTTCAACTGTCACCTTTTATTTTGAAACATTATGCGGCCATATAACCTTAAAAAACAAACAAACGTTAAGTGTGTGTGCCGCGTATCGACCACCTGAACTGTGTAAAAAAGGGTTTATCCATGAAGTTGATTCGGTTTTAAAAAAATTGTCAAAAAGAAATAATTTAATGCTCATTGGAGATATGAATATAGATCTTAAAAAAAAGGATAATAACACAAATATGTATTTAAATAAAATGTATGAATTGGGTCTAGATTCCGGAATAAATCAATACACAAGAGTTGAGAAAAACGGTCAAAAAGTATCACAATCGTGCATAGATCATATGTTCATTCGCTCCGTAGACTGCCGTACAGTTCATACGGCGACGATAAACATAGCTATAGCTGACCATTATATAACAGGCTGCACAATAATAACAAAGACGGCCGATAACGCGGCGAGCTCCGGCGCGCGATTAGTCACTAAACTAGATAATGAAAAAATACAATCTGCTTTACAACAGGTGGATTGGGACGCGGCGCTCACTTTAAATTGCCCTAATGAGATATTTGAATTTGTTAAACATAAATTTCAAGACGTATATAGTAAATGCAAACAAGTTATTAAATGTAAAGGTTATGGTGAAATGAAATGTAAATGGATAAATAAAAAAATTATTTTAATGTGTAAACAAAAAAGTAAATTATATAAAATATGGAAAAAGGATCCCAATAATATTGAAAATAGAATATTGTACAATAAATATCGCAATAGAACTAACAAATATATTAATTTTATAAAGAACAGGTTTATCAGGACGGAAATATGCAAAAACTTTAGGAATTCGAAGGCTCTTTGGAAGATTGTTAATGAATTGTGTGGCAAATGTACGAAGTCCATTGATGAAGTTATCTCGAAATATTTTAAACTGCAAAACATGGAATTAACAAATAATTTTGCTAAAGCTTTTCAGAAAAATGTTGAAGATATTTCTTTGTTCTGTAACCATGTCATACTTGACCATTCCACCTTGTCCGGGGCTCCGGAGGTAGCAATGCGGCTCAGAAAAGCAACTTGCAACCAGATATCAAAAATAATTAACAGCATGAACGATAATAAGAGCCCAGGTTATGACGGCATTCGGGCGTCCGATATAAAGAAAATAAATATCCAAATAACACCTTTATTGACACACTTGATTAACACAAGCATCGCCGCCGCCAGATACCCGGACGACTTAAAAATAGGTATAATTCGTCCTATTTACAAAGGTGGAAGTCACACAGACTATAATAATTATAGACCAATAACAATTTTGTCATGTGTGGACAAGATAGTTGAGAGACACATAGGCAACGAAATAAATAGTTTTCTACAAGAATATAAAATCATCAACTCAAAACAATTCGGTTTCCAAAGAGGAAAAAGTGCCTCACAACTACTTTGTCAATTTACCAATGAGGTCAACGAGCTCATGAATGAAAAAAAACATGTGCTCGTTGTTTTCATTGATTTTAGCAAAGCATTTGATATGCTTAATTATGAAACATTATATAAGAGGTTACAGCAGGGTGGAATACAGGGCCCTAGTCTGGACTGGTTTAAAAATTATCATACGAACAGATGTAATAGCGTTAAAATTAATAACACCCTTAGTGATCACATACAAACTATTAAAGGAACGGCCCAGGGGTCAATCATTGGTCCAACCGAGTATTTAATTTACGTGAATGATATGTGCAACCTGATTAGGCAGGGCTCTGTGTACCAGTTTGCGGACGACACGTGTCTTGTGACGGCCGACCGTGACTTGGCTAAGGCTGAGCGAATAATGCAAGAAAATTTTGATAAACTATGTAAATGGGCGCATGACGTCGGACTCGTGATTAATGCAAAAAAAACTAAAGTGATGCATATACATTCCGCGCACAACAAAACGAGCCACGTGATTAATATCATTGCTCACCAACATGACTGTCTTCACCAACCGGTCGGACAATGCACGTGTCAGCAAATAGACGTGGTCGGGGAACATATATACCTGGGCCTATTAATAGATAACAGATTTAACTGGGGTCCACATGTTAATTATGTATGCGATAAACTTAGATCTATACTTAGCAAGATGTCTATTCTAAAATATAAATTACCATACAAGGTTTTAAGATTGTTATACCTTGCATTAGCAGACTCTGTTGTTGAATATGGTATAAGCAGCTATGGCAGAACGTATAAAAGCTATTTGGGAAACATAAATAATTTACAAACAAGAATACTAAAAACTATTGTGGCAAAAAATGTTAAGGAAAGATATAGTAATAATTATTCCGAGCTTTTCAAACATTGTAATTTATTGTCAGTACAAAATAAAGTAAAATTAGCTATTTTAAAAGATGAACACATTAACGTAAAAAAATTAGATATGTATACACGAGATGAAAGATTAAGAAATGTAGGTAACAATTACCAGTTTAAAATGAATAAGTATAATAACTTGTACGGCGCGAGAAACTATAAATATATATTACCTAAAGTACTAAATACCTTACCACAAAATATGCAAAATATATACTTAAATAACCCTAATTTTAGAAAATCATTAAAAAAATATTTTATAGATAAAAATGAACCTGATTTTATATTATGAATGTGGTTAAAATAGTATTGTTTAGTGTGAGGAGCACTCGCAGGAACATCGGTCATCTCTCATCGGTCGTCTGCTTACCATCGTGCGAATTGTAGCTATAAACACTGACCACGGCCGCTGTTGGTGCGAGTGCTCCGGCAGATGTTGATATTGTGTTTTTATTTTTATTAAGATTAAGTTAGTAAGTAGAAAAAATTTATTTCGAACTCTCCAAGGCACATAAACCCACGAGGTTTTTGCTGAGGATATTAAATGTAAAAAATTGTATTTTATATGTTTTGAACAATAAAAAATAAAAAATAAAAAAAAGACTAAAGACTGCACATAAACCCAACAGCATAGAGCGGTGATGGGCTAGCCACTATCACGCCGAGCACATGAGTCGAAGGTGAAAAGTGGATTATGGCAGAGGACTGCTTCTGCTGTCCTCATCGCCTAGTCTCTGACTAACCCTTCAGGGATAATAGTCGTGATCATATATACATATATGTTTATGCATGTATGTAAAACTTTTACTTTTTTTTCTTTTTCTATCTTTTCCCATGGTACATTTGCCTTTAAACCATAACTAGATAATACAATTACGCATCGGGCAGGCACGTCCACACGTTAGGATGATCATAACCGTCGCCGTCCGTTAGCGACCCCTGGGGGCACGTTACGGCTAGGGTTACCAGTTGTTAGCCCCTAAAATAGAGAAGGCAGACAGATTCTTATTTAGCAGTGCTGTCGGCTCTCTAAAAGAATACTAACAACCGTACTCGTACCGTACTCTCTTCCCTTAGGTGTCGTAAAAGGCGACTAACTGACTAAAGACTGCACATACATCCAATAGCATAGAGCGGCGATGAGCTAGCCACCTATCAAGCTGAGCACATGTGCAGTCGAAGGTGAAAAGTGGATTATGGCAGAGTACTGCTTTTGCCGTCCTCATCGCCTAGTAAGCATAAACTTCGAATTTTATTAGCAGGTAAAGCATATTATAGTGTAAGTAAATTCGTGAATGAAAAACAATTAATAATTGATTAGTTATCTTAATAATATAATTAATTCGAATTTATAATAATTTAATTATATTTCACGTATTTTTGCATGCCTAGTCGTAAAATATGGCTGAATCAATTTAATTTTTCTGTAACACCAATCATGTATAATTACAAATAAAAATATCTTTATCTTTATCTTTAACCCTTCTAGTAGAGGATCCGAGTTTACAACGATCTTCACCGGGCGGGTTAATGGATGAAAAGTATTTTATATCAAATTTAATATGTTAAAAAATATATTACGATTGGGTTGGCTGAAAAATTTCAGTCCAGTTTATGGTTAAATAAATATTTAAAAATTATTTTGTTTAAACATTGCACTGGTTTGGACAATAGATAAATTACATAGGTACCAATCGAAAGTATGAAGCCTATAGAATATGCAAACGTTAGGTTGAGTATTTTTTTCCTGTCATAACATTGGGTAGGCAGGTGTAAATAGGTAAGTCAATATTAGTAATTTGCAACCGTCTGGTTAAATAAATAAAATTTATGTTTATATAAAGATAATCTCATTACAAACACACACACACCAAACCAGTACAACGTAAAAAAATAATAATTAAATATTAAATTAATCATTAAAGGTACTGGACTGAAATTTTTCAGCCAACCCACTCGCGATATATTATTTAACATATTAAATTTGATATAAAATACTTTTCATCCATTAACCTTCCCGGTGAAGGTCGTTCTATACTCGGATCTTAGACTATTCGGGGATAATAGTCTTGAACCTGTGTATGTATGTAGATCCATATTTAGCCTTTAGTTTTGCCTTGATAGCCTGACATATCGTTAATCAAAGAAAAACATGGTGTTGTTATTTGTTTATCCCGCGCCTGCGAGTTTCAAGATGAATGGGCAAAACGTCCCTTGTAACACTTACATCTATGCATCAAATAAAAGTACTTGAAAAGTGAAGCATTTTATTGGATGACAGCAAATCTGTCAGGTATTGCAGAAAAAGTTATTGAGAAGAAGAAAATTAAAATAATAAATGATAATATAAAATTGAAGTCAAGATTTTTTCTTGAATTTAAACTCCTCCCTCGCAGATTCCTTTGATTTATATGAGTCTTACAAAATGAAAAAAAAAACATGAAAATGACGCCTATTTTTTATTTTTTTTTCATATTCCCTTTTATTTTTCTTTTTTTTTCCATTCATTCATTCGCTCGTTCATATTTGCTGTCCCTACAACAAAATACACTATTAATTTCGAAACGTATCATGTGGAAACTTACAAGGGGTGAGACGGGTTTCATACAAATTCGCCCATTCTACTTTATAGCGAAATATCGCGAGATCTCTTTCGTTCAGCATCTTTTCTCGAGCGCGACATGGTTGTTTAGACACGTATCAAAAGCTAGACAGGCCAATACTTTAGTTGGACAGAACTGTACGAAAGTCAGACATGTCCGGCTAAAACCGGCCTGGCAACCCTAGCTACGGCACGGTTACGGGACGTTACGCATCGGACGGGCGGTAATGTGCGTTGATTCCCCTGGAGCTATGGTCCTGTTGGGGAAATCGACGTATTAGGAATATCGATTTTTTTTGTGTTATTTAATAATAAATTATACTAGCGATCCGCCCGCGTCTACGTCTACGCTAACTTAGGCGGTGTAGTAGCACTATCGAAATCGCACCATTCCGAAATCGCATTATTCCGAATTGCCAATTAAGTATAGTCGAACTCATAGATGAACAACAAAGATGGGCGCTCTTTTGGTGAGCATCGCTCCACGACCAATTACTGTGAAGGGTGGCATTTCTGATTCAATAAGAAAACTTCTTATAAGCAGTGCTTACATAGACTGCGACACATAAAGAATAAAAATGTTTATTTTTAGTTGGAAAGTGTTTATTTTTATTTTGCAATTTGGCTGTCATCAGTGGAAATTTTTATGTCTAATTATAAACAGAGTGCATTTAAGTTATCAATCAAATGTTTTAGTTGTACTTGCGCTGACTGTACAAGCATTTTATTTTAATCATTAAATAATGTAATGATGGGTATGGTGTCCATATCCATTAAGATAGAGCGCCCTTAACAACACATTACAGTTGCCAACTAGCCTCTTGACGAGATATCACAGCTCACAAATCAAACTTTAGTTGAGAAACACCCTCGTGAATAAACTTATTATAAAAAATAATACTATTTTATCTGACCGCCGTGCCGGCCGCCCGCGCCGCCCGCAACTTCGTTCGCGTTGAGCACTGAACCCGTGTCCCGTGACGATATCTAAAAAAAATCAACTAAACCGTAAAACCAGGAATATTTTTAAAAACTGTTTTTATATTTTTGTTTTTTTTTAAATATTATGCTACTACGGCTAAACATTTTGCTTTAATCTCACTTGCTTACCGACGATCGTAAACCGAACGCCTTAGTCACTGCGCCATCGAGCTCCTCATCAACTAGACCACAGAGGCTAGATAAACCCTCAAATAACTCATCAACTAGACCACAGAGGCTAGATAAACCTTCAAATAGCTCATCAACTAGACCACAGAGGCTAGATAAACCCTCAAATAGCTCATCAACTAGACGACAGAGGCTAGATATACCCTCAAATAGCTCATCAACTAGACCACAGAGGCTAGATAAACCTTCAAATAGCTCATCAACTAGACCACAGAGGCTAGTTAAACCCTCAAATAGCTCTTCAACTAGTCCACAGAGGCTAGATAAACCCTCAAATAGCTCATCAACTAGACCACACAGGCTAAGATAAACCCTCAAATAGCTCATCAACTAGACCACAGAGGCTAGATAAACCCTCAAATAGCTCATCAACTAGATCACAGAGGCTAGATAAACCCTCAAATAGTATTTTTCAGCTAGCTAGGGGCCAGACTTTATTTCACTCTCTCTGTTTCTCTCCCTCTCATATTATGGTTGTATGTTGCTTATGGCCAAATCCGCCTGTTCCACATATCCCTATTGGTCTATCCCTACTGGTAGGGAAGATAGGATTTTTTTTTATATTTAGCTACTAGGGGGGAATACTTTTCCACTTATCTCTCGTGATAAAATAATTCAGGAAATTGATATCATCATCACATTGAAAAGTCTAAGTGCTTTAAGTGTTTTGTATATACAGCGTGTTTCTTGTAAGGTGTCAAGCCGATGTGTAGTGATAGGGAACTACCATACCTATCTATTGAACCCCCATGTATGTTTTACGAGTTATAATTTTTTTCGTTATATTATAATTCAACAACGAGACGGCTCCAAAAAAATTATATCTTTCTTTTGGGTCAATTTTTCTTCGATGTTTTTGTTTTAATACAATGCCTATTGATTGCACTTATATGAGTATAAAAATCTCTATCCTAACTTTAACCTAAGATACTAAAATTTTGATCTTAGCTTAAAAAATTGGGTTAATCAGAACAAAATGGAATTTTCAACTTAAAAAAAAAAAGAGTTGTCATAGCTACTGACTAGTTTTAAAAACTGCCCGACTAAATATGCTTTCATACTAATAGAAAAAAAGATGTACTAAATGGGACATTTTTTGATGAAATGGGTCGTTGAACGTCATAGATCGGAAATTGTGTTATTTTGCGTCTATACTAATATTATAAAGAGGAAAGATTTGATTGTTTGTTTGTATTGAATAGGTTCCGAAACTTATAGACCGATTTCAAAAATTCTTTTACTGTTGGGAAGCTACACTATCTCCGGGTGACGTAGGCTATATTATATTTTCAAAAAAATTAGGGATCCTTACTAAAACTCTAATCAATTTCTTACATCGCGTGCGCTAGGAAAACTATTGATGATAGAACAATTAATGCGATGTAGGCGTCTTCACTGGGGTACAGGGAAGAGAGTCATTTTGAAAATTCGTCACGGGATACGGGGTCCACGCGAACGGTGTCGTCGGCGGTCTGCTAGTATTTTATAATTTCTTAGCGTCTTTGCATATTTTTGTCTATCAGGAGATTAATTCATACGCTTTATACCTACTATCTTCAAAATTACCATTGTTAATGAGAGGTCCAAAATAAAATCGAAATGCAATAAAAATTTAATATGTTCAACCGCCTCTGTGGTCTAGTGGCTATGCCACCGGTTTCAGACCCAGAGGTCCCGGGTTCGATTCCCAGCGCGAGGTACATCTTTGTGTGTTCGGTTTGGTTGGTGGTAGGGCTGTTAAGTCCGCCTGGCTAGCTACCACCATCTTATCTAAGTCTGTCGCCATAACAACGATGTTTATAGCATTGTTGTGTTCCGACAGTTTGAGATAAGATAGCCAGTTCCTCAGTGGTTGAGGATTCCGGGTGAAGCGCGCTTCCACCTTTTGGTCTTATCGTCACTTACCAGCAGGTGAGATGAAGGCCAAGCGTTTACCCGTAGCCCATAAAAAAAAAAAAATGTTCAAAATGCCGGCCACCAACCGATACAGGAACCGCCGCAAAAATGTTCTTCTTAATTTTTGAGTTTTATTTTTGCCCCTTCATTAATAATGGTAATTTTAAGGATAGTAGCAGGTATGAAATGTATGTTATTAGTATCAACTGAGCTCTTCTTAAACGTAAAGGGATAATTAATCTCCTGATAGACAAGAATATGCAAAGATACTAAGAAATTATACAATACTAGCAGATCGCCGACGACTTCGTTCGTGTGGGTGGACCCCGTACCCCGTGACGAATTTTCAAAATGACTCCCCTCCCAAGAACACTTATTGTGGCGTAACTAAAATAGTTAGACATATGCTATCGCGACACTTTTTTTAGATAATAGTGTGTTCTGCAAAGCCATAGTACATTATTTTATTCTATCATCAATAGTTTTCGTAGCGCCTGCGATTTAAGAAATTTATTTGAGTTTTAGTAAGGATCCCTAATTTTTTTGATAATATAATATAACTTATTTCACCCGGAGATAGTGTAGCTTCCCAACGGTGATAGAATTTTTCAAATCGGTTTAGTAGTTTTGGAGCCTATTCAATACAAACAAACAGTCAAATCTTTCCTCTTTATAATATTAGTATCGATGAAAATTACACAATTTCCGATCTACCACGTTCAACGACCGATTTCAGCAAAAAATGACCCATTTAGTACATCTTTTTTTGTATCAGTATGAAAGCATATTTGGTCGGGCAGTTTTTAAAACTAGTCAAAAGCTATGGAAAATCTTTTTTATTTTTTTTATTTAAGTTGAAAATTCCATTCTGTTCTGATTAAACCAATTTTTTAAGTTAAGATCAAAATTTTATTATCTTAGGTTAATGTTAGGAGGGAGATTTTTTTACTCATAAAAGAGCAATCAATAGGCATTATATTAAAATAAAAACATCGAAGAAAAGTCGACCCAAAAAAAAGATATAATTTTTTTAGAGCCGTCTTGTTGTTGAATCATAAAATAACGAAAAAAAATTATAACTCGAAAACTACAAAAAATCGTAGAACATACATGGGGGTTCAATGGATAGTGTAACGTTGCACTTTTCTGTCATATATAAAATGTATGTATTTAATATAATAAAATCACTGTTACCTCATCTACAATAACTATTTACATTTTACGTATTTATTAATATTAGTATTTATTTAACAGCATAAAACCTCATTTCATACACACTCCTTAAATATAACTTAAACTACTTTCTCTTCAACCTCTTTTCAATATAACTAATCTATAGAACTCCCCATATCAATATTTATTCTTTGGTCTCCTTCACACCTCTACCATAAACCATTTTCTATCTCTCTCATTTTCATTCGCGCCACTTTTCGCGCTATATTTCTAGGGTTATAGAATTTTCGCGCTTCTGCGCAGCGTAAAGGGACTTTGTGCAAATTTCGTATTACACAAAGGCGATTTTTGATAGGTTTTCATTTTAATAATGCAAACCTATATTTTCCATGCTTAGTATGCATGTTATAATTTTTTAATGATCTTGGTAAGTTAAAATCATATTGTAGCTTAACTTTCTTGTTAAATTCGAACTTATTTTTCATGTAATGTATTCCTTCCAGATTTCTATTGGTTGATGCCTACCTATGAAATATTTATAAAATTGCATAGAATAGTTATTTGTTCGTTGAAAACAGTCGAGAAGGAATTTCGCATTTGAAAGGGTACGTATTATACTTTGGTTATACTTTATCAAAGTATGTACCTATATATTAGAGAAGCGGTTTTATCAGAGTTGTAAATAGGTTGTTAATTTTGTTATTTTCCTTATCTCCAGGCGGGCTAAGGAGGGAACTAAGAAATTACCTACTTAGACGAATTAACTAACTACGATCGACGATCTACAGATCTACATAGTCGGTATTACTACGTCTACTCTTTTCCTTTGCACCTTTGGCGGGGATTATTTAAATGGCCAGCACCTAACTACGTTTTGCCCTGGTTTCGTTCGTGCTCTATCTACTCTTGCAACACCTCCAAGTAAGATTGTTCTGTGTTTCTACTGGTGTTGGTGTAAATAAGACATTTAGAGTGACTTTTTATTTTCAATTTCTTGCCATCATAATTATAATACTATTTTATTGTGACACGTCTAATTTAAAGGAGCAATAGAATAGCGCACACGCATATATGTTCTACCGATTGTTTATTTATATTTACTTGTAGGTACCTATTTCTATTTGTTGTTATTGTCCTGTTTTTAGTTTAACAAATATATTTTATTATTTTTTCTCATAATCAGTTTTTTTATTTAATCTGATCACGTGTCCCTGCATATTAGCCGGGCCAGGGAACAGTGAGACAGTTGGCGCCCAACTCAGTGGCCTATTCTTTTGCTTCTTCTTACCTACGTGTGGTTTTAAATGAACATAGTATTTTTCATTGTTTGATATTCTCATTCATTGTAGTTTTCTAATTTTTGTAATATTTTTTATGATTTATCTGATAGGCAAAGGAACAAAGTGCCATACAGCCTTACAGCATACAGCCTTGTTATTTTTGCCAATTGATTTTTTTTGTAAATTGATGTTTTTTGGTATTTGATTCCTTACTGGCAAAGGAACGAAGTTGATCACAGCTTTTGTTTTTATTTTATCTAACAAAGGTTTATGTCTTGATTTTATTTTTGAATTACATAAAAAATATTTTAGGTTAAGTTATTTTTATTGCGTTGATAGTTTGAAGTTTTTTTTGTGTAATATTAATAATTTAAGGTTGTAATTGGCTTCTTTAAATATGGACTTGTCTAAGGTATATTTACATTCTTTATTAAAAGACGAACTTATTTATGAAGTGGAAATTCGCGCAGAAAGCCCCGAATTTACGGTAAATAATTTAAAAAGCCAATTAATTAAGTTATGCAGTGACATTTCACCGGACGAAATTACTGTAGGTGAATTAAGTTCAGATATTGAATTACCCTTAATTAGTAGTAAGTTGTCTGAATTGGAAACAAAGTTAAAAGATTTTAAAAGTACGGGAAATAGGAATTTTTTAACACGCGCTAGAGCTTTGTTTTGCCATTTATACCATAGGATGGAGCGTATGGTTTTGATGGATGGTGATGAAGATAAGAAGACAGAGCTTCAACGAAACATGCTGTCTTTAAAGGGTAGGTTGGAAAATAAGCAGGTAGGTGATAAAGTTAACTCCCTATCTAGCGCCTCTGCCGAATCTAAAGAATCATTGCCTACATGTTCATGCTCTAGCGACGTTAATAAATGGAAGATAAGTTTTGATGGACGAGGCAACCCACTTCATTTTCTAGAGAGGGTGGAAGAGTTAGCCCAGGCTAATTTTGTTTCTAAAACTAAATTATTTACTTCTGCTGTTTTTTTATTTACTGGTTTGGCATTAACTTGGTTCCGTGGTATTAAAAATCAAGTTTCATCTTGGGCTGAACTGCGTGCTCTGTTGGTTGATGAATTTGAGCCAGTTGATTATGATTATAGGCTGTTAGGCGAAATTCGATCTCGTACGCAGGGTAGGGATGAACCGGTACATATTTATTTTACGGTCATGTCTTGTCTTTTCTCCCGATTAAAGAAGAATCTTAGTGAAGAAGACAAACTAGATATTTTTCTACATAACATATGCCCTTGGTTTGGGCAACATGTAGCCCTCATTGAAATAAAATCTGTACAGGAGTTGAGGAATATTTTGCGCCGGCTTGAAGCAGCTAAACAAAAATCCGACTTATTTCATGAGCCCACACGCCTAACTTTGAGTCCGGAATATTCTTACCAGACTGGCACGAATGTTAGCACTATAGAAAGAATACATGTTGATGTTTCCTGCAGACGGTGTAAGAGCAATACTCATACTCTTAAAGAATGTAAAGAGGAGAAAATCATTAAATGTTTCAATTGTGATCTCGTAGGTTACACAATTCGAAGTTGTCCTAAATGTAACAAGCTTTCGGAATCTACTTCAAAAAACTAGTAAGCCAGAATCGAAGCCTTCAGTCTCTTAAAAGTGCTGAATGGAAAGAGTGGTTAGTCACTGTATCTAATTTTTGTAAGTACAGATCTGTTGCTTCGATTCTATTTAAACCAGTTATAGGAGATGTTAGGCCTTATTTGAGAGTATCGTTTTCAGATATGACTCTTTATGGTATGTTAGATTCAGGGGCAGCTGTTTCGATTCTGGGAAACGGGGCTCATCAGAAGTTTGTAAATATAGGTTATAATGTAAATAGTTGTGCTAGATTAAGTGTTGTGGTAGCAAATGGCTCAGAAAGTGAGACATTAGGTTATTTGTCATTGCCTATTTCTTATAACGGTAAGACACAAACTATAAAATTTTATGTTATTCCTTCTATTGTTTCTAATGTAATTTTTGGTGTTGATTTTTGGAAAGCTTTCGAGATAGCACCGCACATTTTTAAAGATGTTGTCTATGCCAATGAACCTTCAAATTTTTTATATCAAACAGCTAGCTTGAATAATCCTGTTCATTCTGTTCAAGCTTTCGAGACTTTGTCAATCGCTCAAAAGAAATTAGCTATTGCAACTGTAGATAATTTTTCGCTTATTTCTTTTGAAAAGGCCGGGTTAGGTAGAACTCGTCTCACGCAACATACTATTGATACTGGAGATGCGGTTCCTATTAAGTGTAGACCTTATCCTATGTCACCTGAAAAATTAAAAGAACTCAACAAGGAATTGGATCGAATGTTGGAGTTGGGAGTCGTTACTCCTAGTGAAGGTCCCTGGAACAATCCAACACTTATGGTTCCTAAGTCCGATGGCAAACTAAGATTTTGTTTGGACTGTAGAAAGTTAAATGCAGTGACCAAAGGTGATGCTTATGCTATACCGTATATTCCTCAAATCTTGGACAGTTTGAAACAGGCAAATTATCTTAGTTCGATCGATTTAAAATCAAGTTTCTGGCAAATTCCTCTTAATCCGGATTCACAGGAAAAGACAAATTTTACTGTCCCAGGTCGCGGTTTGTATAAATTTACAGTCATGCCTTTTGGACTTTGTGGCGCACCGGCTCGACAGCAAAGATTGATGGATTCTTTGTTTGGTAGTCAGTTTAATAGCGATTTAACGGATGGTTTGTGCTTTGTTTATGTTGATGATATAATTATTTGCAGTTCTAACTTTGAAACACATATAAAAATATTAAATAGAGTCTTAGAAAAATTGAAGTTAGCAAATTTAACCATCAACATGGACAAATGTAATTTTTTTCGCCAATCTTTAAAGTACCTAGGTTATGTCGTTGATCAATATGGTTTGAGGACAGATCCGGGAAAGATACAAGCTATTTTAAACTTTCCTACCCCCACCACGTCGAAAGAAGTAAAAATGTTTCTTGGAACATGCTCATGGTATCGTCGTTTCATACGTAATTTTTTGACCATAGCTGCTCCTTCTCCTTTAAACGCTTTAACAAGTAAAAAATTTAATTTTTTGTAGTCAGAAGACTCGGAGCGTGCATTTAACTTGCTCAAAAACGCATTGGTTTCGGCACCTATCTTAGCTTGTCCAGATTTTACTCGTGCTTTTGAAGTGCATTGTGATGCATCTGGATTTGGCATAGGTGGGATGCTGACGCAAAATTTTGAGGGCGTTGGTCATCCTGTTGCATATATAAGTCGTTCTTTAAATAAAAATGAACGTAATTATAGTGCTACTGAGCGCGAAGCTTTGGCTGTTGTATTTGCTGTTGAAAAATTTGAGCCCTACTTGGGTACTAGGCCATTTAAAGTTGTAACAGACCACGCTTCCTTGAAATGGTTTATGAAGTTAGAAAACCCGACGGGGCGGTTAGCTCGATGGGGTTGTCGTTTGTCCCAGTATAGGTTCGAAATAGAACACAGAAAGGGCAAGGACAATATCATTCCAGACACGTTATCCCGTTTGTTACCCCTTAGTGCAATAGATGTTACCGGCGATGCTTGGTATGATCGCATTTTTCATGGTTGTCAAAGCACTCCACAGAATTTTCCAAATTTTCGAATTCAGAATGGCATTTTATTTCGTTACACTAAATCCAATTATACTCTTGTACAGGAGTTTGAATGGAAAGAGGTTATACCGGAATGCAATCGGGAACAGGTCATTGCAAATCTTCATTGTCCACCTACCAGTGGCGAAGCGTGAAATATTGAGAGAGGTAAGCCGGAGCAAAAAAAATGCTTACCTACTCCGAGCGCGGGCACGCAGTCTTGAGTCCTTACCGAAAATCTGTGATTGGCATCCTGGCTTCAGTCTTGTATAGGCAGATGTATCTTCAGTCCACTTTTACTATACGTGTAAGCACTGAGATATTGAAACAGTGTCTTGCAAGCATAATAGAAGTGGCTTTGATAAAAGCCGTTTGTGGTGAAATGATGATATGATGTAAATTAAACAAAACTTAATCGACTAAGTACTAATAATACTACTTATACTCTAAAGCTATTCGTCTATTCTTTCTTACAAAGTGCGCTAAGACATTATCATAAAAGCCGGGAAGAATCTAAAGCTATTAATGCCGACATCTTACAATTCTACCGATTACTTTGCAAATCTACTTACTCTAAATACGTAATTTCAACTTATTACAATATCTACTTACCGCAAATACCTAATTACAACGTACGTCTTCGTAACTACTTTCTACACACAACACAAATAAACAAAGTCCAACTACAATACTAATCATTCTAATAGGTGAAACTAACTAATAAATTCAAATACTAATAAAACACAGTCATGCATTCAATGATGAATTGCAATTACGTCAAATTATCTGTCAACAGAACACAAACCGAAAACGATCCTCCGTCCCGCTCACGCGTACGGAAATTGTATAACTGTCTCTATCAAGTAACTCGGATAAAGACGGCTTACCGGCTGCTAATACGCGGGTGGGTTTATTGACCTTTATGTGACGTCATGACGTTTATTTTGTATGGAAGTTTAACTGCCTAAAAGCCGATCGCGCCTGCGGCTTATTTTAAAGCAATATGTTGTTAAAAAGCAAATTTTGTTGATTTAATGTCCATAGTGTAGGCAATTTGTAATGTTTCTTTCATATATTTACTTTTTTAATTACTGATTGTGCCATTTCTCAATTCAAGTAGAGAATGGTTGTGTTCTAAACTTCTGAAGGGAAGCCGGTGGGAATCGAGTTGTATGGAACCTTCGTCACTGCCACCTACATCAGGACATTTAGGTGTTTTTAAAACTCACCGACGGCTGAGTTTGCCCTATTACTGGCCTGGTATTTTTAAGGACGTGTCGGTTTACATAAGTAAATGTGATGTTTGTGCTTCATACAAACATTCCACTAAACTTACGCCTGGGCATATGGGCCAACCGAAACGTTGTTATCGTCCTTTCCAAGTAGTGTCTGCTGATTTAGTAGGGCCTTTACCAAAATCCCGTAAGGGGCATATGCACTTATTAGTTATTACGTGTTGTTTTTCGAAATACACCACATTAATACCTTTGAGACGAGCTACAAGCGCAGCGGTTGCAGAATCTTTTGAGAAATTCTTATTTTTAATTCATGGAATTCCGGAAACCGTGATTGCTGATAATGGGGTGCAGTTCACGGGATCTGAATTCCGTAACATTTTAAATGGGTACGAGGTACCGCATGTTCATTTTGGGCCTCGGTACTGTAGAGTTTATACCATGTTAGGGCGCTGGCTGGTTTTACTTTGTAGTAATTTATTAAGAACATAATTTGAAATGACAAGTTGTCAAACCGGGGATTAGAGAGAACGATCTGAAGTGCCAACATGGGTAGACTTGACCATGTTATTTTTATATTGTAAATATGTAATTGTAAATGTATATAAAAGTATACAATAAATGAACTCGTATACTAAATAAAGGTTGTTGTTATTCAATAACAAACGCCCCCCAACCTTTACGAGTTCCACAATGGTGGAGGCGCCTAAAGCCGACCATGCGCGAAAAGTTTCCGTTTTTCAGGTGGCACGAAAGCACTGAAAAGAATGGTGAATAAGCTAAGTGTTGAAGAATGAAGAATAGAAAATAAGATTATGATAACCTTTACCTGAAAGAAAAGGAAATTTTTTTAAGCAAAATGGATCGCGTAGTCACTTGTTTTACGGGTCATTTTGATGAGTCGGTGGAAGAGTTTCTGGAGCAGTTCCAAGCAGTAGCAATATATAAAAAATGCACTAGCTCTGAGGAACTATTGTTGTTGTTGCCAGCATTTTTAAGAGGATCAGCACTTTTCTACTTTCGATCAATAAAAGCTACATGTAAAAGCTTTGAAGAAGTGGTGGATAAATTGAGGGAAGAATTTGAAGTGTGTGATTACTCCGAATTATTTTATAATGCCAAGCAGGACCAGAAAGGCCTGAGCGAGCATTTTTATAATTTATCGGAGTTGGCTAGCAAAGCAAACATAACTAATGAAGCAACATTCATTACGCAATTTTTAAAGGGATTAAAGCCTTACTTCAAGAATAAACTAGCATATTCTCACTATGCGTGTAAAAGAGACCTCAGGCAGGTTATTTTGCAATTGGAGAAGGTGTATCCACAAGCACGTGAAGAGCAGATGAACTTAGCGCAGAATCATGCTGCGTTCGTTCATAAGTTTGTTGGTGGGGGAGGTGATCATAGTACGCCCACTCCTTTTGGTCCGCCAATGACGACGAAAGTGCAAGATGAATGCCGCGTTGTACCAGGACCTGCACCTTCAAATAGCTATAATTTACGTTCTAATTTTAGGAAAACGCAGTCGCAGCCGGGTTTTCCACCGCGCCGACAATAAAGAAGGCCAATTGTCGCGACGGTGATGTTTTTAAGATGTCGTCTGGTCTTTTGCAAGCGCACACATCTGACGTGAAATTGCAAGCGATGGATGAAGCTAGTCAACAGGTTAGACCTTCTTCTACGTTATTGCCATTATTAGTATTTTCTACAAATGAGATTAATTCTGTAGCTCTTGTAGACACAGGTGCCACGGTTTCCTGCATCAGTCAAACTGCCGCGGATGAGATAGGAGTAAAATGTAGAGATATAGAAAACAGTTATATTAGTGCAGTTAATGGTAGTAGGTTAAAAGTAGTTGGAAAATGCGATGTAATGTTTTCTTTGAGCGATTTTTTATTTAAACAAGAATTTATAATTATAGCCGACTTAAAGTATAGTGTAGTTTTAGGTCAGGATTTTTTAATAAAGAATAAAATGTGCATTGATTTTTATAACAATTGTGTGTCTTTTTCCCAAGGAAAAATTCATTTTGTTCAACCAAATGTGTTGGGCCAAAAAGATGAATCCGCTTTTGTTGCAAGACAGGACTCTGAAAGATGTTCGATTGTTAGACAAAAGTTAGGAAATATTCATTCTGTTCAGCAAAATGTGTTGACCCAAAAAGATGAATCCGCTTTTGTTGCAAGACAGGATTCGCAAAGATCGAGTTCGATTGTTAGACAAAAGTTAGGAGATATTCATTTAGTTCAGCCAAATGTGTCGAGCGAAATATTAGGTAAAGCTGCTATTGTTGCAAGGCAGGATTCGGAAAAATCGAGTTCGCTTGTTAGACAAAAGTTAGGTAAGTCATCGAATGTTCCATGTCAAACAATTGGTTTAGAAAGTTTGAAGTTAGAACAAAAGTCAGATAGGTCATCGAATGTTCTAAATCAGGCAATTGTTTTAGAAAGTTCCGAGCCGGGCGCGGAAAAGAAAAACATTGATGTGTCAACAAGTGACAGGCGTGAATCAATTGTTGACTTTATTGATTTTCAGAAATTGCGTAACAATGATTACGTTTATTTTTTGAAGGCACCAAATAGTGGTGAGTTTTCCTTGCCGGTGGAGGAAAAACGTTTTGTAACTAATGTAGATTTAGGAACGGGTTATCCTAAAACGAAAATTCGATAGAATAGGTAGGTCGTATGAGTAGATCATTTACGAAGGCACTACGTAAGAGTTAGACCGGTATTCTTTAACGTCAATGATTTAGTTTTATTATGTTCCAAGGCGAGTTATTGGCAGATGTACGAAACTGGCACGTCTTTATCAATGGCATATAGAATCATTAAGCGATAGGAGGTCTAATGTTGGTGGCTTGTAAAGTTCGTTTTTCATACAAATCGCCTAAAGCATTTCATGTCACGATGATGTGTGTTTGTAGACACTATTGTGTATGTATGTTTGTAAAATATAATAGGTTTGTGTATAAAGGGAAGGCTTTAGTAGGTTAATTTTAAGTTATATGTTGTCATTGTTATTTACTAATATGTGTTTTAATGTTTCATAATGAACGAGGGAAATAAGAATAACGTATTTTAGGTAAACTAATGATGGCAGGGAGCATTGATGTATGAAAAAGAGGTCCTTGAGCATTGATGTTTGAAAAAGAGGGCAATAAATAGTAATTTGATATAATTAGAAAGAAAATATTGTTAAAAAGCGTGAGATAGGTTTGTTAACGTATATGTAATGTTGAATGCTGGTAAAGTAATGATTTGAGAAAGATAAAAAGGAGTTGTAAGGGTTAAGTAGATTTAGATTGGTAGATCTAGTCGACTAATTCTATTATTTGGTGTTACATGATTAGGCAATAAGCTATTTGTCATGGATTCCTGATTTGGGTTTCACACACATAAATGATGGGATATAGGGTTAGTATCTGGTTTGTAAATGGTGTGTTATTATTACTGAGGGTTAAAGGATTGGGTATTTATAGCATAGTTGGTGAAGGTTTAGGAGTTAGCAGTATGTAGTATGCAGATAAAGGGCTGAGTATTTAGAGCATTAGTTTATGAAGGGTTAAGGAGTTCGTAGTATGGAGGAGTATGATGTTGTAGGTTATTTGATTTATAGAAGTAGTGTAATAGTAGTATAGGGTTAATTAATAGTTTGTTATTTTAGTAGTTTGTAGTGAGTTAATAAATTTCTCTCACGATAAGCAATTTCTGGTGTAGAATAGAGTGACTATTCTCATAAGCATTCGGAATTACTTAGTAGAAGTTCTACCTAAGTAATGGATTGGAAATAGAGGGATTATCTTTTGCCTTAAAGTTTAATCAATAATTCCCTAATTCTATAGATTATGAGGGAATATTGTATTGTTGAGTATCAAGTCATAACGTAAGATAGTTGACATGTTTTTGGGGATTCTATTTATTACCTTTTGAATTCTTAGCCTTAGCCTCTTGAATTCTTGAGAGTTTTAAATATAATGGTGTAGAATATTTTTTCCTATTGATAAGTTGATAGTATCTGCTTTGAGTCTTGCTATAAAGCTTAAGTTTAAGAACGACTATCACACCCTTAGAGAGTTTGAATTTTTCTCTGCATTAACATTAAATATTTTGACATGCAGATTGATAAAGTTAGTTATGTAATTTTGGTTAAGGGTGATGTTTATGAGTCGTGTTGGTTAGTGTTGGAGGATGATTCGAAATAGGTATATAGTTTTGACGGGTTTATATGTGCCAAGTTCTTCGAAGTTTAATTCTTCGAATAGCTAAATCCAAGCCGGGTTTTGGTTGAATCATTCTTGTATGTATTTTTTTTCCCGTTTCTGCTAGGATGTTTAGAAATGTTTAGAAATGGGTAGAAATGTAAAAAAAAAAGTTGAAAAAAAATTTTTTTCGTTTAAAATTTTTTTTTTTCCCCAAGTCGGGAGGAATGTAGAGTTTATACCATGTTAGGGCGCTGGCTGGTTTTACTTTGTAGTAATTTATTAAGAACAATTTGAAATGACAAGTTGTCAAACCGGGGATTAGAGAGAACGATCTGAAGTGCCAACATGGGTAGACTTGACCATGTTATTTTTATATTGTAAATATGTAATTGTAAATGTATATAAAAGTATACAATAAATGAACTCGTATACTAAATAAAGGTTGTTGTTATTCAATAACAAACGCCCCCCAACCTTTACGAGTTCCACAGTACACACCACAAGTGAATTTGGTGGAAAGGTATAATAAGACTATCATGACTTCTATCGCATCGTATGTCAAAGAAGACCATCGTTCGTGGGATGTGAATATTAGTAAAATCCAGTTTTCCATTAACAGTGCGGTTAATGAAACTACAGGGTTTTCACCTTTTTTCTTAGTGCACGGTCGGGAACCTATTGTAAATGGCTCGTTTTACAAGCAGTTCCAAGGCGTTGGTGATGAGAACTATGACATTACTATGCCCAGGGATGAATATGCGGGTGAACTCGGAATTATGAGCGATATATTTACCCAGGTTCGAAGTCATTTGGTCAAGTCTCACAGCCGAAATGCCAAATACTACAACCTCCGTAGGCGACCAGCAGCTTCGTTTATTGTAGGTCAATTAGTGTTTAAGAAGACTTACACACATAGTGATGCAGCTCAATATAAGGCAGCGAAACTTGCTCCCAAGTACGAGAAATGTAAAGTACGTAGAGTTGTTTCCCCTCTAGTACTTGAGTTAGAAGCTTTGGATGGGAGATCGCTGGGTATATGGCACGTTAAGGACATCAAAATGTAAATACGAGGAGTTGAATGCGTGTGGTGTCGGACAAGATTAATATCACCCCTACACGGGAGTCGTAAGAGGCGACGAATGACTTAGAAGCACATCATCAGCTGCCACTTAAAGGTACATGTTCGAAGGGCTATTGCTCCACTTGTATTTTTTTGACCGCTTTGTAAATTTTATTAATTATAGTTCTTAGTCATTTGTTACTTTTTTGGGTTGTAATTCATTACTTGCTTTATGTTAATTTAACATTTGTTAGGGCGTTATTGTGAAAGACGCTGGGGGCAGCTCCGTTTCTCCTCTCTGTCCGAAACTTTTATAGGAAGGGGGTACTGTAACGTTGCACTTTTCTGTCATATATAAAATGTATGTATTTAATATAATAAAATCACTGTTACCTCATCTACAATAACTATTTACATTTTACGTATTTATTAATATTAGTATTTATTTAATAGCATAAAACCTCATTTCATACACACTCCTTAAATATAACATAAACTACTTTCTCTTCAACCTCTTTTCAATGTAACTAATCCTCGGACCAAATAATATTTGGTCCGAGAACTAATCTATAGAACTCCCCATATCAATATTTATTCTTTGGTCTCCTTCACACCTCTACCATAAACCATTTTCTATCTCTCTCATTTTCATTCGCGCCACTTTTCGCGCTATATTTCTAGGGTTATAGAATTTTCGCGCTTCCGCGCAGCGTAAAGGGACTTTGTGCAAATTTCGTATTACACAAAGGCGATTTTTGATAGGTTTTCATTTTAATAATGCAAACCTATATTTTCCATGCTTAGTATGCATGTTATAATTTTTTAATGATCTTGGTAAGTTAAAATCATATTATAGCTTAACTTTCTTGTTAAATTCGAACTTATTTTTCATGTAATGTATTCCTTCCAGATTTCTATTGGTTGATGCCTACCTATGAAATATTTATAAAACTGCATAGAATAGTTATTTGTTCGTTGAAAACAGTCGAGAAGGAATTTCGCATTTGAAAGGGTACGTATTATACTTTGGTTATACTTTATCAAAGTATGTACCTATATATTAGAGAAGCGGTTTTATCAGAGTTGTAAATGGGTTGTTAATTTTGTTATTTTCCTTATCTCCAGGCGGGCTAAGGAGGGAACTAAGAAATTACCTACTTAGACGAATTAACTAACTACGATCGACGATCTACAGATCTACATAGTAGGTATTACTACGTCTACTCTTTTCCTTTGCACCTTTGGCGGGGATTATTTAAATGGCCAGCACCTAACTACGTTTTGCCCTGGTTTCGTTCGTGCTCTATCTACTCTTGCAACACCTCCAAGTAAGATTGTTCTGTGTTTCTACTGGTGTTGGTGTAAATAAGACATTTAGAGTGACTTTTTATTTTCAATTTCTTGCCATCATAATTATAATACTATTTTATTGTGACACGTCTAATTTAAAGGAGCAATAGAATAGCGCACACGCATATATGTTCTACCGATTGTTTATTTATATTTACTTGTAGGTACCTATTTCTAATTGTTGTTATTGTCCTGTTTTTAGTTTAACAAATATATTTTATTATTTTTTCTCATAATCAGTTTTTTTATTTAATCTGATCACATGTCCCTGCATATTAGCCGGGCCAGGGAACAGTGTGACAATAGGTATGGTAGTTCCCTATCACCACACATCGGCTTGACACCTTACAAGAAACACGCTGTATGTATAATGATTCTCGACGACCTCCTTGGTCGAGTGGTTTGTACACCGGTTTTCATTGTGTCATCTCTGAGGTCCCGGGTTCGATCCCCGGTCGGGTCAATTTAAAAACTAATGTTTTTCTGAATTGTCTCGGGTCTGGGTGTTTTCTATGTATACCTAATAAGTATTTTGAGTATGTTTATCCGTTGTCTAGTAACCATTTAACAAGTTTCATAACAAAGCTTCTGTTGTTAGGTTTTATTTTGGCCCCTTCATTAATAATGGTAATTTTAAGGATAGTAGCAGGTATGAAATGTATGTTATTAGTATCAACTGAGCTCTTCTTAAACGTAAAGGGATAATTAATCTCCTGATAGACAAGAAATTATAAAATACTAGCAGATCGCCGACGACTTCGTTCGTGTGGACCCCGTACCCCGTGACGAATTTTCAAAATGACTCTTCTCCCAAGAACACTTATTGTGGCGTAACCAAAATAGTTAGACATATGCTATCGCGACACTTTTTTTAGATAATAGTGTGTTCTGCAAAGCCATAGTACATTATTTTATTCTATCATCAATAGTTTTCGTAGCGCCTGCGATTTAAGAAATTTATTTGCGTTTTAGTAAGGATCCCTAATTTTTTTGATAATATAATATAACTTATTTCACCTGGAGATAGTGTAGCTTCCCAACGGTGATAGAATTTTTCAAATCGGTTTATTAGTTTTGGAGCCTATTCAATATAAACAAACAGTCAAATCTTTCCTCTTTATAATATTAGTATCGATGAAAATCACACAATTTCCGATCTACCACGTTCAACGACCGATTTCAGCAAAAAATGACCCATTTAGTACATCTTTTTTTGTATCAGTATGGAAGCATATTTGGTCGGGCAGTTTTTAAAACTAGTCAAAAGCTATGGAAAATCTTTTTTATTTTTTTTATTTAAGTTGAAAATTCCATTCTGTTCTGATTAAACCAATTATTTAAGTTAAGATCAAAATTTTAGTATCTTAGGTTAATGTTAGGAGGGAGATTTTTTTACTCATAAAAGAGCAATCAATAGGCATTATATTAAAATAAAAACATCGAAGAAAAGTCGACCCAATAAAAAGATATAATTTTTTTAGAGCCGTCTTGTTGTTGAATCATAAAATAACGAAAAAAAATTATAACTCGGAAACTACAAAAAATCGTAGAACATACATGGGGGTTCAATGGATAGGTATGGTAGTTCCCTATCACCACACATCGGCTTGACACCTTACAAGAAACACGCTGTATCTATAATGATTCTCGACGACCTCCTTGGTCGAGTGGTTTGTACACCGGTTTTCATTGTGTCATCTCTGAGGTCCCGGGTTCGATCCCCGGTCGGGTCAATTTAAAAACTATTGTTTTTCTGAATTGTCTCGGGTCTGGGTGTTTTCTATGTATACCTAATAAGTATTTTGAGTATGTTTATCCGTTGTCTAGTAACCATTTAACAAGTTTCATAACAAAGCTTCTGTTGGGCTAGATAATTGGTGGTGTTGGTTGAGTGTAGGAAAGTTAATTTATTTTGTTTATTTTTTTTATTCTCCCTGCCTGAAAAGCCTGTGGCCAGCAGTGGGACGTGGGATGATTATGTATACTTGCAGAATATCCAAGCGCTGGAAAGTTCTACAAACAGCACCAAGCATGGCCGAATGAAGTGGCTAGCTAAGAAGAAGTCTTACTAACAGAAATACGACTTAGAGTGAAGAAGATAAAACTGTAAGTTGAAGCATTTATTTAAATAATTATAACCGTCTAGTGGCTAAGCTATCGGTCTTAGAGCGAGAGGTGCCAGGTTCGATTCTCAGCGGGGAGTTTGTGTACTTTGGGACAAAAGTCAGCGGTATTACCGCTGGCTTACAGTGTAAATTATCAACTACCTACTAGAAAAAAACGAGTCTTCTGGGGTCTCGGTAGCTTAGCATTTAGACCAGTGGACCGGCAATCAAAAAGTCATGGGTTCGAATCTCATTCGAGCTTTCCTGAGACTGGTTGATTTTTTCTAGTAAACATTTTATCCTATATTTCTAAAACAGATAATGTCACTAAAAATAATATTAAAATTAACTTACTTACGTTAAAAACTTGGTTATTCATATTTTTTTCTAAACACACATTGGTTTTAAGAAGAATTATTGATTGTTAAATTCATTTTTAGATTCATGTTAATAATAAAATTTGTGCACACTATACATTATACCGACCATGGGCAAACTGTTGATACTATTTTATTATTTTAAGAACTATTGTTACACAAAGTAATAAAGTTTTATTATTCTATTCTATTCTAAATGGAAGAAAAGCGGTTTGATTTCGTCGGAACTGAACAACGCTTCGCTGGCTAATAGCGCATTGAACAAGCACTTGAATTAAATGTTTGACAGTAAAACATTATTCTTGGTAACTCTATTATAAGAGCTATTGCAATATTGTAAAATGTGTTATAATTTCCTTATAGAAAGCTTAATACTTATAAATAGTTTGCTGTCTACGTTCTGTTAAACTCTTTAGAAAGCTTAAATAAATAGGCAGTCATATAATTAAGTGCGTATATTTCCGAATCTGGTTTTAAATCATAAAGAACTTACTACCAACCCATCTCTTCCCCTTGGTGTCGTTAAAGGCGACTAACGGACTAAATACTGCACATATATTTAACAGCATAGAGCGGCAATGGGCTCACCATCTATTAAGGTATGTTTCCGAGACGAGCCGCGGACTGCAACCGCAGGCGACATTTGCGGTTGACCGCAGTGCTGCCTGTGGTCGCGGTGGCTTCTATTTCCAATCGCGGCGGGGTGCCGCGGCTGCACAATGCATAGAACGATGTCTCAGTCACTCCAGTACCTTTGTGCGAGACAGAATGTCGAGAATAAGTCGCCATTTATGTACGTGACACGTGTAAACTCTCTGCGGTTTGCGACACCACTGGTGCTGCCAGTGTTGCCAACTGTTACCTCCAGCTAGTAGCTAGACGTATTGCAAAAAGTAGCTAGATTGCTCGATTTTTTAACCCCAAAAAGGTGCTAGAAGTAGCTAAAATTTTCTTATGAAACAAAAGTTGTTAGAAGTTGCTAATTGTTTCTTTAGTAAACAATTAAACGAACAATTTAGGACAATATTGGTTTTTAAATGAAATTAAACACAAGTAGGTATTCTTTTTGATATTAAAATATAATTAGAGTCTGTTCAATAAGTCAGTTTACTTGGTAATTTTACAAAAATGTAAAAATCTAATTAATAAATAAATATCAATTACAATTTATTAATAGTTTAGTAAAAATTGTGCACGATTATTATCCCCGAAGGGTTAGTCAAAGACCAAGCAATACTTAGTAAAGGCACTCTACGCATACCTTTTATACCCGACGTTTCGACCGGGTTGCACCGGCCGTGGTCACGGGTGGACTCAGAGTGCCTTTACTAAGTAGTTTTGCGTTAAATCCCGTCTAAATATGTGTGCATAATGGAACGCGAAAGTCTAAAAGTGTATATAAGCAATACTTCTCGTGAAGTAGCTAGAAAAAGTAGCTAAAAGATTTAGCTACAAGTTTCATTAAATTGTAGCTGCCTGGCTTCCAAATGTAGCTAGATCTAGCTACAAAGTAGCTGAGTTGGCAACACTGGGTGCTGCAGTCCGCGGCCCCTGCGCGCCGCGGCCACATGCCGCAGTGTTGCCGCGCTTGGAATAAATTTCATAGGGATGCATAGAAACCAGTAGTGTCGCTTGCAGCCTGCAGCTGCAGTTTGCAGCCTGTGGTCCGTCTCGGAAACATACCTTTACGCTGAGTACATATTGTGTAGTAGTTATTTGGTGAAACGTGGACTATGTCAGTGGACTGCTTCTGCGGTCCTCGTTGCCTATAGTCTCTGACTAATCCTATGGGGATAATAGTCATGAGCGTATGTACACTCGAGAGCAATAATAATAATAATAAAGTTTATTAGCGGTTGTACATAAAATCTTACAAGTAATATGACAGTTAAATTATTGAACTTATGACTATATTAAATGTTTTGTACTGCTGCCCTTACTGGGTCAAGAAATGACCCGTATTAAGGACATCCAGTCCCATTAATTAATTGACAAATTATTGTAGTAACAATAGGAGAGAGATATTAGCAAGATTTTAGAGTGGTTACGTTTCACGTTACAATGTTAATTTCTTTACAGTTGATACTTTCACAATAAAATACAACAATTTTTTTTCTTACAAATTTATACAATGGTAATTTAAACTGTACAATTTCTTACTATCGTATTTAGACTTTGGCAAATGGCAATTAATCCGGGTCACTTAAATAAACTTATTTAAAAACCTATAAATCTTGGTAAACAAAGGGTGGATATTTACGGTAGCGCCATTTGGCGTCACTCCAAACGACTTAAGTCAAATGGATGGACGCCAAACATATATCCCATTCACGATCACTCCAATTTTCATTCATTTACGTGTTTTACAAGGCTAAAACACGTTTTATATGAGTTCAAAATGGATGTGGGATCGAGCATGCACGAGCAACCGCGGCGCGACGCCACTGCCCAGAGCGGTGGATTTTGGCGCGATTGGAAATCCAGTGTTTTACATCAGTCCGAACGGGTTTCACACTCATGATCAAACTTTGGATGTATATCACGCCATTTGACGCGACCGTGAATACCCACCTTAAGAATGCTAGTTTAAAGAAATGAATTGTGTTCAATAGACAATTAAAAACTTCATAAATTAAGTTGTTAAAACTTCTAAGTTATTGTAGAGTTATGTCATAAAAAATCAAATTTGAAAATGGGAGACTATATGGAACTTGGTGTACAGTATGCCAAACCGCGTACACGTAGACAGGAAGCACAAGGAGGCAATACGAAGTATTAAAATACAAGAAAATCGTAATGTTGTGCAAAAATGTCCTGTTTCCTATTTTGGTTTTAGGGCGAGATCAGCAGTTAATTTTCTTTATGTATTTTTTGTAAATAAAACGTAGTGACTCATAAATTTTGTTACTTTTATATAAGGAGTATTTAATTGTCTATTAAACTTAATTTATTTCATTAAGTTAGCATTTTTAGTTTCCGGGATTTATAGGCTTCTTTAAGTGACCCGTATTCATTGTTCCTGAGTGTATTTATGTATCTAAAGTAGTCGCAATGTAAGTAAGTAGTATAAGGTCAAAATAAACAAAAATATGCGTCAGGGACTGTGCTTCACTCATGTTCTTAACCTATGTGAAAAACTGGATACTGAAGCATAGGATACCAGGTCTTTGTGTTCAAATTGGTAGTTTTTACGTACATACATACTTAAACTCACGACAATTATCCCCAAAAGCAGTCTGCCATAGTCCAATTTTCACAAAATTACAGCTGCACATATACTCAGCGTAGGTGGTGAGCCCACCGCCGTTCTATGCTGTTGGATGTTTGTACGATGTTGGAAGAGATCGGGCGGTAGTATGTTTTTTAGGAGCCGCCACTACGAAGCTCTATCCGACTAATATTATAAACTCGAAAGTTTGTAAGTATGGATGGATGTTTGTTACTCTTTCACGTAAAAACTACTGAATGGATTTAGATGGAATTCGGCATACAGAGTTTATAACCTGGATTAACACATAGGATACTTTTTATCCCGATATTCCCACGGGAACGGGAATCACGCGGGTGAAACCGCGAGCGGCCGCTAGTAAAACATAATTTCAATACAGAATATTTAAATTTGAAACCTCTACAGATGCTGTATTATTTAATGCTGACGCCCCTGCTACAATAGAAACTGCAGCCAAGATACAAGGAAACGAACTGCCTTTATTATTATAATCAACTGTTAAAATACTACAGATAACGAACAACAACAGAAGTACTAACTAACTATATAATAATATGATATGCCTTAATCCTAAAGCATCTGAAACATTAACTAATACACAATCCGCAAAGTATTAATTTGTTGTTCAATTTCGTTAGTTCTCTATGATTAAATTTTGTTTTACAGTGATTTTCCCTAACTTTAAAACAGAGTAATGTGCAAAACGCAGCAAGTCCTTTAATAAAAAAAAAAACAAATAAATATATTTAGACCGGTGTGGTCTTCAAGAATTAGAACCACTAATTACGAAGGAAGAGGCCAACGGATCGAAAAGAACCGCTTTATGAATTAAATTTATTTAAAGAAAATTACAATATTAATTATTACAGTTTAAACAATGGGCTTGGACGAAGTATTTACCAAGAATGATGAAATTAGCTTGCAGCGGCGGCGGCGAAGTAGGTAACACGAGGCGTCGACTCAGCATTCACGCGGCGGCGGCCCCGGCTTTGTATTGACGTCGCAATTATTTTTTAACAAGCGGCTGCTCGCGGTTTCACCCGCTTGGTTCCCGTTTCCGTTGGAATATCGGGATAAAAAGTATCCTATGTGTTAATCCAAGTTATAAACTATCTGTATGCCGAATTTCATCCAAATCCATTTAGTAGTTTTTACGCGAAAGAGTAACAAACATCCATCCATACGTTCCCGTGGGAATATCGGGATAAAAAGTATCCTATGTGTTAATCCAGGTTATAAACTATCTGTATGCCGAATTTCATCCAAATCCATATATTAGTTTTTACGTGAAAGAGTAACAAATATCCATACTTACAAACTTTCGCGTTTATAATATTAGTAGGATTAGGTAAAATATTCCATAGGCCCGGCGCGGCGTCAGCGATGTACTGGTAGCAGTGTCATGTAACACACTAAACACGTATAAATGACAGCGAGAAATAACACTCGAACTACACTCATCTACCGACCTAGCACAAGCGCTAATGACGGATGACAAAACTTGTAATGATTAATATATTTTTTTAAAGTTAAAACACCTTAAAATTCAATTTCATTAGCATGTCATGAATGTTTATAAACGAATTTAAATCATATGAGACCGAAGCGAATGAATTTATGCATTTACTTCGAAAGCTACATACGCTATTGCGATACATAAATAATCTCCAATTGCGATGACAGGTATTTAAACGAGCAATAACTAATAATTCGATTTTAAAAAAATAACTATGTTTTATAATGTCGTTTGATTAGAACAAACCCTATCTCTCAAAGTTCATACATAGATGCAAGACTGTTATCCCCAAAATATTAGTTAGAGACTAGGCAATGAGGACCGCAGGAGAACAGTCCACTGCCATAGTCCACTTTTCACAAAATTACAACTGCACATGTGCTCAGCGTGATAGGTGGTGAGCCCATCGCCGCTTTACGCTGTTGGATGTATGTGCAGTCTTTAGTCCGTTAGTCGCCTTTTACGACACATATGGGAAGAGAAGGGTTGGTAGTCTTCTATTAGCGAATTATTCGCATTTCTTCGGTTTCGCATTTCTACAGATTCGCATCTCTTCAGATTCTCGTTTCTTCGGATTCGCAGTTATTCAGAGTACAGTTATAGCAAAAAGCGAATATGTTAAAAACTAAACATTTAATAACAATATGATATAATAAACAATCTAATATAATAACACACATTTACAAACGAGACAATAAAGTTATACACACAGAAATGGCTAAGTATATAACCATTTCTGTGTGTATAACTTTATTATATAAATGCATATCAGGAGATATCTCCTGATATGCATTTATGAATTATTTCATTTTGCTCCTGATATTTTGTAGACGGCTTTGTAGTACAGCCTTAAACTGTGTTGCGTAGTGGTGAATGAATACTACCGCCCCCCTCTCTTCCCTTGGGTGTCGTAAAAGGCGACTAACGGACTAAAGATTGCACTTAATTCCAACAGCACAGAGCGGCGATGGGCTCACCACCTGTCATGCTGAGCACATGTGCATTCGCTATTTAGTGAATTTCGCGGTCCTCTGCCTTTACGATCGGTCCTTAGGCTAGACTAAACCCAAGTATGTATGTATGTATGTTTAAGAAAGAAATGAATATAAATAATTTTGGCTGGATACCATGTGATTACTACTACTACTACTACTTAAATGTTTTTGCGTCGCTTGTACAAATATGGTGAAATGAGATTCCGAAGAAACGAGAATCTGAAGAGATGCGAATCTGTAGAAATGCGAAACCGAAGACATGCGAATAATTCCTATTAGCGAACTGCCACACACCTCTTAATGTTAATTAAAAATAACTAATTTAGTTTACCGTTACAACAATTTTGAGCTCATGAGTGTGTAACTACGCCATCGGTTCGTAAAGGGGTTCGAACATTTTTGTATGGAAGCTGGCATATCCACATGCCGCCATTTAGATTTTTTCCTGAAGTTTCCGCGCACGGTGAAAGTGGTAGATACCCTAAAGTGTCACGTTCCTGAGATATTTGGAGGTAAATATCGCCATAAAATTAAAAATCGCTATTAAAAACCCAATAATTACATGTATAAACACATTCCACTGCATTCAAATGATAGTTCCCAGGTTGATTTAAGTATTCATTAAAAGGCAGCACAACCTAGTAGCACGAAAAAAACACTTTTTAATTACTTGCCTACTAAATCGCATCACATCGCAATGAAACGCTATTTTGTCAAAGTAGGTAACTCCCGCGGTGGTTGGCTTGTTTTCTATCCCGTCGCCGCCGCGGTAGTTTTATATCTAGATATTGTCGTTTTTTTGCAATAATATAAACGATTGTTACATTACATCTACATTAATGTGTTTTGTTTTATTTTTAACTGGTTATGGAATCGAAGATAAGCCAACCACCGCGGTACCTACTTTGACAAAATAGCGATTAATTGCGATATGATGGGATTTAGCAGGCAAATAATTAATAAAAGTGCTTTGTCATGCTACTAGGTTGTGCTGCCTTGTAATAAATAATTAAATCAACCTGGAAAGTATCATTTAAATGCAATGGAATGCGTAAATATACGTTATTATTAGGTTTTCAACGATTGTTAGTTTTTCGTACGGCGATCTTTACCTTCAAATATCTCGGGAACGTAACACTTTATGGTACCATGCTACTTGACATATTTTGTTTGTTAAAGTACCCTCTATCCATTTAAACCTTTTTTTTTATCGTGCGCGGAAACTTTAGGAATAAATCAAAATAGCGGCATGTGGAAATGCCACAAAGGTATCCTATCCCCTTTACGGGGCGGAGGACCTTGTAGGTACTGAGAAGAGCCGGTATCAAACTCAGCATCGGCATTCTCGCAAGTGAATCTCGTACTTCCTTAACCTCAATCATCATCAGCCTATAAACGTCCCAATGCTGGGCACAGGCCTCCCAGGTGGACATTAGCACGTGGGGATATTGGGCCACCACGCTGAGCCATTGCGGGTTGGTGGGTTTTACCGACTGCCATCTTACGACAACAACCGGGACCAACGGCTTAACGTGCCTTCCGAAGTACGGAGGAGCTCGAGACGTTTTAATTGGTCACCCATCCAGCGACCCGGCATTGCGAAAGTTGCTTAGCGAGTAAGCCGCTGCGCCATCGAGCTTGGAATTTGCTTGCTCAACCTGTGTAGTAAAAAAGAGGAATGTTCCATTTTCATCTGTACAACTCAATTATTTCTCTCTTCATAATATTACTAAATATTACAATGCTGCAGCTACGACGTATTCGTAGCCTTGTAACCTGCTACGAATTTATCGTAGTCGTTACGGTTCCTAGCGCGTAGCTGGCTGGAGTTGGTAGGCATGCATACATATCTTCTATGAGAAAATCTGGTTTAGTAGACTTCATTCACCTGGCTGATATCACCTTACCGCATTAAGTCTACCAAATATGGTATTAAGTCTACCAATTTGGGGGTCAAAGTTGCTCGCGTCCGTAGGTTTACCCTTGAGACCCTACACGTGATCCCTGGGTGGTGCAAAATGAGTGACACTGACTGAGTGGTAGAGCCACGCTGCGTTGCAGCACGCATTGGGCCGGCTCGCCCGGCGTAATACCACCCTCTCACGAATATTCGGCGTGAAATAATGGCACTTGGTGCTGTTGTGTTTCGTCCGACCAGTGAGGGTTCCAGAGGCCCCTCTCCCCCACCCCCCTCCTCCCATTCCTATTCCTTCCTTAAACCTATTCCTCCCTTTAAGGCCGGCAACGCGCCTGCGATTCCTCTGGGTTTGCGGGTGTCCATGGGCGGCGGTGATTACTCTCCATCAGGTGACCCGCCTGCTCGTTTGCCTCCCTCTTTTATAAAAAAAAATAATAATAATAGTATACTTAATTCACCTGCAAATGGGTGAATTAAGTCTTCTGAAGGAAAACGTTAACCTTTAGTAGACGTCGTCGTCTACCCTGCTTGCACCTGGGACGCTCAACAGGTAACTGCATCTGTCTTGCTTACACCCCGATAACACACCGAGACACCACAGCGTCGCCGGCCGTGTGAATCAATCACCTGTTTTGACTGATAACTTTTAACACGTTCGCTGACAGTACGTCCAAAGGCGGGAAGCTCAAATGATGCGTTGTGACAGTACGTCGACTTGCGGGAAACTTTATTTTATTTGTTTGGACACTACGTCGACAGACGATACTTTTGTTTGTAATTGTTAGGAAGAGCAGTATCTACTGTCATCTTGTGAGCACTCTTGTATTTTTTACTGTCGTATTACGTGTTTTATGGGTAGTTTTATATATCGCTGTCTCGCTCTTTCACCCCCACACATAAACTCTCGTGCATCGAAACTACGTCGACCGGCGTGATCGCGCGCCTGTCTTCTCGAACATTCAGTGCGGCCAGTGCCATTTTGGAAACATCTACGCGCGTACGTCGCTAGTAAATTTTATTTTTACTTATTTTGAGATATATAATGAGTTCACGTAATGTATGAGGAATAATTAGGTGCATAAATTAGGAACCACGGTGCTTTTGTTACGTTTTTCTGTTATCATAATGTATTTTTTGTTTAAAACCATTCAATCATTCGATATTGTAATAAAACTTTCATTTTTAAAGACATATCAGTATCGTTAAATGTTTGCTATTAGTTTATAACTGGATGTTGACCATTTGGAAGAGTTTTTAACACGAATTAGTGATTAAGTATTCTGATTCTTAGTTCTAAGGCCGTCTGTATCTATTGAAACTAAACAAAAGAGCTGTAGGTACCTACCTCTGCATAATTAATGCAAAATTACCTACAAGCTTTACACTTTGTAAATAATTCACTTTTTAATTTCAGATGTCAGCCAATAATCCTAAGAAACGTCAGAAAAACCTCTTCGACGATATGTCTTCAAACTCGGAAGACGAACAGGACCAGGACCCGTACAAGGACGAAGACGGTGATTATGGCTCTGACGAAAACTATGAGCCACAACAGACAGCCGATGCAGACGCTTCTACTTCCTCAGAAGAAATATTTTCAGTAAGATCTCGACGACGCACCTCTGGAGGCCCTGTTGCTTCATCGGATTCCAGTAAGTCCGATATTACAAATGTAAGCTCACACTCCGATTTTGGACAGGACGACAGACCTACCGCACTGATCGAACCACTAATAACAGAATCAAGAGATGGTTCACCATCCCTAGTCGCTCCTCAGGACAATAATTCTAATGATACAGATTCAGCACCAGTGCAGAACCGACCAAGATCTCCTGAACCAGAATACCAGCCGTGGTCAAACACCACAGAAGACATTCCTGTTTTTGACTTTGATGTCAATTCAAATGGCCCTTTGAGGTTAACTCTCAAACTAGCGTTGAGGAGATTTTCAATCATGTTTTCCCTAAAGAGCTAATAGAATATCTAGTTCAGTGTACTAACAAATATGGTACAGCTTTGTGTAATTCAAATAGACCTTCCACTCGATATTCTCGATCTCAATCTTTTCGCCTGACTACCGCTGAAGAGATGACAAAGTTTTTTAGGAAATGTGTTCCAAAAATAAAAAGAGAGTTGAAACTAGCTACAGATGTATTGGTTGCCCGAATCTTCCCCCATTATGTCCTGAATGTTTCCGAGATTACCATCAACTTCAGGAACAGACAGAGCAAGAGTTTTTTTAGAATTTGATTTATTTTTCTTTTTAAAAATTACTTTACAGTCTGGTATATAAACTTGAATTGAGTATTAATCGATTGTGGCTTGTGATTTCAAATACCTCGTTTATATAATATAATACCTACATAGGTATAGTAGGTAGGTAGGTACATACCTATACCATTGAATATTGATTTTTTTATAATGTGGAAATACAAGTCAATGGCGTGGCGTTTATTGTGATGGTGAATACCATAAGGTTTTCGAGATTATTTGTATGTTGATTTTTTTTCGTATGTCTATCGCTGTATCATTCAGACTAAAATTTTAATATTTTATTAGTTAGGAGTTTATTGTGATAGTTAAAACATAAGGTTTTGTTCCTTTTTAAGAGATTACTTTTTGTTGATTTGTTTTTTCGTATATCTTTCGCTGTATAACGCAGATTAAAATTTAAAATATAGCTGTGATTACTTTAGAAATGTATTTTATTCTACTCCCTTACATATATAACTCTAACGTGGCTCGACGTAGTGTCCTGTTTGGGCAGGCAAAAATGTGTAAAACGTGACACTACGTCATTAGATATTACGGTCCTGGACGTGGTGTCGTACGAGGCTATCAATTTACTATTCAATGTGACACTACGTTGTTGAACGTTGACATCTCTAGACGTAGTGCCATATAAGAAAAGTAACTATCTCTTTAATATGCCACTACGTCGTTGGACGTTGACGTCTCTGAACGTAGTGTCATATCAGAATAGTAACTAGCGCTCTAATATGACACTACGTCGTTGAACGTTGACGTCTCTGGACGTAGTGTCATATAAGATAAATAACTATCTCTTCAATATGCCACTACGTCGTTAGACGTTGACGTCTCTGGACGTAGTGTCATATCAGACTAGTAACTAGCTCTCTAATATGACACTACGTCGTTGGACGTTGACGTCTCTGGACGAAGTGTCGTATAAGACAAAATTTAAATATTAACATGTCTTAGTACGTCTGTCGACGGGTAATCGTTTAGTATGGAAAATTCTAGTGCCCTATTATGGCGACAGGACAACTTCTTAACGTCAGCGAACGTGTTAAGCATACTTAAACGCTTTGAATAAATACTTACAATGATTTGCAGCGCTTGTAACAAACCGGTTTCAAATAACGAGTTATTATGCTGTAACCCCTGTAAAGGCACCTATCATTTTTAGTGTATAAATATGACTACGGCATATTTTTCGAAACATAAGAAAGAACTATGGAAACACTGGTATTGTCCCAATTGCGCAAACTTAACGCGACGTAAAGACGCTGACACGCCTGTGCGTAAACAGGTTACTCACCAATTGGATGACACAATGATGTCTTGTAATGACAGCGCTGGTGAGTCTATACTGCAACCAGAGTTATCCGCTACTTCTGGTAACCTTAATGAGCCAACTTGCTCAAAATTATTTGATGGTACTTCAATACCGGAGGCTGGAATGTCATACGAGGGTTTCTTGCAGTTGTTGGACTCGCGACTAGATAGTCAGCTGTTGTCAGTAAGGGAAATGATTAAAACTGAGTTAAGTACAGCGATTGCAGGCCTAAAGGCAGAGTTTACCCACACAACTGATAGTCTGAAGGCAGAATTTACCCACACGACTGATTTCTTACAGCATGAGCAAAAAGATTTAAAACGTGAATTGAATGCTGCAAACACTAAAATATCGCAGATTGAATCGGAGCGAGCGTTAATGCAATTAAACATTAATGCCATTCAGCGCGACCTTGGTATTTTGCAGAGGGCTTCTAGGAGTTGCAATATTGAAATACAAGCGCTACCGGAGAAGCGCGATGAGAACGTTTTGGCGATTTTTAAGAAGATGAATAATGTGATTAATGCTCCACTACAGGACTCTGAAATATATTCCGTGCGCAGAGTTGCGAAGCTAAACCCTAATTCTCCTAGGCCCCGTAATATCCTCGTCACCTTGCCGTCGGAGAGGCACAGGGACACAGTATTGTCAGCTTTCAAGCGGTATAATAAAGAACATCGCGGTGAACCCCTCAACTCATCTGTTATCGGAATGTCGGGTGAGAAAAGCAACATTTATATAGTGGAACATTTATCACCTGAAACAAAGGAACTATATGCATCTGCGCGACGCTTTGCTAGGGATCACACGTATAAATATGTTTGGGTGCGTTATGGTCGAATTTATTTGCGTAAAGACGATAACTCTGGAGCTATCGTAGTTCGTGATAGTGATGCCTTACAAAAGTTAAAATAATTATTATACTTATTTATAAATAGAATAATGCACGTATTTGGAATTGATGTATAGTTTTTTTTTTTAATGGATCATAGTTTGTCAATTTATTATCAAAATGTTAATAGAATAAGATCAAAGACTAATGAATTGTATGTAAATGTTTGTAGTTGCAATTATGATATTATCTGTTTGACTGAAACTAATTTAAATGAAAGTGTTTACAATAATAAAATATTTGATGAAAGATATAATGTTTTCAGGCGGGATCGCCATACCACCTCGATATCCAAATCTGATGGAGGCGGAGTGTTAATAGGAGTTTCCTCTTAACTCGTAATCCCTACGCGCACGCGCAAACCCTGCGCTCCTGACGGACGTCAAATCGATATCGAGTCGGCTGTGCTTATCGGAATATTAACGCTCGGGTCACGAGATAGGTTTCAGTTTCGCGTGGGGGTCGTTGGAGGGTGAACCTTCTGTACGGTAGTAGTATTAGTTATTCTGTGCTTGTACCAAGACGAAAAACGAAACAATTTTAAAACACACAAGTTTATGCTTATTAATTTTTGACGTTTTTTTTATGCTTAAGTTTTTATAAAAAAAGATATTTGAATGATTAAAATGTCAACCTTATTGGTTAGGTACTAATGTTTTCCAAAACTCATTTCAGCCGCTACTTTATTTTACTTCAAAAACTCTCCAATTTATATTACTTACCACAGTATCAATACGATAATTGGAAATCATATTACCCAATTCTATGACCACGGCTTATATTTCGGTTCAACGCGATTCTGTTTCGGCGTGCAGTGGTACTGGGGGTAGCAATGCGCATTTGTCTGGCACAGACTATAATAGCTCGTTAGATTAGTTATTAAGTCTTAACTATAAGTTAGTTAACTGTTTTATTATTATTATTAGTATTGACGTCAATAAGTGCCTGTAAAGGTTTACATTGAATAAATAATTTGACTTTGACTTTGAATAGCAATTAAAAAAAGTATTAATGTAATATTTCAGTCGAGTTGGTTGAGTGAGGCTGAGGATATATGGATTACCCTACAACCTATTACCCGGCTTTCCCGGAGAATTAACTTGTGTGTTTGTTATTTGCCACCTGACATTGACTCTGTTATCTTAACTAAATTTCATTATAACACACAATCAGTGCTGTTAAATTGCAACACCGATGAAACCTCAATAATTATTGGAGACTTCAACATTCCCAACCTCGCTTGGATGCTTTCGAGTGATGTGATGGTTCCGGGGTGTTCTTGTGATTCGAAGTCGCGACTACTGTTAGAAACTATGTCTCTGTGCAGACTCGTCCAGCATAATAATCTGCGCAACCATAATGATCGCCTTTTAGATTTAGTGTTCTCCTTGAACAGTGATAAATTAAAGGTATCGAACTCCGCCCCAATCTCAAAGACTGACAGTCATCATCCGGTTCTTTTAATTGAATTGTCGCTTAAACACTCTATGAAAAATCTTAATAAGAATAAAACTTGTAAATTTAATTTTAATAAATGTAATTATGTATGTCTAAAGCAACAGTTAAACAGTATAGATTGGACGGATAGGCTGCGTGGTTGTTGTGTTGATGAGGCCATTATTATTTTTTACGCTATTCTCAATGACGCCATTAAATGTCATACCCCGATGAAAAATAATAGCAACTTTGGCTACCCGATGTGGTTTTCCCATTCATTAATTAAATGCCTCCGCGAAAAAAATAAATTCCACAAGCGCTTTAAGAAATTTAATAATCCTAGAGATTATGACGTCTACTCATGTCTGCGTGCTAGAGCCAAACGATTGTTAGATCAATGTTACAAAGGGTATGTGTCATTGACAGAGGATGCTATTTATCAAAATATTAAGTGTTTTTGGAAATTTGTAAATAGCAAAAGAGGTGGAATATCTGTACCTCAAACTATGACTCTCGATGGTGTTACTGCGTCTGATGGTAAGGGTGTGAGTGCCTTATTCGCGAAGTATTTTGGGTCTGTATATACAAAACCGTACTCACTAAAGGTACCTCAGACCAATGCATACTGTATGAGCAGTTATTCACTGTCTGTCATAGTTACTTCGGAGGATGAGGTTAAACGTGGACTTAAGCGACTTGATCCTGCAAAGGGCGCGGGACCCGATGGCATCCCTACATATTTCTATGTGAAGTGTGCCAATGAGCTTAGCTTGCCCCTAACTTTATTATTTAATTTATCTCTGAGTTCGAGAACTTTCCCGGCCCAATGGAAGCGTGCTCATGTCATTTAGTATTCTGTCATGCCCAGCCAAGCTTTTTGAATCCATCGTGTATAAACATATTTATCAACATGTCAAAACCCTGCTTTCTCTAAGCCAACATGGATTCATGAAGAACAGATCTACCACAAGTAACTTGCTCGAGTATAAAAGCTATATTTGTGAGACCTTAGATCGTGGAGGTCAGGTGGACTCCGTGTATACGGATTTCCGTAAGGCGTTTGACAAGGTTAACCACTCTCTTCTTTCTCAAAAGTTGTCGGAAGCTGGAATTCATGGTTCTGTTCTTAGATGGGTAAAATCATATCTGGCGAATAGGAGTCAGCTAGTTGCTGTCAAGGGTTTTTTGTCTGAGCCTATTCTAGTCACGTCTGGAGTGCCACAGGGTTCTCAACTTGGTCCTCTTTTTTTTGTAATTTTCATCAATGACCTTGCCGATAGGCTGTCGTGTCGTTGCCTGCTGTATGCTGATGACCTTAAGGTATTTTCTGCTATAAAGAGCATACAATGTTGCGAAGATCTTCAAAGAGACCTTGATGTTATTTCGGAATGGTGTAAATTCAACGACATGTCTCTGAATGTCGATAAATGTTGCATTATCTCCTTTACTAAAAAACGCAATAGAATGGATTTTGTTTATAGTATTGATGAGCAGGCTCTTAGACGTAAAACTTCTGTGAGGGACCTTGGTATTGTTTTTGACGATAAGATGACTTTTAGGGAGCACTATGACCATGTTGTAAGTGAGGCAATGAAGGTCTTGGGGTTCCTGGTTAGAACCACAAGGGATTTCAAGAATTTTAAAAGCCTTATTTTGCTTTACAGTTCTTTGGTTCGTAGCAAAATTGAATATGGTTCCGTCATTTGGTCACCTAACTACGCTATCCATTCCAAGCACATTGAAAGCGTACAGAAGAAATTCTTGAGGTTACTTTGCTACAAACTTAACCTTGGTCGTAGTTTCTCAGGATACCATGAGAGATTGAGGAAATTCAGAATGACTGACCTAGAGACTCGACGTTCCCAACAGGACTTGATAACACTGCACAAAATTTTACATTCTATCATTGACGCTCCCAATCTCTTGAAACTATTAAAAATTAACTTTAAATTTAACCCTAGGCGCTCTTCCCCAATTTTTGCTATTCCAACTTACAAGAATAATACATCGTTCTTTAGTCCCATTGCACGGATGTGTCGTAATATGAACGCACTGTCCTTCAGATGTGCCGATGTTGACATTTTCGACAGCAATGCCAACTCCTTCAAGAAAGCCATTGTGTCTGTCCTCAGCCTTACTTCTAACTCTAACAATGGTGATTGTTAATTATTAAAAACATTGTTAATGTAGTAACTATTTTGGTTTATAGTATTATTTAATTTAATTTAAATTTTAGTACTGTTTGATTCTGATTTCTGATTTATGATTATTATTAATGTAATTTATTTATTTTTTCCCAATTCAATAATTACTCTGTAAATTTAATTTTAAAATAATGTGATTTAAGTGTATATTATGATTTTACGTAGTGTGCATGAGCAATGTAACTGTAGCCAGTCTGTGCATACACATTTAAGGGTATCAATCTAGCACAAAAATGTTTTAATTGATGTTCTAAATGCCTTTTCGATTGATGTCTGTTGTGATGCCTTATTAAATAAATAAATAAATAGACTTAATTCACCTATTCCACTAAGTTGAAGTATACTATTTTTTCCAATTTTAATAAAAATAATATGAATGTTAATTTCGGGAAAAACAAGTGAATGTCGGAAAATAAGTGAAGGTATGAAATCATTTTCTAGTGTTCTGTAGGTACAAAAAACAAGTGCAAGCTATATTCGACCTTATTGGAATTTGAAATTTTGTTGTCTCGTGTCTCGCTCACTAAGTTTTGCCGTTTCATTAAAAACCGTTATTTTGAGAAATGTTTATTATGGTGATAAGAACGATAATCGCTTCTACCCGTTTTTTTGCCATTTTCAATACACTATAAATATAATTTACAAAGGCCAGCAGTAGGTACATACTAAAGTAGGTTGTATTGCATAGCCTGGGTGCATTAAGTCTACTTATGGGTGCACTTAAATCACCTTGGGTGATTTAAGTATACTATTCGGTAGAATTAATGCACCCAGGTAATATCAGCTAGGTGAATTAAATCTACTAAACCGTAAATCTTCAGAGTATAGTTCTTCTTTATAATAAAAAATCAATTATTGCCGATATGTACGTTCGCGCACCACTTTAGAACGGCTTGACCGATTTGGCTGCTTCTGTTTTATTGTGTGGGTAATAATTGTCAGGAGAAGAATAGTATGAAACATTTTGTTTTTTTATTTGTTACGGTTTACGGTGTGTTCAAGAGGCCGAAGTCTTGTGTGAGCCGCCAGTTCAAAATAAAAAGATTATTGTAAATAAGTACGCAATTAACTGTGTCGCGTAGCGGTGAAAGAATACCCCCCCCCCTCTCTTTTCCTTTGGGTGTCGTAAAAGACGACTAACGGACTAAAGACTGCCCATACAATTAGCATAGTTATTGGTTCTTACCTATACAATGCTGTGAATAAAGTCATCGATATCTACCCTTTAACGTTCCATAAATGCAAGGGAAAGCAAGGACTGGCTGTTGCACCTAAATTATGAAGAAACTGAAGTAATCCTGCGCATTTAGACCTCTTATTCATCTCGCACTCATACCTACACGTAAACACACACATACTGACTGCGACAAATCGGAGTTTTTGGATTATTTTTAAGCTAATTGTTTTATTTTGCTGATCTTTTTGATTTATGTAATGAAACGCTAGAGATTAATATACTTCATTGTGGTACACTGAAGATGGTGGAAGACGCAGGCAGCTGTGACCCAGTTTAATACTAGTACAGCTGCCGACGTTAACCTCTTGTTTGACTGTATACTAAAAGCATAAGAATAGGTTATGTTTGTAACACAGAATGGTAAAATAAATATATTATTATTATTATTATTTATAGAGCGGCGATAGGTTTACCACCTGTCAAGCCGAGTACATGTGCAGTCGCTATTTGGTGAAAAGTGGACTATGGCAGAGGACTGGCTTTGCGGTCGTCATTGCCTAGTCTCTAAGTAGCCCTTCGAGAATAATATATAGTCGTGATTATATGTATGTATGTATGTATATATGTGAATACGCAATTAATACATTAATAATAGTCCTACAGTGAGAATCTGTAAAGGCTCAATCCAAAACTCAACCCTTAATCCGCAGTGACATTTCATATCCGCATTCTCTAAATTCGACTCTACATTAACGTTACAAAGATCACTCTTGATCGAAACGTGAAGGTCGAAGTGAGAGGCGAGTTTTAAGGAATCGACGTGCAAAACAAAAAACCACAATTATTCTCTTTCAACACAGGCATCTATCCGCTCGGCTAAATTAAATCAAATCATTTGTTACACTCATGTAGTGTTAAGGTATTTTAGGTATGCTGGATAATTTATAATCCTACTAATATTATAAATGCGAACGTTTGTAAGAATGTATGAATATTTGTTACTCTTTCACGTAAAAAACTACTGAATGGATTTAGATGAAATTCGGCATACAGATAGTTTATAACCTGGATTAACACATAGGATACTTTTTATCCCAATATTCCAACGGGAACGTATGGATAGATGTTTGTTACTCTTTAACGTAAAAACTACTGAATGGATTTAGATGAAATTCGGCAAACAGATAGTTTATAACCTGGATTAACACATAGAATACTTTTTATCCCGATATTCCTACGGGAACGGGAACCACGCGGGTAACCGCGAGCGGCCGCTTGAATATTATAATAGGTTGAGTCACTCCATCGATATCTTCAGTGACAGCATCAGATCTTAAAGGTCTGAGGTAGTCCGAGCATTATGTGGCTAGGATATCATAGCTGACTTCTTTTGGTTTTTGTAGTTTTACTTTGATTTAGTATTTTTAGTTTAGTTTTGCTTTTGTGTTGTCAGATGTACCGTCATTTTAATTTTAATTATTATTTTTAGTCGCACGCTGTGGCATCTAAAAACAGTGCTTTTAGATTGTGTCCTTTCAAATCTGCATGTATTATTGTAACTGGTACATAAATAAATAAACAAATAAATAAACAATTTGTAGAACTAGTTACATAGGTACATACATATAATCATGATGACTATTATCCCCGAAGGGTTAGTCAGAGATTAGGCAGTGAGGACAGCAAAGCAGCCCTCTACCATAGTCCACTTTTCACCAAATAGCGACTGCACATGTGCTCAGCGTGACAGGTAGTGATCCCATCGCGCTCTTTGCCGCTGGACGTATGTGCAGTCTTTAGTCCGTTAGTCGCCTTTTACGACACCCAAGGAAAGAGAGGGGGTGGTTGTATTCTTTCACCGCTTCGCGACACTGTTATACAAAGTCAAAGTACTCGTAGGTTAAATCACTAGTTGCTCTCGTGCAGTATTAAGGTATGTATGTTAGGTATGGTAGGTAAAAATTAGGGTTGTTGGGGATGTGGTATAGCATAAGGAAGAGGATGCGGAGAATTTATTTATGAGGAAGAAAGAAAAAAAAAAGTGTGATGAAACGGGCTTATTAGTAAGTTTATTTCATCACACTCTCCGTTTTTCTTTTAGTTATTAATAAAAACAAAGTAAATACTTACGTAGTATTTTATTTGTTTGTAATTTATTTGTTGCCGGCCGGAGATTTCGCGGGCAATTTCAATTCCTCCTTAATCCCTCTTAATTTATGAGGAAGCGATAGCGGAAGTGGATTTTTTAACTTTCATTTATGCGGAAGCGATAGCGGTTGGGGAACTGTAATAATTGCGGAACTTTCGCAACATGTGGAAGCGGAAGAGGAATCTTTTGTAGGGCTTTTTATAAAATTTAAGTTATTTTATTTGATTTGTATGCGTTAGAAACATAAAATCAATAAAAGGTATAATTTTGTTCTGCCGACTGGCAATATTGTCTGTCTGTCAATGTCAGTTTATAAAAGTGGAGGGGAAAAAAAAAGATGGCGGCACTTGGCCGATGGGAGAGCGGGGGATCGGGTTTTGAGTTTTGGTACAGAACGCGGACGTCTCTGAGAGAATACACGTGGTTGTCTTGAAAACTGAGTTTTATTGGAAGTATAACCTGAGACCCCAAGTTCTATTATACTTCAGAAGTGGGATACCAAACGTAAGTACACGCCTACGTATATTTCCTTCTATACTGATACTAATGCTATTGCGGTTGCAATAAAATAAAAATTGTAAGGTATAGTTAAAAATTGACGACCTCCTTGGTCGAGTGGTTTGTACATCGGTTTTCATGGTGTCGCCATCTCTGAGGTCCGATCCCCGGTCGGGTCAATTTATAGAAAAACTGTTTTTCTAAATTGATTTCGGGTCTGGGTGTTTTTTCTATGTTTATGTATATTTATCCGTTATCTTACCATATAAACGAGTTTCACAAGAATACTCATCTTGGTCTAGATAATTGGTGTGAGCGTAAACAAAATTTATTTATTTATTTATTTAAAAATATGAGCATTAACATTGAATCTACATTTTGAACAAATAGCTTGAACATTTTACCCGTCTACTTTTTGTCGGTAATTCCTTTCTATGAGTTCACAAAATGGCGGCTATTTCAATATGAGATTTTTTCTGCAAGCGGGTGGTTATCCTTTTAGGTAAGCTTATATCCATAAAGATGCCTACCATACCACCAAGGGGGTCAAAATTCGCTTAGTTTTGCGCTACGACGCACCGTTTGCGAGAAAAATCGATATTTGAAAAATCCGTGTCAATAATTGTCATAAACGCATGTCGAACAATTTTTATTAAGATTTATGTTTCGAGATTTAACAAAACCAGCATATAGCTTGTAGATCTTTACTATAGAAAAAAAAGAGCCTGCAGTTTACTGTATGATTCAATTTCATTAATTCATACTATTTCTTTTCTTTTTGGAACGACGAGATTAACATTATGGATAATGAGACTGGACGTCAACGTGGAAGCGAGCGACGGCTGCATACTCCAATTGCTGCTACTGGGGCAGATCGTAGTCGAACACGCAGCCGTAGCAGGTCCAGAAGGATTAATAGAAGTTCACACCATCGAGGAAAGGAGACCGAGTTGGAGCAGACGCGAAGGCGGTTACAAGCTTTGGAGCACGAGTTGTACCGGGAATGCGAGAAAAACATCTTCGAGGCGTGAAGATCGACCGCACCGGAACGCGAGGGGCAGCCGCAGTCGCAGCCGCGCCAGTCGTCGACGCACCCGCAGCCAGAGCAGGCGGCGCCGTAAGCGCAATCGCAGTGCTACGCCGAGGGCGGGCCGACGACAACGCGAGGACTCCGCGCCGAAGAAAAAAAGGTCACGTACACCATATTTTTCTACTAAGGACTTGATAGATATTGTCAAATCAATTAAAAGTAATGTCGGACCTCAGCCATCACCTTCTGGGGCATTGATGTCAAAATTTCTCCCTAATTTTGACCCCTCTGCGAAAGGACAACGCATAGATATTTGGTTAAGTAAGGTCGCTAACGTGTCCCTGCAAAGGTTTTATTTTTAATTGATTTACTTAATTATCCATATGAGTCTGTGTTAGAGGTTTTGCTTCTTATACTTTTTACAACTTAGACATTGAATTTAGACATTGTGCTTTAAAGACGTTCTGCAAGTTAAGGCTATAGGATCATAACTGGTTTAATTGTCAAAATAACAAAAAAATTTTTAGTTGTGTTTCTAGGGTCAATGACCGACTACAGTGACATACATACACTTTTTAATGATCTAGCGATACATTGTTACTATGTGTGTGTTTAGATTATCGGTTGATACACTTTATTCTTAATCGTGAAATAAAGCCTTTGTTCTAAATGCCTACTCCGGCTACTATTGGTTTAGTGCGTTTGACTTGACATTTTATTTTATTTTATTCAGAAAACCAACAGCATTTACAAACAATTCATATTGAGCAGTATTAACTTAAATCGAGGACAATTACAGGTTTCCTAATGTAACAAGAAGTAAGTCGATAAGCATAAACTTAAAATAAAAATTCAGAAAAAAGTTATCGTTGAAGACTCCTTTTAATTTAATTGTGTGATGAAATTTGTTCCGTCGGGCGATCACGTCGGGGTCACCAGTGTTCCGTCGGGCGAAGTGTGAGAGGTTGTGATGATGATGGCTCCATGGCGATGGTAAATAACGACTGCGTCCTTAGAGTGATGTTGTATATTTACAGTGACTACATTGTAACTAACTTATTATCTAAACCTTACAAGACTATTTAAACAGTAATACTACGTAGATGTTGGAGGGAGGATGCCGTGACATATCTTTATCGGATCTGCACGCGTTTAGGAATGTGCTTACAAACTCTTTAACCGTACGTGATGATAATAAATTATGTGGCGACTAAGGCCGCCACAAAATTGAAATTTTGCTAAATAATTTATAAATCTTGCTAAAATAAAAAAAATAAAAAAAACAAGATATTTAAAAATAAAGTCATTGGGTGGGTATACTTGAACACTCAAATTGACAACAGCACAAATGCAGCTTGCAAACAATTTAATTAGTTTCAACGTTTCATTATCTTCAAGTTTGTTTGAGCGTTATAATCGCAAAATATCATTACGAGTAACTAATAGTATTAAGTATGGCTAAAAGGACATTGCAAATCTGATATTAATTACGTACTAAGATTATCCACATTTATATAGTAAACAATGATAACAAAATAGGCTATTTAAGTAAAGCTATTCAGTGCAGTAAAGTTAATTTATATGTTAGAGTTTATGTGCGTTTGAGATGTGGGGCTTCGGACAATGGAATAGCTACGAAAGTCGATTCTTGAGTGATCCTTTATTAAAAGAAAAACAGGGTTTTTATATTAATGTGTGGTAGGTTGTTAGTCATGATTCGGTGACCCGATACAGACAGAATATTTAGAAAAGAGTATCTAGTTACAGTGATCAAAGTATTAGGTTACATGCTACACGTTTGCAATAAAATTTCAGTTTAGGTCATTTTCATTTACAATAAATGAAAATGACATAAAGGGTGAACATGTGCAGTCAAATTGTAGTACTTACTTACTTACATATTGTGTTTGTTACTAGTTAGCTAATTACTGACATCTAGGAGTTTTATTGCCCACATATAATTAAAGTTTTTTTTGACATTGATCAAGTAAAATTAATTGGACATGTGAGTGAATAGACACTTTAAAGCTTTCCAATACAATGAGTTGTGGAACAAAAATTTTATACTTTGATCTTGAACATTCATACTTAATAAATTCTCATGCTAAAGCCTTATGTGTAAACATTCTATACAAATCCATTTATACATAAAGAGCTGTCAGTACCCATACTCATAAAATTATTTGAAGCTGAACGGTTACTATTTAACTTCTCATGTAGGTACCTACATTTACCTAATCATAGTGTTTGCGTACATGTGTTTATTGTGCCTTTATTATGCGCAAGCGAGTGAGGCTTGAGTTAATATTGTGTACTAGAGATGATCGTTATATTAGATAACGAATATGTTGAAAGGATAATAATAACGCATAATATTAACGTATAGGTAACACTTTCTGCTATTTTTCAATAAAATAATTTTATCGCTAAACCAACGCCATCTAGTTTCGTCGGTTGAGTAAACTACGGTAGATTAGACAATTATTTTCAGACTGTAGCGACTTATAATTGCCCACGAGATGTACTATTATGAACCAAATTAAAAGTGGTTTTCAAGAAGCTAAAGGTCGACAATAGAGCTGGTGGCATTGAACCTTCAAAAACTATGAGTATTGCAGATACTTCTCCAAGCTCCAAGTATATAAAACAAGTAAAGGTAAATAACGTTGATATAGATGCTTTTATCGATTTTGGAAGTGAAGTTACGTTGGTAAAACATTCTTTAGTCTTGCTGCTAGGCTTAACTCATGATAAGTTACCATCTACGCTCAAGGGGTTCGGAAATAATTCAGTTCAATCACTGGGAAAATTGCAGCTAGATTTATCTGTAGATGGTTTTAACGCTAGTGTATGCTGTCGAGTAGTTGACGATAACCTTTTAGAAAAATCAATTTTAACAAGTCAATCGTATACTGAACAACCTCACATAACAGTAATTAAAGACTCTAATTCATTAAAGTTCCATGAGGTTAGTGTAGAGCTGCCTGTGTTACCTATGCTTGAAGCTACAGTGGACACATATAGACTAGGAGAAGTAAAGGTTGTCGGTAATGTTTCACTGTATGGACCAGCGTCCGTTAAGGCTTATTTGTCGGGTTCTGCGTTCAGCGGTTGCATGATGCTACAGAATAGCATTGTAGGCCGCCCCAAACAAGAGTTCATAATATCAGGCGGAGTATATCACGTACAAAGTGGTCAGTTAGACATTCCTATATTCCCTTGTCAACCCCCTTGCCATATTCTTAAAGTTTTTGTCGTTGGAAGAGGGGAAAGAGTAGAGTTCATAAGGCGTATGATTATTCAATCGCCAGGCGTTGAGTCCGCCGATGCTGACAACGATTGTACTAAGGAGATGTTCACGGAAGAAAACGTTCGGCTAGGTAGTGATGTCTCAATGGACGATAGACAAAAGCTAATGTCCATCCTTAGACAATACCAACATTGTTTTGCTTCATATTTAAAAACCTTGGGTAAAACGGATATAACGCAAATGAATATTGATTTAGAGAATCAACGGCCTATTGTCTATCGTCCTTATCGATTGTCACATCACGAACGAGAGAAAGTGCAGTCAATGGTAAGCGAGATGTTAGATGCTGGAATCGTCAGGGAATCGGCCTCCGAGTTTGCGAGTCCTATTATCTTAGTGCGAGAAAATAAACTGTACAGATGTTTAGATGGTGATACGAGTAAATTGCGTTGGGTAGTACAGAAGGGAGCGAGATGGCAGATATGTAGAATAAATCATGACGAAATAGGACATTTAGGGTTGGAGAAAACATTAGATAGGATAAAAAAACAATTACTGGTTTGCCAAAATGCCCCGTTTCGTCAAAAGGTACGTTGGTGCGGGTATCGAGTGTGCGTATGCAAAGAAAGCTAATAATACCAAGGAAGGATTACTCCATCCAATTAATAAAGTGGCATTGCCATTTCATACTCTGCATGTAGACCATCTCGGCCCCTTTGTGAAGTCTAAAAGAGGCAACTCTTACCTCTTAGTAGTAGTAGACGCTTTCACTAAGTTTGTCTTTATAAAACCAGTGCGCAATACTAATACGCAAAATGTTGTCCGAGTTTTAGATGATATATTTTATACATTCAGAGTTCCTGATCGATTAATAAGCGACCGGGGAAGTTGTTTTACATCTAATGTTTTTAAAAGATATTGTTATGATAAGGGAATTAAGCACATATTGAACGCTGTCGCCAGCCCAAAATCAAACGGTCAAGTTGAACGTTACAATAGAACGATACTTAGCTCATTGACAGCACAGAATTTGAAGCATAATAAAAGGGAATGGGATACCCAGTTAGGAAAATACAATGGGGATTTAATAATACCATTCAGAAGACAACAGGTAGAAAACTAGCGGAAGTCATGTTTGGCACGTTGATAAATAGTGAGGTCCACCCTATCCTAAATGAGGCATTGTGTGAGACTCGCAAAGAAATCGATGTGTCAGATATACGGAGTGAAGTAAAAGAAAGAATAAGATAAACAAAAACAGTTTTATTATCGGAATAGGCGTCCTGCTCGAGAGTATAAAAAAAGGGGATTTAGTTAAACTAACTAAAGTTGCTTTTCAGAATGACTGAAAGAGTAAGAAACTTCTTCCGCCCTATGTATGCCCCTTTCGGATTACTAAAGTTCTAGGTCAAGATAGGTACAGGGTAGCGTGTATTCCAGGGTTTAATAGTTGTACAAAAAAGCGACCGACTACTGTGGCAGCCGATCGCATGTTGCCATGGGTTCACGTTGCTGCTTTGCAACTTGAAAGTGATTCCGATGATAGCGAAAATAGTGAAGATAAAGATGATGATGACGAGGATAATGATGTCGATAATAATTAGTTATGTAATAATGTCAGTCCAAAATTGATAAAGATAGACTAATAAATACATACGCATATTGTTATTACGGCTATTATTGTGTATCTACATATGGTTTTTTTCTATTGTTGCAGCCTGGACGTGAGAATTGATTGGTTCATTATCCGGGTGGTAGAGTAGATCCACAGAAACGAGAATTGATTGGTTCGTTTCATAGTTATTTATAATGACCACGAGAATTGATTGGTTCGTGTGTCATTATAATAATAAGTGTTCAATTAGGCGTGAGAATTGATTGGTTCACGACCTGATGGAAGTACCTACAGTTATTCCAACCTGGACATGAGAATTGATTGGTTCATGTTCCGGGTGGTAATGTAGATCCACAGAAACGAGAATTGATTGGTTCGTTTCATAGTTATTTATAATGACCACGAGAATTGATTGGTTCGTGTGTCATTATAATAATAAGTGTTCAATTAGGCGTGAGAATTGATTGGTTCACGACCTGATGGAAGTACCTACAGTTATTCCAACCTGGACGTGAGAATTGATTGGTTCATGTTCCGGGTGGTAAAGTAGATCCACAGAAACGAGAATTGATTGGTTCGTTTCATAGTTATTTATAATGACCACGAGAATTGATTGGTTCGTGTGTCATTATAATAATAAGTGTTCAATTAGGCGTGAGAATTGATTGGTTCACGACCTGATGGAAGTACCTACAGTTATTCCAAGTAACAATGATTTATAAACGTATGAAAAGATTGATTAGTGTGTCATTGATAAGTATTCTTTTTAGGCGTGAGAATTGATTGGTTCACGGCCTGATGGAAATAGTTATTCTAAGTTACACTGATTAGACGTGAGAATAGATTGGTTCATGTGATCTAACTATGTAATAGAAGTAAAGTGAATAAAAAGAGATAAGGATGTTACTGTGGTAATATTGTATTTATGTATTTTGTATAGATTTTCAAATATATAATCAGATAGTACTGTAAATGACGTTCTAAAGGTTCTATTTCGTGTAATTTTTTTGTAATGTAAATGTAATGATGTATGAGTTAGTTAGTATTACGGCCAAGTGTAGGGTTGCCACCAGGCTTGTGTATGGGGACATCCACATTGTCAGGACGGTCGAGTGTAGGGTTTTTTATAAAATTGAAGTTAATTTATTTGATTTGTATGCGTTAGAAACATAAAATCAATAAAAGGTATAATTTTGTTCTGCCGACTGGCAATACTGTCTGTCTGTCAATGTCAGTTTGTAAAAGTGGAGGGAAAAAAAAAGATGGCGGCACTTGGCCGATGGGAGAGCGGGGGATCGGGTTTTGTGTTTTGGTAAAAACGGACGTCTCTGAGCGAATACAAGTGGTTGTCTTGAAGACTGAGTTTTATTGGAAGTATAACCTGAGACCCCAAGTTATATTATACTTTATTATTGAAATTTTGCATTCACAATGCTATATAGGATAAAATGTTTACTAGAAAAAAAATCCCGTTCGAGGTTTCCTAAGAATTGTTGTTTTTTTCTAGTAAACATTTTATCGGAAGAGGAATTCCATCAACCCTAGTAGGAATACAATATAAGTATTCATTAAGCACAAGCCATGTTCCTGAGCATTGGCGAATTCCGTTATATTTGTTTGCTTGGTTAAGTGCAAGTGTCGTAAATGAGATTGGCAGTTCCGTGGTGGAAACAAGCCCGGTTTAATCTTGCGCTGTCGTAAACCCACACTCGGGTTAACTACTACACGAGGGGGGGGGGGGGGGGGGGGGGAGTAAGGTTAGGGCAACAGTGGTAGCGACGGTGTATCTAGCGGGATCTCATCTTAGCCTTCCGAAGTTCCCCCGCAGTATTACGTCGATTCATCAGAATCTTTTGTGCACAATCTATAGGAGGATATTCGGAAGAATGATTTTGATAAATCGGGTAGCGGTGAAAGAATACTACCACTCTCTCTCTTCCCTTGGGTGTCGTAAAAGGCGACTAACGAACTAAAGACTGCACATACAATTAGCATAGAGCGGCCATGGGCTCACCACCTGTCACGCTGAGCACATGTGCAGTCGCTATTTGGTGAAAAGTGGACTATGGCAGAGGACTGTTTTTGCGGTCCTCATTGCCTAGTCTCTGACTAACGCTTCGGGGATGATAATCGTCATGTATGTATGTATTACTGATTTTAGTAACGAATCGATTATGTTTAATTATTTTTATATTATTAAAAAATGTCTACATAAGGAGACCGGAAATTGATATTTTCACTTATAAACGTTACCTAAATTATTAACGTTATTTTAAGCTTTGAAATCTATACAAAAGAGTTCTTAAATGATTTAAAAGTATTAATTAAAGTCAGGCTTATAAGTAAGGCAATTAAGCTTTTAAATAGGTTGGATGGTGCTACCGTTAACAAAGGTTACTAGACACATACGCCGACCGCTCCGCTCTTGCACACTCTCTCAGTTAGGCCGCAGTCCGAGAGCAAAGGTTCACATAACATCTATGAATTGCGGCGAAAAAGACGTACTGAGAAAATATGGAAAATTTGTTTATGATTTCGAGATGATAATAATAATAACTTTTATGGGTAACACAATAATAATTTTGTCCTTAATAATGTTACTTAGGTACTTGACTCGCTAATTTAGGTCACTTGTAAACAATGTTATTAGTTTGTTTTAGTATTTATGTTTATTTAGGCATACATTACTGTCGTATTTATCCTTAATCATCATTTTCATAATTGACTTTCATTGGGTTTGCATCGTATACTTTAAACTTTCCCTTATCATAGGCACTCATCATATAACGATATAACATGTAAACACAATATCGTTTTTTAGGATAAAATGTATACTAGTAAAAGTTCAACGAGTCTCCTGGGGTCTCGGTAGCTTAGCGATTAGAGCAGTGGACCGGCAATCCAAAGGTCATGGGTTCGAATCCCATTCGAGGTTTCCTGAGACTAGTTGTTTTTTTTCTGGTAAAATTTTATCCTATTAGCATCAGCAAAATCAATAATATGATTTCGTTTTTTTTGTCGATAAGTAAAAAGAATTATTATTGTCATCATCGTGATCACCATTGTCAGCCTTTCTCAACCCACTGCTGGGCACAGGCTTCTTTCTGTTTATATACCCTTACATTTATTGTAACATAAATCATTTTATTTATTTATTTCACACCAATCACGGTTAATTCGCTTCCACCCAGTATATTATGTAATATTATATTTAATTTTCAGCTTATCTATAACCAAGGGTCAGTGGCGGTATTTTTGTATTATCATCATCACCACCATCACCATATTTGACCTTTACGACTATCGCAGAAAATTTATAATGCAACATCAGACAGGCATCGCTTTTTATGTCTGAAACCGAGATGTGAAATAAAGTCTAACAGATTCTTGTTTAGCATGATGTTAAGACCTCAGAACAATAACTAAAGCTTAGAAGGAGTGCTATGATATTTGAGTGTTCACACTGTTTGGTCACCATTCGAATTACATTTGTGTCGCTTTTGAATTCGGTATCATAAAATGGTGACTGGTTTTTATTTCGCTTTACATTTGACGTTTTTGAAGTTTTCAGCAACTTATTTTGTCTCTTTTTTTTCATTGTTTATGGCCCATTTAAAAAATAGGACAATTGAACGAGTCTCATTTAATAAAGTTTAATAAAAATATTTGGACTCCTCCTATGCTTTAGTTATTATTCTATGATGTTTACCGATAGCTGATAGCTTATCTGTGTGCGGTGGTACAGGTGCCGCAACGACAAATTCTCGCAAACAGAGAATGGCCATAAATAATACTTTTAAGCCACCCGACACAGCATCTTAAGACGCGAAACCAACATGGAACAATAAATTAATTATAAATCAAGCCAAAACTGCTACAGAAACCAGAAATAATGAGAGCCCGCGGCCTCCTCAAATATTTACGGGATCATGTCGGATTAGAGGCTGGCCATTCGCAGGGTTCCGTTGCTGTAAAGAATAATAAAAATAAAAAATAAAACTGGTCATAAATGTTAAGCAAGGTTGTCTAAAAGAAATCGCTTTCAGTAACAATACCGCCTTTGCTCATTCTAACTGTAGGTATGTCATGTCGTATTGTTACTTTTGCATGCTCCTCATCTGATAATAAATTATAGGAACTTAAATAAAGCTTTCGCTAAAGAATGCGATTCTAAAATTCGCTGCAACTGAATAATGCGTTTGCGAAATTCTCCTAACAAACCCTTCTACCTATGCTTAAGGGGAGGTATTTCGAGCGCTTCTCTCTCGCTCTCTCGACAGTACGACGGTAAGGGACGGGTATAACAGCGAAGCGGCGCGAATAATCGCGTTTTATATTTAAAAAAATTAATAGATGTAATAAATAAAAAACGATCGGTTAAAATCCCTCAAGTTATCTATGAACTTTATTTTGGTAAATGACTCATAATATCAAATCACTTATTTCAAGAATCCTAGAAAAGAATATAAAATGTCACAAAAATATGTAACTTTGTGAATTTATTATATCGAGCCAACTTAATCAAATCGTGTTTCCATCGGGTGTATTCTACAGAATAAAGCCTCAACAATATTTCATTTTTTTCGCAGATTAAAAGTTTACTGTTAACTACTTCAAAAATTAATTTTAAGAACATATTATTTTAATTTTTTACTAACACCTAGCCTTAAGTCCAAGTTTTTTTTATCACCGACTCATAATTGGCAAGCGTGTGGTTTTTGAGCCAATACCCATCAATTGACTATTTGACAGTTGTAACAATAAAATATAAAATTTGTCGGATATGGTAGTATAGTTTTTTTAAATAAGATAACTTGTAAATATTTTATTTTTACAAAATAAATTCGCGATTTTTTATCTGTGGATTACAAGACCCGAAACACGGGCGGCCATTATTGAGCTTCGTGTGACGTCACATTTCACAAAATAAACAAAAACTATCTGTTAGTTTTCAATGAATTGTGACGTCACAGGGCAAAATGTCACTTGACCAACCGTTTTCGCGCGAAAATTAAAATTAATGAAGAAAAATATGTTTTTTATCCCTTAAATAAAGCTTTTTCGAGAATAAAAATATTGAATGAGGTTTATAATAAGCGTTTGTAATTTTTTAAATAATTTTTCGAAAACTGTCAAGTAGCCAATTGTTGTGATGACATGATTTCAAGATAGAGGCCGTTGCTCCACCGATCAGCCTCAGCCACGGCGGCGAACGTTAAACCTACCTGCTCCTCAGCCCTCGGGCCGCCTCGCCACCTTCGCGGGCTTGAATTACACTCTAGCGTAGGGCAGACACTACGTAGAGCCGGTTTTGCCGCGATTCGTTTCTGTCACTGACTTTTGTAGCACAACCTTACTGCACGTATACAGGTATGCATCATAGTAATAATAGAAAGTAAATTTATGGATATTTTCAATTGCAATTTCAATTCAATGCCTAATAAAATTATGATAAACACGTCATACTTCAACCATTTTGTACAAAATGTCTACAAATTCTAAACAACCATCCTCAGTTACTGCTCTTTTTTTGTTGATGAAAACCGCAATAATGGATATAAATGCTTATTATTGCTTAGTTTAGAAAAAAAAAGCTACAGACACAGGAAACGGCTACTTTATTTTACAATAATTATGTAGGTAGGTAATGATAATTATATGTTTCTAAATTGAATTGTACAACATGCTGTGTTGGATTATTACTGTAAGCAGACAAGGCATTACGAATATAATAAAATAAATGAGTCTGGTCTAATTACGTACGACGTTACGCTACATTGCCGTTTTGCTATGGGAGCCCTTTCGGTCGCATAATCTCTTTCGTCATTATGTAGTTTGGAAAAACAGTTTCAACAAAGTTTTTTCGAATAAATTATGATAAGCAGTGTTATAAACCTATAATGGTTTCATCGGCATAATTTTAACTAGCATAAATGTAAAGAACATAATTGCTATACGTGTAAATTTAATTTATCATAAAATACAAAACGCATTATGGATGAAGCGCAGCGTAGCGATTGTCTTGAATTTCGAGGTTTTTTTTTATTACACAACCGAAATACTACCTAGCTATCCTGCTAAGTACTTTTGTGATATTCTAAAAGTTAACATTATTTTTTATTAGTTATTATTTATTTATTTCCACTTTTACAACTATTTTTACAGGCAACTTTAACCTAATGCAATAGTGTAACTAACTACATATAATCATAACTTATCACGAATAGAGCTGTTTTTGTGAATTCATTCATAGAACAGTAGAACAAGTCAATTTTGTTTGCAATTCGGTTTAGGGCGATCAGTGCATGCGTCAGCGGCGCCTTGCCCAGCAGGTTGGTGCGGCCGCGCGGCACGGCCAGCAGCCGCGGCTGGCGGCGGCGCCCCGCGTATCCATCGGGGACACATAGGCTCACCGAGCTGAGTACCTCACTGTTGCTAATTTTGCCCCTAATTAATTTAAACACATACGTCACTAAACAAAGTTCTCTCCTTACTCTTAGCTCATTGTACCCTACCATACCCAATACAAATAAAGTAGGATACATAAGCGGGTAGAAAGGATATACCCCATGCTTCCTAAAATATATGTACCTAATGAATTTATTCTGAATGCGCTCCAACATGAGACTATATTTAGCTTCATGTGGAGCCCAAATGACTGCATTGCACTCGAGGTTGCTTCTAACCAACGCATTGTACAAGGCTACAATCGCTCCTACATTTGTAAAACCATGTGACCGACGGAGTATAAACCCTAAGTTTCTATAAGCTTTCTTACAAATGTTGACAATGTGATCCCGAAACGTCAGATCTGCGGTGAATTTTACTCCTAGATCTTTTACTTCTGTCACTCTTTTTAAGTGCATTTCGTTAACCTCGTAGTCATGGAGAATGGGATTACGTGCTCGAGTAAACGTTATGGTCACGCATTTCGCTGTATTAAAAAATAATTTATTAGCTTTGCTCCATGCCACTACTCGGTCTATATCACTCTGGAATCTCTCACAATCAGTCGTGCTTCTGATTGGCAAAAACATTTTCAAATCGTTAGCGAAAAGTAAGCAACTTGAATTTCTGATAACCCCTGGTAAGTCATTGACCATGATGATGAACTCAAGAGGCCCGAGATTGCTACCTTGACTTACCCCCGACCTGACTGGATATGGGTCTGATGTGTAACCTGTGTACTCAACGTACTGACTTCTGTCCTTCATGTAACTTGCCAAAAACCTCAACAGATGGGGGGTACATCCAATGCCAGCTAATTTTTTAAGCAGAATATCGTTATCAACGACATCGAACGCTTTCCGAAAATCAAAGTAAGCGGCATCTACCTGGATTCCCTCGTCCACCACAGGATCAATCTGTGACATATAGCTCAGCAAGTTACTAGTCGTACTGTAACCCGACCGAAAACCGTGTTGTGCGTCGGATAACAGCGCTCTTATTTGATCGTATATAATTGTTTGTAGTACGGATTCAAATATCTTGGCAGGGGTTGACAATACTGCCACCGGCCTGAACCCCTCCACTCCTTCACTCGCTCCTCCTTTTGGGACTGGAACTACACGAGTTGTTTTCTGGTTATGGTATTCTATATGTATGACTGCCAATAAATGTTATGATTAGTAATCGTTATTGTAAAAACATTTATGCATGAACATTTTGATGCTGATATATCATTATTATAAAAGAAGTTATGGGGAAATAAAGGATGCCTAATGATTTATTCTGAATGAACATTATGCAAAACGAAGAGAATGCCAAAACCATTATGCGGCGTTAAAATATGCCTCTTTAATTTATGCAACCCAATATGGACCCGTTTGCTATATCGGCTCCCCGTTATGCCATGTCCACACGCTTGGTAGACCTCAACAAGCCGTCACAAATTCAAACGTGTGGATAGAGCGTTTGGCTTGGTTTGCAAGCGCTTGTAGTCGAACCGTCGAACAAATAACAAATCCAAACGTTTGTAGAGGTTTGGATTTTGCGGCAAGTGCCAAGCGTGCGGACACGGCATTTGAGAAGTGTCTTTATCCAATACCTCGCTTGGTGGCGGCGTGGTCAACGCAGCCGCCCGGCATGCGGGTGAAGTAGGTTCGATTCCCACCTGAGGCAGTGAATTTTTTATCAACGTTTGTAGATTTTTATTTGAGTTCCCACGGCTAATTCTGGAAGGCAAAATTCCGGGATAAAGAGGTGCGCGATGTAAATGGTTGGACTAAGTATATCAAACTATCAAACAGTGGACTGGACTTTGCTGTTGCCGTTAAACGGACATCGTGGGACTGTATTTACCATCAGGTAAGATCAAAATAAATAAATAGGAACGCCGGAGAACCATCTGAGTTGGGAGGCTTTCTTCGTTCAGACAAGGCGGCACCAAAGCAGCGGCAAACCGACTCCTGGGAAATCACCGCAGCTCGGACGTCACACTGCAAAGGCCCTTTATCGGTTCAAAGTTTGTTTTGTGAAAATAGTCTGTGAACAACTTTCAGGTGGATTTCGGGATGCGCGTTTTGGCTAATTTAAAAAAAAAAAATAACAAATAACCACAATACACCGTGTCGTGTAGCCGTAAAAGAAGACTACCCTTGGGTGTCGTAAAAGGCAACTAACGGACTAAAGACTGCACATACATCCAACAGCATAGAACGGCGATGGGGTCACCACCTGTCACGCTGAACACATGTGCAGTCGCTATTTGGTGAAAAGTGGACTATGGCAGAGGACTACTTTTGCAGTCCTCATTGCCTAGTCTCTGACTAACCCTTCGGGGATAATTGTCGTGATTGTATGTTGTATGTATGTATATTTTTTTAATAATACAATAAATAACCACAATAAATTTAGCACTTTATGTACCTATGTCATTATCATCGGTTCGTAAATGTATAGGGCAAATTTTTTACTTTTTTAATTGTCCATCATTTTATCTTGACGTTTCAGAGTCTTTACAGTTTACAGGGTTCTACGTATATCTCCCAGCGACTATGGATCCTGTAAAGAAAAATAAGATTCATAACATGCATACATGCCATATAATTATAACTATTATCCCCGAAGGGTTAGTCAGAGACTAGGCATATGAGGACTGCAGAAGCAGGCCTCTACCATAGTCCACTTTTTACCAAATAGTGACTGCACATGTGCTTAGCGTGAAAGGTGGAGAGCCCATCGCCGCTCTAAGCTGTTGGCTGTATGTGCAGTCTTTAGTCCGTTAGTCGCCTTTTACGACGCCTTAGGAAAGTTAGGGGGTGGTAGTATTCTTTCACCGCTTCTCGACACGGTCACGCTGAGCACATGTGCAGTTGTAATCTGGTAAAAGGTGGACTATAGCAGTGGCCTGCTTCTGCGGTCCTCAATGTTTAGTCTCTGACTGACATACTCTTTGGTGATAATAGTCTATGATAATCCTACTAATATTATAAACGCGAAAATTCGTAAGTATGGATGGATGTTTGTTACTCTTTCACGTGAAAACTACTGAATGGATTTGGATGAAATTCGGGATACAGATAGTTTATAACCTGGATTAACACATAGAATACTTTTATCCCGATATACCCACGGGAACAGGAACCACGCGGGTAAAACCGCGTGCGGCCGCTAGTATTCTAATATATGCATGTATGTCATGCTATTAAAACAAATATCGGAATGCACCTTTCTAATGAGTAGTTGCCGTCAAAAGATTTTTCAATAAGCAATTCAATTAATTAAATATTTCTCAGCAGTTCTTTTGTCGTTGTGGTTGGAATTCTTGTTTAAAAGTTGTAGATCGTGGTCCCAAGGCACTCATTGTTCGCTGTAATTTGAAAATAATATTATTTGAAACTGAATAGGTATTAATATTTCACCTCACTCATATTTAGACGATGAAAGGTGTTGCAATACTAGCAGTGTGACTAACAGGAAAAAAATTCCTGATTTTCACACTGGTGTGACATGTTTGTGTGACCACGAGTCCGTACTCAATCTAACGTTATAGTCTAAGATCCGAGTATAGCACGACCTTCACCGGGAAGGTTGGTTAATGGATGAAAAGTAGGTATTTTATGTCAAATTTATTATGTTAAATAATATATCGCGAATGGGTTGGCTGAAAAATTTCAGTCCAGTACCTTTAATGATAAAGAAGAATGGTCACGATGCATACAAAAGTTACCCAGGCCCGGCGCAAACGAAACTCATCTCATTTTTTTTGTTATTTTGTGTACATTAATTAACAGTTTTTGTTTATTTCGATTTCAGAGGCTAAGTTAGTTAAATCGCCTTCAAAAGGTAAAATATTTTTTTTCGAAAATGTTACAAATCTTTTTTATCCTCACTTCCAGCGTTGAAAATATAATAATATAAAAATCATAATAATGGCCAATCAATATTAGAACTAAAAAAAATAAAATATGAATTTTATTTGCAATAAAACGTTATATTGGTGCACGTTAAACTGTTTATTAACTTAAACATTTTTAAAACATATTAAAATCTATCAGAACATTATCCATACCCAATGCAGGATGTTGAAAATCATCTCTATGCGTCTAGCCCACCCTAGGCAATAAATGGTACTTATTACATGAGCACAGCTACCTAACGTTCGTCTGCCATGATTAGGTACATGTACAATACAATAGTATTTATTATAGCGCCGCCCGACGGACGCCCGAGACGCTGCGCAAGCGAGTTCGGCTATGCGATTCTCTAAGCGACACATAGACGCTGCACGCATGGCTGTGATCTGCTGTCTCTTTCCAATTCTATGAATATAAAAGAGACAGAGTCAATTCTCAGCGCTGCGGCAGCCGCTGCTACCAAGGCTTTAACTTAGAGAATCGCACTGCTGATCACTAGCGCAGCTAAAAATCCCAACAATAGACTATTGACATCTTGCACTTTAAGAGAGAGTGCGAGTGAGATAGCAGTAGTGTCAAAAAAGTGTGTGAGAGTTCTTTTGTGTATAATAAAGCTGGTAATAAACCCACTGCAAACAATCTAATTGTTGTTAAGTTTTGATTTGACCTAAAATGTTAATAAACAAGTTTATGTAAATCGTTACATGATTTTTATGTTCTATGTTCAACATAACGGTGTTCCGTCATCAATGTGAGATTATTCTGATTTTATTTCAGATAAAAAATTAGATAAATGATTAGTGGGTGTGATTTTCGAAAAATAAAATTTTACTTTGATAAGACAATTTAACTAAGTTAGCCAACGAAACAGAAAATAAATACTACTGATAATTGATGTATACAAAATAACCAACTAACTGAGATATGTTTCGTTTGCGCCGGGCCTGGGTCACAGATGACCATTCTTCTTTAATGTAAAAAAAAATAAAAATTTTACATTGCACTAGTTTGGTGTGTGTGTGTGTTTGTAATGAGCTTATCTTTATATGAACATAAATTTTATTTATCTAACCAGACGGTTGCAAATTACTAATATTGACTTGCCTATTTACACATGCCTACCCAAAGTTATGACAGGAAAAAAATAGTCAACCTAACGTTTGCATATTCTATAGGCTTCATACTTTCGATTGGTATCTATGTAATTTATCTATTATCGAAACAAGTGCAAGATCCAAAAAAAATAATTAAATATTTGATTAATCATATACTGGACTGAAATTTTTCAGCCAACCCACTCGCAATATATTTTTCAACACATTAAATTTGATAAGTATAAAATACTTTTCATTCATTAACCGGCTCGGTGAAGGTCGTTGTATACTCGGATCCTCTACTATTATAATAAAACTATAATTAATGTATGATCTAGCACTTAATGTAGATCCAACTTTAAATCGTCTTCGAATGGTATTAATTTAGAAATAAGGAAAAAATATATAAAACGTGAGATACCTATTGCTGTTTTCCTTAGTACATACTTATGTGATTTTCTTCTATATTTTGTCAGGTAGGTGGTGAAGTTCGAAATTTTAGATTTCAGACTATTCTTTTTTCTGTAAAGTTGGTAGTCTTAGTTCAACAGTTTATTTATTCCTTATCAATACAATAAAAAATAACCAAAATACTAACAAGCAGATTAAAATAAAATAAAATTTAAAATCTTGCATATCGATTGTAAACTCGCTTCACAATTCGACCCTCACGTTTCGACCAAGAAGGCCTTTGTGACGTTTGTGTAGATTCGAATTTGGAGAATATAGAGGAGTCGCAGAGATGCGTTGCCAGCCAGAAAGAAAGGAGTAGGACCACAACGTAGGACCTTTGAGAAAGGAGTAGGAATTGAATTGTGGGGGAGGGAGATGGTCCTCCGGTACTTTCAGCATTCACCGGACGAAACAACACGCTACTTTCCCTAATTCGACATTTTCTTGAATTCGGCACATGTCTTATTGGACACTTTACTGTTTTGATGCTTTGAAAAAGTCATTGATAAAACAAATTGAAAGAAAAATCGAAACAGCTGAATTTATTTTTAACTAAAAATAACACCTTGACTAGTTAACTAACATTACATCACATGTCTTATAATGTACCTACTGTTAGATACATCACTATATAGATTGTGCATAGTGGTACATCCCTACAGAGCCGCCATATTATTGTCTCTGAGCGGCCGATCACGGACGCTGAACTTACCTGTATTGTAATGTGTGACAAATAAATGATGTGGACCTGAAGACTATTGTCCCTCAGTCCCCTAGTCCCTCAGCCCCTCAGTCTTGGATTTTTTTTGACAGTTTTTTGACACCAACTGTCAACGTCAAATTTGACAGAATTGAGCATAGACTATGCGATATTTTGCGATAACAATACATAAGATGACCCATAGAACCTGTGGTGTAGGTGTATGTGATGGGTGTTGATGCACAAATAATAGTCTAGTTTACTTACGTAAGGTAATATAATGTTCGTCCATAAAACAATACACGAAGTACACTCACATATAACATAGAAGGAGAATAGCGATAGCAAACACACACAGCACAGTTTAGAAAGCAGAAGGAAGAAAATACAAATAACAAACAAAAGCGTAAAGCGTTTAGGCGTAAGCTATACGGTGTCGCGGCAAATGTAAAGCGGGTAGATGAGAGGCAAGCGCTTCGCGTCGTGTTAGGGTCTCGACTGGCCTACGTGCGCAGGCGCACAGCGATCGGCGCCGGCGGCAACTCATTAGTGCCTACCGAACAATAGGCCTGTTTTTTGTGATGCGCGTTTCCAAAGCACGGCGCCTCGCTGTCTGGTAGATAACATTGTCGCATGTTATTATGATTGTAAATAATATTGTGTGTAATTAGAATTAGGAATAAATATGTTATCGTTATTGTTTAGTGTAAATAGATATTTTGATGTAAGTGTAAATATGATTAAAATAACTTTAAGTTTATTTAAGTAAATATAACTAGACTAAGTAAATGTTGTACCTAAGTATATACTTTTGTTTTACATACATAATTAATATTATATAATTGATTTTTATTTTGATGAATATGGTATGTAGTGTGCAGTAATATTAAATAGATAATATTATGTGCCCACAAACCGAAATAACCAAACTTGTTCATACTAAAGTAGTCTGTAAGTCTATGAAAACACGGTACAAAGTCAAGTGTGTTTTTGTAGGTGCGGTCTCATGCGACCGCTTGGGGTTTGAGGGGTAAGAAGACCCAAAGACCGACATAATAAAAGAACGTAGAAAAAAATGATGTACAAAAGTCTAAAATACTTTAACAGAAACGCTAAGCCATTGTCATTGTTACACACGAACGATCATGTTTATTTTAAGAGAAATCCTGTAAGTAACTGGGAACATGCAGTAATAAAACAAAGATTAGGTAAAAATAGGTCTTATATTGTAGACGATGTCAATAGGGTTCACCTGAGACAAAAGTTTAATTGTAATGACTGTGACCACCCTTCCACTCAGTCGAAGAGAGGGATGATGTGAGACCCCGAGAAGACCCATGTTCAGTAACTGTAACTCGTTCTGGCCGTGTAGTAAGACCGCCTAGAAGGTGGATTGAGGAAATAGACTAATAAAAAAATGTAGTAACTTAAACTCTATTGACATTTTAATAAGAACTAAAAAGGGGGATGTTAGGTACATCACTATATAGATTGTGCATAGTGGTACATCCCTACAGAGCCGCCATATTATTACTCGTCTTTAAACGGCCGATCATGGACGCTGAACTTACCTGTATTGTAATGTGTGACAAATAAATGATGTGGACCTGAAGACTATTGTATCATTAAGAAGACCCAAAGACCGACATAATAAAAGAACGTAACACCTACTAACTACAAATTGTAGATTAATAGACTTGAACTGGCGCAAGTGATTTTAACCCCCAAACTACTAAAATGTTAAGGTACTTTTGAGGCCGAGAAATGATTGTGCAGTGATCCGCACACATTAACCCTTCGCATCATCCGTTTGGCTGCCGACGCTTTAGTATTTTTATTTGATATAAGCTGCAGTTTTTCCATGCAAGACGAAATGGAATTTTTCTTAAAGCCGTTATACGTCAAGTGCGCGCCTTCAAAGGGAACCCGCCGCCTGTCACACCAACACGAGACAGGCTTTATTTTTTTATTCACTATGGGAATCGCTTGGCGTTAATCTCACCTGATGGCAAGTGACGATAACGTCGAAGGTGGCGCGCTTCACCCGGAATCCTTAAGCACTGAAAAACTGGCTATCTTATCTATCTGCAGTTTAATAGTTGTCGTCTTTAGAAGGGGATTTGTCGTCCAGTTCATCACCGCATCAAATTAGATCTTTAATTTCATCATTAATTGTCTTTGTTACGTGACAGTTGTCATCTAGTTAGTCCGTGAAACGCATGGACGTAATATTACATCCATGATGAAACGATAACTTATAACTATAATTGTTCTGTCTCACAGATAACCTACCAACCACTAATGTAAATATTTAACTTTATCATCAATCTGCAACATGATATTTGAACAAGATTTAGGTCGGTTATTTTTTTGTGTAAGTATTAAACATAATATACAATAAGTTTAGTTTAAAAATGTATTATAATACAAAAATTGTCCGCACAGTATTTTCTGACACATCTACGCACGGTTGGCTAGGTTAGATCTCTTCTAAATATAAGCTCATATTTTGTTTAGGTCTTATGTAACGTGCGTTTTAATATGATTTTTTTTGTAATATTTGATGTTTTTTGCGCTAATAAATAAATACATACATACCTGATCACGACTATTATCCCCGAAGGGCTAATAACGCTCAAGTATTACTGTAAAGTAGGTTTATATAAAAGTTAGAAAAAATGACTACCCATCTGAGTACCTCGTTTCAATATCTTAGAGTAATTTGTTAGTTAAAAAAACCCTAAATAATATATAAAATAACTGAAACCTAAGCTAAACCTGAAACGATAACTAAAACCTTTAAAATAAATTATTACACAAAACTAAAATACAACCAAATGAAAATGAACTTGAATTGCACCCCAAAATAAAAATCGCTGCAGTTTTTAACCATAAAAAAATTGGTTGCCTGTGAAGTCGGTATACGGGCGAAAGTTTTACGTGACAACGACTTTGAGTGGTAAAATAATTTTAATGTGAATATTCATTCGTATAGGAGGAAGAAGGATGAAATAGGAAAGGGACGCGTGCCTTTCACTTTTTATGTCTGTCTCTCTCGCTCTTAGGCGGGCTAACCATGCCCGAGTGGAAGGGACGCGTGCCTCTCACTCGCTCTCATTGTGAGCGCATAACGTGAGCGGAGCGTAACGCAGTTTCTTGAAGTGTCACCCGGCAAACCAATTTATAAGACGTTGTCACGTCAAAAATATGAAATAACTAAAAAATAATTAGGTACCTCTATCAAAAGTTGACCAAATGCGAAAATGACCATTCGCGAATTGGACGTTTTAAGAAGTGGACGTTATGCGAAGTGGACGTTTTGCAAAGTGGACGATTCATGAAGTGGACGATTTCCGTAGTGGACTATTCACGAATATGACGTTTCACGATATGGACGAAGTGGACCAATTGCGAAGTGGACGAAATGCGACGAAACGCCTCTACGTTCGCTAAGTTGTAACCGTGTGATAGAAGACCCACATACAACATATTAGGGATCCCGCATCGCAGGTTCGATGTTTTTCTTTAATAAAACGGCATCCAAGGTTCCGTACCGCTGCCGTGTAATATCGGGAGATTAAAACAACATCGGCGGTGAAATTTGAATTTCAATAAAATTCCTATTTTATTGAACCTGCTTGTATAACAAGTAATTTGGTGCACAATATGCAATTTGAATTTTACTATGAAGCACGCCTGCGACCTCGTCAAAGTCAAAGTCAAATGCTTTTTCTTCATTAAACGTTCATTATAACTCATTATCATCCACTTAATAAAAAGAAAATAATAATCACTATTAAAAACTTAACACTGGCTAAATGTGCTGATCGCACGAAGCCAATTATTTAAGAGAAAAAAAAGGCTTTACAGGTAGATAGGTACTTATTGACGTCAAAAAATAAAATATATAAAAAAATTAACAAACAGTAGTTAAATCTTATCAACTAACTTTACTACTTACTTACCTAATCTACCTACATAACTAATCTAAGTACCACCAGTTCGGATTTTGGGAGAGCGAGCCTACGACTGAGAAGAAGTTGGCAAGAAACGCAGGAGGCCTTACTTTTTCTCCCTATATGTAACAATAGTTATAAAAAGGTAGCTATTAATACAATAGTCTAGTTGACTAAATTTCAAAATCATATTAAAACGTTACCTGTTTCCCTATTTTATCCTAAAAATACATTATTTTAAAAACAATCGATCATTTACAATATTTATTTTGCGTTTTTATATTCCGATTTAAATTTATCGCAAAAACGCTAAAAACCGCCATGTTGAGTGAATGACGTCACGCCGTGGCAATCATCTGTTTCGTTCGAGGCTTGTTCTGTAGAAATGTCACTCGTAGACATAGTACCTACTCAGAGTTTTGTTTTTTGTTGATTAAACTAAAACTTTTACTTTCTGTCTTTTATTTCACCTTTTTAGTTTTAAAGTTGCGTAATGTAATTACAAACATTTTTCGCCACAATGTTTGTCGCTGCAGTGTCATTCGCCCTGGTGCAATGATATTTGCCCTGGTGGAATTCGCTTCAAAGACTTTTCGCTCGTTAAAAGTTATTCGCCACAACGGCGTGACGTCACGGCTTTTGATTTCCGATTAATGTCATATGTCCGGATGCGTATTATTGTCAATATTTTTTTAAATATTATTAATCCCAATTTTTATAATGAATATTTTAGATATTTAATTTCTATAAATCGTAATTGATCATTAGAAACAACAATCCACCCGATTTATTCTTAGTAGACACGAGCCTATTACTTACTAATAAATTATGCTCGTACATGCACTATGTCCACGTCAACTTACATCCCGTTTCCCGGAGAGTACGTGGACACAACAGTTAAAGATTTACATAGATAACGCAAGTATCACGGTTTGTATTGAAACCAAGCGTGCCGACTTTTTAACACCTACAGTGGGTTTAGGTCAGTTTCGTCTGGTTCCCTGTTCGTCTAACTAGTTAATGCCCCGTTCGTCTGTTTCCCCGTTCGTCGGTTTCCCCGTTCGTCTGTTTCCCCGTTCATATAGTTCTGCTCCTGTCCTACTGTCATCAAACATCTAATATATCCCAGAAAAAATAACCTTATGTATACATTGTAGTGTCAATAGCGGACTGGACACTGTCATTACTAAACGTCATTACTTGCATCATTAAAATAAATACAGCTACTGTAGTCAATGCCACTTAGAAAAATATTACTCGCAGCATGGACGAATGAGGAAACGGACGAACTGGGAAATAGACGAAAGAGGAAATGGACGAACCGGGACCGAGTAGACGGACGGGGAAATGGACGAAGGGTGCAGAATTGCTACAATGACGTCACAGCCGACTTTACGTTCCTGCCTTTGGGTGCCCAAAATTTTTGGGCTATTGCAGTTAATTATCACACAACGATATTTTTTTTAGTTTAGTTTAGTTTAACAGACGCGCGCGGACTGAAGTTAGCGTCGACCAACCCCGACGCTTGGTCGGGGTTTTCGGACACGCGAAGTACATGCATTTGCGTTATCTATGTAAATGTCTGAGGTGGACACCAAAGCTTTCCCTTGGCTACGGTTTTGAAACACTTTCTTTGCTTTATCATGCTTCTTGTGATACAAACATACATACATAAAAACATATAATCACGATTATTATCCCCGAAGTGAGTCTGGTCTATCTGTGTGTCCGGTGAGAGTGGTCTATCTGACCACTTACTAGTGTACGAACCTCAATGGATTTGTATGGCGGGAGTCGCTTGGAGACTAAAATCGTCGAGTATCGGAGATTTGCGTAGCCTTGTGTACGAAGGGGCTTAGAGTAGAGGCGTTCTATAGGTAAGAATACCTATATAACCCAGCGTTCCCCATAATCGAACGCTTTCTCATAATCGAAACTACAAACTATGGATAGTCGCGGTGATCACCTTTTTTAATATAATAATAAAAGAAATGTATTAACCCGGCGTCATTGAGGCAGGGTCAATATGACCCTGCACGTTTTGTATACGAAAAATTTCTTAGAAATAATTGCCGCCCACAACCGTTTGTCTTAGTAGCTGCAGCTAAGTATCACCCCAACCCTTTGTGTACCTCACTTTAGTCGTCAATCGCCTGCGCAAGGAGCAACACGTGTGTAAACCTGCGACCGGGTAATTGTGACCCAGCTCAACGGCGACGTTGCTGTTTAGTGCCATATATTTTTTTTATGTTTTATTTAGTTTTACTTATTTATACAACTTTATTTTTAGATTACTATCTAATATGAACCCGGAGGAATGTAAGCGTCGTCGAATCATAGCGATAATTGATGAATCTTCGACGAAAATTAACCTTATGCATCTGATTCGGAAAATGAAGATCATGTTAGTGTTCGTACTCAGGAAAGTGATACTGATCTAGAAGTTAGTGACAGTGAAAATGACGTTCCACTGCAATAATTACGTCAATCCAATTCAAGTGGTGACATTGCAGAATCGTCAGATCAACAGGTACGAGATCCTTGTTATAGTGGGAAAGATGGTACTAAATGGTACATAACTCCTTTCCGGCAAAAGGTCCGCACTCGAAGCGAGAATATTATTACACAGCAACCTGGAGTAACACAAGAGGGAAAGACGGCTAAATTAGAATGTTGTCAACTTTTTTAACCGGATAATTTGCTCAATACTATACTTATGTACACTAACAATCGAATAAAGGAAATAATGGCTGCTTGTTCAGATCTCTCGAAACACGAAAGAATTTACTAGAGAAACATCTGGAGAACCTCCTTCAAAGCTCACTGGCTGGCTATCAAAAAAAAAAATTAAAAAAAATGACCTGAACACGTTATCTCTTATTGTAAAAACTGCAGTGTAAGTCTAATTCAAAAAGACTAATTATACGAACGTTCCCGATATTTCTGTGATTAATTTTTAATGATAGAAAGGTTAGATAGTATAGATTTCATCTAAGTATATTTTTGATAGAAACAATATTATTTTGTCTTGATATTTTTTTTTTAAGGGAGTTGCATTTTTGTTGCATAATAAAATAGTCCTGATGAAAGTTAAAAATAAAAATAATTTAATTTATTACCAATGTGTTTTATTGCTACTACTGATTATAAATACAGTTATATGTTATAAATATTAAATTTAAAAAATTATAAAAGATTTTATACTAGGCAAAATAGTTACAATTGTAAAGGGTCATAATGACCCACCTCAACGTTAGTGTAACTTTTTTCCGCCACAATGACGCCGGGTTAATTAACTACCTACTATTATACTACGCTAGTGTGGGACGCGACCTGACTAGACACACTGGCTTCCTCCCACATCCGTGCGTGCGACCTCCTGCGACGAGGCGGGCGCGGCAGCAGCCGCAGTCGAAAGCCTCAAGCGGCGCAAATACGAAGCACTTGGTGAGAGCTATGTATTTGTGCCGTTTGAGGTTGAGACGCTGGGGCCGTGGGGGCCAGAAGCTCGGCGTTTCGTCAAAGATCTGTCGAAGCGTCTTTTCGAGGTCTCCGGCGACCGAAGGGCTGGCAGTTACTTTGCCCAACATATCAGTTTAGCTATACAAAAGGGCAACGCTGCCAGCCTCTTGGGGACTTTGCCGCGCGGCAGCGGGACCCTTAAAGATATTTTTTATTATTTAGTTTTAGTTTTTAATACTTTATTATTATTGTTTCTTGTTTGTGTAATTAATAAATATTCAATAAACTTAATTAAATTATACTACTACTAATAATATTATATTAATACATTAATATACACCTAACTTAGAGTTAAAACTTTTTAACGGGACCTAACACGATTAATTTTTGTAAGTAAATACTCGTACATGTCTACTTACTGCTTGACGTTGGTCACAAGCGAACTCAGTTCGGGCACGGGCACAGAATAAATAATAGTACTACGTCACGGGCGTAGCATCGCGGCCGAAACGTCAAGCAGTAAGTAGATATGTACTTACTTAACTTTTGTAAGTAAGTACATATCTATTTACTGCTTGACGTTGGGTTCGCTTGTGACCACGGGCGCAGCATCGCGGCCGAAACGTCAAGCAGTAAGTAGATATGTACTTACTTACAAAAATTAATCGTGTTAGGTCCCGTTAAAATAGTTTTAATGCAATGCAACGCGATAGTTTAAAGTCTTAAAATAGAGTTGTTTTAGTTTATTGCTTCGAATCGTCAAATCGAAGGTTTATAGGGACATACATGACATTTCATACTTGTTAAAAAGTGCCTCAGTAACGGGGTTGCATGCCAACTGTTCTACAACCCTGTCTGGTAGTACCACGGGAGATTTTACATTACCCTTTGTGTGTACTACTTATCAATTTAATATTCCCTACAAACGTATTTCGACGTATGCATAAGCTTTAAAAATCGAGTGTTAAAGAACCTTTTTTTGTTTTTGTTTTTCTTTTGTTTTTTTTATTTTATTTTTGTTTTATGCTTTCACAGCTAACCAGTACCTACATATTTGAAAAAGGTTCTACAACACTCGATTTTTCAAGCTTAGGCATACCTCGAAATACGTTTGTAGGGAATATTAAATTGATAAGTAGTACCACGAGTAATGAAAAATCTCCCGTGGTACTACCAGACAGCATAGTAGTACCACAGGTAAAAAAAAAATCCCGTGTTACTACCAGTAGGACCATCGGTAAGTATAGGTTTTAACAACTATACTTAGCGATATAGTTCGTGTGTTTTCGGATATTTCGATGTAGCCCAGGGTTTGGGATCGCCAACCCGCATTTGCCCAGTTCAGAGGTAAAGTAACAATTAACTAATTTGTAAAAGAATACTACCACTCCCTCTCTTCCATTGGGCGTCGTAAAAGGCGACTTACGGATTAAAGACTACACATGCATTCAACTTTATAGAGCGGCGATGGGCTCACCACCTGTCACGCTGTGCACATGTGCAGTCGCTATTTGGTAAAAAGTGGAGTATGGTAGAGGACTGCTTTTGCTGTCCTCATTGCCTAGTCTTTGACTAATCGTTCGGGCATAATAGCACAGAATAACTAATAGTACCTACTACGTACAGAAGGTTCACTCTCTAACGACTTTCACGGGAAATTGAAACTTATCGTGTGACCCGAGCGTTCATATTCCGTTATGCAACGCTGACTCGATATCGATTTGACGTCATGACGTCACAGAGCGTAGGGTTCACGCGCGCGCAGGGATTGAGTGTTGCGACGCGGCGCTCGGTGTTCGGTGCTCTCGCGCTCGCGGCAACCTTTACTTCCATACGCCTAGGCGGCCTGCCTGGGAGGTGCGCCAAACGATCCTACCTAAACTGCGGGGTGACACCCCCTGATAATTAGTCGTGATTATGTATTGTTGTAAAGAGGTACAATGTATGCTCTATGGTATCATTTGAATATGGTTTGAATCATGTTCGATTCAAAGCATATTCTGACTGACAGAATATTTTCTGTTTATGTCAAAATATATTTATATTTTCTTTACGTACGTAAAAAACAGTTACTCAGAACAAAAATCAAAACAAACAATAATTGACATAAACAGAAAATATTCTGTCAGTCAGAATATGCTTTGAATCGAACATGATTCAAACCATATTCAAATGATACCATAGAGCATACATTGTACCTCTTTACAACACTCCTCCTCAAGTGGATAGCTCTATGTATTCAGTAGCAGGCTCACAACATAGAAAAACAAACATCATTATAAAAACCTTAAACGTTACCAAAGTAGACACAACAAACACTTTCGCTCATGCATAGCCTTCTAACATTCAGGCTCTAAGATTCATCTGATCTACGCAGAACTCGTGCTTACATTTCGGTAAAGCTTTAGTAAAGATATCTGCAGTCATTAGCTCTGTTTGCAGGTATTCTAACGACACAACGTTATCATTAAGTTTCTCTCTGATGTAGTGACATCTAACATCAATGTGTTTTGTTCTCTGATGATGAACTGGATTCTTGGCAATCTGAATCGCTGACTGACTGTCACTCAACAGCTTGACAGTTTCATCCTTTCGTGAGATCTCTCTCATCAATGTCTTTAGGAACGTAGCTTCTCTACTCGCTTCGGACATCGCTACATATTCCGCTTCTGCACTTGAAAGTGCAACGGTGCGTTGCTTCATGCTTTCCCAAGACACAGGTGCTCCTCCTAAAATGAATACAAATCCCGTAAACAATTTCCGATCACAGTGATCTCCTGCATGATCGGCATCGACATATCTAGTAAAACTTAGTCCAGTTTTTACAAATGTCAACTTGTAGTCGATGGTACCCTTTAGGTATCTCAAGAGTCTCTTAGCTGCATTCCAGTGCTCACTCGTATAGCACCTATTGAACTGGCTGAGGTACGAAACTGCATAACTAATGTCAGGTCTTGAGCATACAGCTAAGTACATCACCGATCCAATTAAATTTTGATAAGGAATCTCTGTGGGTGGGATATGATCACTACTGGGTTTCTCTAGTTTTAGTCCAGTTGGCAGAGGTGTCTTAACTGGTTTGCAGTCAGACATTCTAAATTTCTTCAGAACCATTTGTATGTAATCACTCTGATTGACACTGATCTCCTCCTTAAGCCGATTTAAATTCATACCCAAAAAAGTATTCACTTTCGCCAAGTCCTTCATATCGAATTTCTTCATTAGTTCTTTCTTTACTGTGTCTCTCTCTTTCTCATTTTTGTAGAATATCAGAATGTCATCGACATAAACGGCAATAATAATCATATTCCTAATGTAGACACATGGCTCGTTACTCGATCGCTTGAACTTCATCACAGTCAAAGCATCATGGAGTTTCTTGTTCCAGGCTCGAGGAGCTTGCTTCCGTATAGAGCTTTCTTTCTTTGATTAAGTCCGTATAGAGCTTTCTTGAGCAAGCATATATGATCCTCTTTGCCTTTCTCCTCACAGAGTCTAGGCTGCTTCATATAAACTCGCTCCATTAAATCTCCATTAAGGAATGCAGTGACCACGTCCATTTGATCTATTGATAAATCATTTTCAGCTGCAAACGCGAATAGTAATCTAAGGGTACTATGTCTGATCACAGGAGAAAAAGTCTCGTTGAAGTCTAGTCCATGCCTCTGTATAAAGCCGCGCGCTACAAGCCTGGCTTTTTACCTAATTATGCCCCCAGGTTCTTTTTAATTTTGAAGATCCATTTACTATCTACTAAATTAACATTAACCATGTTAGGATCAGGCTTGACTAAACTCCAAGTTCCGTTCTTCTTTAAAGCATTTAACTCAGCATTAATGGCTTCTTGCCATTTCTCTCTGTTACTGAGTGCTTTTTCCACAGTTGCAGGTTCGCTGTGTTCTTCAATTTCTGCTTGATACAGATGATAATCACTATATTCTCTTGGTTTTCTTTCTCTTTGAGGGTATCGTTTTTCTCTTGTCTGCGGTGTTGCGAACTCTTCCTCAACCAATTCACTCTCGACATCATCAGCATTATGGAAAAACTCATCTTGCCTCTCCTGCAGGGCTGGTCTCTGATCAACTGTTTTTTCTTGAATAGTTTCTCCTAAATCTATTATTTCTTCAACAGTCAGTTTGGGATTCTGTTGAAAAATCTAACATTAGTTGCCCAAGAGGTCCTTTTGTTTCTCTTTGAAGATTTTCTTTCAATTCTGATTTAGGTTTCTCTCTAAAAACCTTAGCTTCTCTCTGGTTTAAGAACTGATCTTCAAAAAAGACCACATCTCTTGCTTTATGAATATGAAGTTTAGCAGGATCACAAAGCCTGTAAGCTTTCGACTCGGTGCAATATCCAACAAAAACGAGCTCCTTGCTTTTCGCATCCAGCTTTTTTCGCTTAGCTTTGTTGATGTGCATAAAAGCTTTACACCCGAATACTCTCAACTGTCTGAGATCAGGCTTCTCTCCAGACCATGCTTCCAACGGTGTCACCTTCACAGCTTTGGTGGGTGAGCGATTCTTCAGATAAACGGCCGTATTAACTGCTTCCGCCCAGTAAGAAAAGCGTAGGTAGGTAGGAAGCTATCCTCTACCATGCATAGCTACCTACCTTTTCCATAATGGTACGGTTGGCCCTTTCTGCTACCCCGTTTTGTTCTGGTGTGTATTCAACAGTTGTTTGGTGAATAATACCGCTTTCTTTAAATAATTGACTAACTTGTTTATTTACAAACTCTTTTCCATTGTCCGATCTAAAAATCTTTATCTTTTTTTTGGTTTGGTTCTCAACCAATTTTTAAATTCGACAATCTTTGAAAATACTTCACTTTTCTCTCGCAAGAAGTAAATAAACGTGTACCGGGTTTTGTCGTCAATAAGTAAAAGAAAATATCTCTTCCCGCTGTGCGACTCTACGCTCACTGGACCGCAGACATCTGAATGTAAGAGCTCTAGTACTTCAGTTGATCTGGTCGCGCCACTCTTTTTAAAAGGTATACGTGTTTGCTTACCTTTAAGGCACGGCTCACATTGTAGGTTATCAGGAATTTGGTACCTCACTCCTTCTGCTAATCAATCTCTAAGCAGCTTCATGTTTGATGCTCCAAGATGTGCCAATCTCCTATGCCACAGCTCAAATTCATCAGACATCGTTGCCGAAAAAGCAGACTGGTTAGTATTTGTAATAGCATTGAATTTGTAAACTTCTTTTACCTTCTCTGATGTTTTGTCTTGCATCCATTATCAAGTTATTCCACTCACTCTGCATCAGTGATTTACAACATGTAAGTATGTATGTATGTAACAATTTACCTACTTTCCATTTATATTGCAAACTTGCAGCCTGCCCGCGACTTCGTCTCACGAACATTCTGTATCCCTTAATGTTTTAATTCACACAAACTTAGTCCTAGCAATTACAAACACAACAAAAAAAAGAATCAGCCAAATAGGTGCAGCCGTTCTGAAGCGATGCGCGTACAAACATTTCGACAATTGATTTTTATTAACATACTAGCTCTATCGTCGCGGTTTTACCCGCGTGGTACCCGTTCCTGTGAAATGTACTCGTAATATAGCCTATGTCACTTGGGAAGAATGTAGCTTTCTAATGGTAAATTTTTTTTTCTGGTCCTGTAGTTATGGAGTCTATTCAATTCAAACAAACAAACAAAAATTTTTCCTCTTTATAATATTAGTAATAGCTAGATTATTAAAACGTAACATCAAATAAGAAATTAAATTAACAACTTTCAACAAAACCAACCTAATCTGAACTCTCTTTACCTTACGTTACCTTTAGAACAGAGTTTTACCGTGATAAGTTGCACTCTACACTACTGCAAAAATCTCACAGTCGATGTTGCTAAGTTGCTCTCAAAGGTGTTTCCGCGTACATTTTTAAGCTGCAGAGAGCCATCTTGCACTGCATTTATACATATGTAGCCTTTGAGGAAGCAATCTGTTTAACTTGTCCACTTAAATTAATTCTTTGGGGTATGCTCCAAGTGGAAAGCGACTGGCGATTCCATTACCTCTTCTAAATTAATGTTTTATATTTTTAGCGTTTTATTAACGCTTAAATATGCTTAAGTAAAATTTTAAACACTGAAAAAAGACGACAACCTCAGGCGGGAACCGAACCACGCACCTTCCGCATTCCGGGCGGCTGCCTTAACCACTTGGCTACCGAGGTCTGGCTTTCAACCGTCGAAACTTGTCAGTGCTTGATGCTTATGTTTTTTAGTCAAACATTGCTAAATTCTTTAACATAAATATCATACATATAATCACGACTATTATCCCCGAAGGGTTAGTCAGAGACTAGGCAATGAGTACAGCAAAAGCAGTCCTCTACCATAGTCCACTTAATTTTCACGAAATAGCGACTGCACATGTTCTCATCGTGACATGGACTCACCCCATCGCCGCTCTATGCTGTAGGACGTATGTGCAGATTATAGTCCGTTAGTCGCTTTTTACGATTCTTTCACCGCCACGCGACACGGTTAGATGCATTAAGGTCTTTGGGTCTTCTTACCCCTCAAACCCCAAGCGGTCGCATGAGACCGCACCTACAAAAACACACTTGACTTTGTACCGTGTTTTCATAGACTTACAGACTACTTTAGTATGAACAAGTTTGGTTATTTCGGTTCTGTGGTTCATCTTATGTATTGTTATCGCACAATATCGCATAGTCTATGCTCCATTCTGTCAAATTTGACGTTGACAGTTACTGTCAAAAAAGTGTCAAAAAAAATCCAAGAGTGAGTGGTTTAAGCGATATTTATCTAACATTCGATCACGTTGTTGAGCTATGCCGTGGCAGCTAATTGTTAAAAGAATACGACCAATCCATATTCTCCTTTGGGTGTCGTAAAAGACGACTAATAGACTAAAACCGCCTCTGTGGTCTAGTGGCTAAGCCACCGGTTTTAGGCCCAGAGGTCCCGGGTTCGATTCCCAGCGGGGGGTAGGTACATCTTTGTGTGCTCGGTTTGGTTGGTGGTAGGGCTGTTAAGTCCGCCTGGCTAGCTACCACCATCTTATCTAAGTCTGTTGCCATAACAACGATGTTTAAAGCATTGTTGTATTCCAACAGTTTAAGATAAGATAGCCAGTTCCTCAGTGGTTGAGGATTCCGGGAGAAGCGCGCTTCCACCTTCGGCCTTATCGTTACTTACCATCAGGTGAGATGAAGGCCAAGCGCTTACCCGTTGTGTAATAAAAAAAAATTAAAAAAAAACTAAAGACTGCACATACATCCAACTGCATATAGCGCCGATGGGCTGACCACATATAATGGCCGTGATTATATATGTATGTATGTAAAAATACAGCAAAAAGCGGTCATAAAGCCCTGAGGCATAATTTAACAGTCGTTATAACATAAGATTTGAGCTTCATTATTATATTTACGATCGTTGCACGTAAACTGAATTATCACAAAACTCACCTTTCGTCCTCAAATAGACCACAGACGAATCGCAAAGAGCGAAATAGTGTTATTAATAATGTATCTAATTCAATCTTGCACAAATCGAATTCCTGCGAAAGATTCTAGATAGAGTCTAAGCTGGAATGGCGATAAAAGGTAAAAATTCCAGTGGAGACACCGTCACACGTTCTTTGAAATGGGTTGTCGAATAAATAGGATTCTTGCATTGAGCTTTATAAACTAAAAGCTCAATGGATTCTCATCTATTTGAACTACGATGACAGGTCTAAACTTAGAGCAATGCTCTAAAGGTCTAACCGATCAATACCTTGGTGGTAGAGTGATCAACACAGCCGCTCGGATTGCAGAGGACTTGAATTCGATTCCCAACTGAGTTAGTTAACTTTTTTACCGATTCGGGATCTTCAAGTTTATTTGAGCGTTATCAAATCAAATATTACGATGACATCTCAAAAGGACAAAATTAGGTCATTATTAATGACCTATTTCAAAGTCCTTACACGAACCTCAAAAGAACATTGGTCATTGATATTTTTTAAAGTCAAAATCAAAATGTTTTTGATTGAAATTAACTTAATTGAGCTCTCCATTTTTTACCGTACATTACCTACACTCTAAATATGATCGCACCGGATTTGTAACTGTCGTACTGATACGTCAATTAAATTTTAATAACAAATAAATCTCTTGCTGTCACTTTCTTATGAATGTGCTAAATAGAGAAGGAAAGACATTTAGTTGTCAATAAATCTTAATTGACATCTCTGAGTACGGAAGTAACTGCCGTAGGTACTCAGAGAGGCCAATAAAGTTTTAAGTTTTAATATACTTATGAAAGTGACAGCAAGAGACTTAATTGACGTGTCTAAATACGGCAGTAAGACTAGAATTGAACCCGGGTGGGTTAACCACGCAACCATTAAGGTAGTTATTAGATTAAGTTAAAGTTGCAATAGCTATAAAAATACCAGCGATATTTTTCGTCGTTCTTTGAAATGAGTGGTCGGTCGAATGGGTTTATTTTCTATTAGCTTAGAAGTAATCTGTGTCGCTCGTCTGGTGATAAACAAATATTGCTTTGGCGATAGACTACACAGAAAAAACGGTATTCTTCGAATAAGTAAAATAATCTTGCATGAAAGCAAATTGCATTAAACCAAGATTATGGTTGCCTCATATATATTGAAACATATATTTTCTTACATTAAAAAAATAATAATCTTAAACTGATATTTGAAATAATCTTGAAATAAAACAATTCTTGATTGATTTAAAATAATACATCTTTAACTAAGAATTATAAGTATTCTTAATGTAAGTTGATAATTCTCTTGATGCAAGCCTATGATGTATTTTTATTTCAAGAAAATATTGATTTAAGTTCAGATAAGTTTATTTTAATTTGAGAATATTATATCCTTAGACCAATAACTAATATTTTAAATTTCAATTTATGCTACCTTCAATAAGGAAAAAGCTTTCTTGTTCCGGGAAAAATATTCCTTCATTCCTTGCAATAAAGAGTCTTAAATGCATTTTAATGTTAGTACTTATTAGTATTAATTCTACAAAAAACATTCTTGCAGGAAACACCTGTCCACTATTGAGAGTACTGAAAGAATACTCAGTAACTCGATAGACCAAGAATGTTCCAAATATACTTGGAAGGAACCTCAGTGCAATGCAAGATTCGATACGTTAAAAAAAAACAGATCCGTACTTATACTATTGATGAAACGAAACCATAGCGCGATGCAGGAATCAGTACAGCGCCATCTAGGGCGTCATTGTTGTCGTCATTTTGTACACTAATTTTTCATCTGGCAGCCACAGGCCTAATCTCAAACAGTACAAACAGTTTTAAACTTGCTTTGCATGGCGCGTACACTCAGAATATCGTTAGGTAAGCGTGGGTTGACATATCAAAAAAACTATTTTTGGTAAAGATTACTATAGTTAGTGAGTTAAAATATTTTTATCTTTTTTCAATATTTTATTTAATTGAAACAATGTACTATAATATTTTGTAGCAAACCAGGATGTTTACTCAAAACAAGATTAGATGTCATTAGTTCAAGAGATATTTTTTTAAATTTGCTCAAGATATGATTCAAGATAATGTTTTCTTCATTTAATGAATTGTATCATTGTGATAAAAAAACTTTCAGTTTGAAATAAGTATTTCATTGTATTAAAGCAATAACATTTGAACTTCTTACATTAATTTTACTTATTCTTCATTGAAAATATTTTTTCTTGATTGTAAAAATGGAACAAGAAAATATATCTTTTGTTTTAAGACTGCCAATATCTAAAAATGAATAAACATTACTTGTATTAAGACAATTTTCCTTAAAATAACGTAATATGTCAAGAAAACTATTTTTCTTGCTTTGAGAAATCCTTTTTATCTGTGTAGCGGACCGCGCGACTTTGTCCGCGTGAACACCTAAAGTTATGTAAAAAAGGACATTGTTGAAGTTAGCCTAAGAACCAACACAAACATGACATACATGATAATTCTTAGCTTATTTTTTACGACAGTTATCAGTATTTAGATTTTGGCGGACACTTTTAAATAAGTAACCAATAATAAAAAGAACTTTTTGGACATTAATATTGAGTATCATTTTTTTATTATGGGTTGGGTATTGAGAGTTCATTGCATTCAGCCAGTGAATTATAGGTTTGTCACCAAAATATTTATAATATGTACAAACAAACCTAGTAATATTATGCATGCATGGCTGACTCGATATACTTAGTGCCAAATACTCCAAGCATCATTAGACTACGATACATCGCATTTTATTCCAAACTGTAAACGTTAGTCGACTTAAGATTTTCTTGCTTTTGCAATGAGGAGAATTTTACTAATCTGCGATGCTGTGTCACTCATTGACTGATGTTACTGTAGTCTGCCGTACACAGTGTTGCCATATATACGGATTTGTCCGTAAAATAATGTCATTGTTCAAACCGGACAAAGAATGTACACGGATTTTTATACGGAATTTTCAGGCAAATGCTTTTAATGAGAAATAACTTTTATTTTTCCTAAGAAATATTACATTTTATTTGATTCTGCGTAAACTAGCGAGTCTTATTTAATTTTCATATATTTTTACGAAACTGAACCAGCAAACTGCATAGTAAAACCTATGGCTCTGAGGATTCCCACTGAGATATTTTCTTGGTCGGCTAATATGAGAATGAGAGCCAGAGAGAGTTAGTGGTGTTATTTAGTGTTAGTGCAAGCAAGACGTAAAACACTATGTTATGAATCATTATTGTGTCTGTCTGACATCCATATTGTTTTAATGTTGTTCTGCCGTTATTAATTAACTTATTACTTTCATTGATATAGTTATATATAGTTGTAAGTGTGTACATACATACATATCTTAGATTTTCAACCTGTAGTCCTTAAGATAAAATATTTTTTGTTTGTATTTTACATGTCTATAACCTGTTTTGTGCATTAAAATAAAATAAAACTTCTCATACGGATTTCATACGGAATTTGTCAGTTATTACGGAATACTGGCTCTAAGATCTGGCAACACTGGTTGTGCAGTTAACGTTTTTTGGCAAATAAAACAAAACAGTGCAACATCACTTTTCAAATTCTCTCAAAAAGTCCGTGCGAGATCTCAGTAAAGTCCCACATCTTTACTGGAACTCAAGACGTTTGGGGGGAATATCATTTAGCATTAAACGTTCATAATATTATCATCACATCACTCATCATTATCATCAGTTTAAGCATAATTAATGAACTCTTATAATACGACTGAAGGATTAGTATCCATGGTCAAGAAATAAAAAGTTGAGGTTCTGGACTTCTTGGCGGGAAAGTGAAGTTATGTCTGCAGTTTTGTTTTATTTTCTATAATTTGTGTTTTGTCGAATAATAATGTGAAATAAAGATGGATTATTTAAGTGTTAGTGAAGGTGCATGAGTGTTGGCAAATAAAACAAAAGAGGGCAACATCACTTTTCAAATTCTGTAATTAAACATAACGTCAAGTTTTCCTGATATTTAGGTGCTCAGGAGTGTCCGTCAAAAATCTTTGTTTTTACAGTCATTTACTTGCAATTTCGAACATAAAAAGAATATTTCATAATTGTTAGTTCCTAGGCTAGCAATGTATGGGCGCAGAACATTGTCCTTTGAACTAGTTTAACGTTGTTGTTTATGTAATCATCTTTTTGTTAGATTTTTCTGATTTTTTTGTTTTATAATTAACTTAAAATTTTCTCTAATATTATGAGAAGGTAAAGTTTTTTATTGCGAATGTAGAAGGTTATCTTCCAAACTAATTAATTCGTTTATTTTATTTGAATAAACCTTTTACCAAACTTAGAATAGGTAAGTATTAGGAAATCTTAGGGGTCCACCCTATAGACTGCATATTATACGAGGGTGACACTGAAAGTTCTTAGATAATCAAAAACTGAACAAACTAGCAAGTTATTGGTTTCATTATATCTTTTCAAAATAGTGTCCATTCACATTAATACATCGCTGCATCCGATAGAATCACTGAGAAAAGCACTTTGCCCACTCGTCCTTATGGGTCTCTTCGACGGCCTTTTGAAATGCATCCACGCTTCCTCGGCGTCCATAAAACGTTTTCCTCGAAGTTTTTCTTTTATATTCGAGAATAAATAAAAATCGCTAGGTGCGAGGTCGGGGCTACACGGCGGGTGACCCAGTAATTCTACGTCTGACGTCGCCAAATAGTCGATCGTTTGCTTGGCGGCGGCGTACGACGAGGCGTTGTCGTGGTGAAGGAGGATCCTCCACCACGACAACGCCTCGTCGCTTCTCCCGAATTTTTTTCAAGGCAAGTGCCAAACAATTGTTAGTTTACTGCAAAGTGCTGCAGTAACTGTTTTTCGATCCTCTAACGTAATTGTTGTGTAATGACCTCCCAAGTAACACAGACGTGCTGAATAAAGATTGATTAAGAGCACTCATCAAGAGCATAAGCTGAATACTAAGCTGAATAACGCCTGAGTACCGTCCATTCAGCTGTTATACAAGCAAAAAGGGCCCCAATTTTGAATGCTTAACGCTGAATAACATCTGAGTAACAATTGAGTAGGAGCTTAATAATGTTTCAATTAGCTTAATAACTTTTGAATAACTGCACACATTGCTTTTATAAAGCTTTTACAACTCAGTTATTCAGCTACGTCGAATTGGTTAGAGTATTCAGAATTTATTAAGCATTTAATTTATTGTTGACATTTATGCAAGCAATATTCATAGAAATTGGGAAAAGAAGAAATAAATGAGTTCAATAATTTAATGTCGATACCTTTATTTGACATGACGTGAACTTTAAGTTATTCGGTAAGTAAATTTTAATTTACAAGTTAGCGGTCTGCTACATGTTAATTATTAGTGCGCAAGTAATTTTGTCGTGAATAGTACGTGTTTTGTTTTCATTTTTATGACGCGCTTCGCTAATAATCAAGATAATTAGTTGTAAATAGTATTTTCATACATACATACTAGGTAAGTTTCATACATACATACATACAAAAGTGCTTGTGATGAATTATCTAATTCTAGCAATTTTATCCAACAAAATAACATGATTTGAGTTGGAAATGTTGTAGTTGTAAGATTAATAAGCATTTTGGTGATCTCTAAATTCCTTGTAAGAATTAATAACAAAGATTTCAATGGCGATCGATGTTTTGTTTCATAATGCTGAATAAAAGTGCACACATGTTTTGTTACTAAACTATAACTTGAAAAAGAGTAGTCTCTTTACACTTACTTATGAATAACATTTATATAGTTGACCACGTTTCTATATTAGTTACTCACATTTTTAGGGTTCTCTAATCGAACAAACAAAAACCTTTTATAATGTGTAACTTTCCCATCAGGCTTTCACTAAATTGATTACTTACATTTATAATCGCAGTATTTTTTTTTTTGTGAAAAAGACTATTATATTAATAGTATCTATTATGTTTGAAAAAAATTGCAGGTTTCGTGTGTGTGGTGTGCACTGAGCCCTAGTTTATTTAATCTTTATTGCACAACAATAGGATGTACAAATGGCGGACTTATTATTATATTATTAATTATAATTTATATTTCGTTTCAGAAAAATGACGTTTAAAATAATTTCAACACGTTGTAAGGGTCATTCAGATTTGTGTACTATGCCGACCCAATGGGAGAACAAACAACAACTTCGATGGCCAAGATATAATGCGGATTTATTAATTAAGTAAAGACAGCAGTGTCCAACCTCGTGCAGATTGACTCACGATGAAACAAACAAACAACGCCAATAAAACATTTTATCGCAACGTTAATTTTATTTTCTTGTATTGCGATACCTTCTGCTAATAAAATAACCATTTCAGAAATGAAATTTTCTGTATACTTAAATTTTTTGATCTCTCGGTTTTCCAATCCCAAAATCTGTTATATATTTTTTTGGGGACGGAACCTATCATCAGTTTTGCTTAAACTATTTTCACAAATCCTGTCATGATCATTACTGCTGATGGATGACACTTGGACAATTACTACTGCTGATATTTAAATATTCTATTAACAATTTTCTTTCGATATGACCGGTTCTTTACGCTTTTACCACGACTTTCGATCCATGATTCAAACAACGCATAAAATATATACGTACAATAATATTCTAATTGCTGGTATTAAGCTATGGGCGCTATATCAATACAAATGTGGTCTTTAATTTGAATAAGTTAGTTGAAACTCTTTATTATACTGAAATAAGCTTATTAAAAACACAAATAATATTGTTTATTCAGCAGCTGAATAATAAGTAAAACATAGAATCTTATACAGTTTAAAGATAAAGTAAAAACAGTTATTCAGTATCAAGCTGTATACCAGAATTATGTAAACAATATTATTCAGAAGGTGATACTTTATTCAGCAAGCAGCTGTTTCAAACGCTACAAGCTTAGTACTGCTTTAATAATAGCAGTAAAGATTATTGTTAATCAGATAAATGCTGCCGAAGGCACTGTTTTTCAGATTTAAGTCACCTGGAATGCGTAATGCTTAATAACGTCTGTCTAATCATCTTACGGAGATTGGTTATTAAGCGTAAAGAAGGAAAGGACAGAAATACAGAATTTATTAAGCGTTAAGTATTGTAAGGGTCCGTACTCAACCTTATTCAGTATATGGCTATTCCCAAAGCTCTTACACAAACCATATTCATCTTTGAACTGTTAAAAGTTCTAAGTGTGTACTGTTATCTTGCTTATGTGTTACTTGGGCTGTCCTTCTGAAGAACGATGCCACATTCTTTTTTCCCACGCCACCTCTCTTCACTTTAGTTGGCAACTCCTCGGAAGGAAACACCCACTCAGCAGACTGTCTTTTAGTTTTAGAATCATAACAGTAATTCCAGCTTTCGTAACCTGTAAGTATGTCTAACACAGCATTTGTCACCTCCGTTAAATCTTTGAACCATTTCACGCCACCAATCAACACGACGGAGTTGTTGGGCCTCTGTCAAATTATGAGGTATCCACCGGGCAAAAGCTTCCTGACCGCTAAATGTTCATGGAGGATTTTGTGCACTTGACTCATACCGATGCCTAAGCTTGTCCGAATCTGCTCATAACACTGATGTCATCTTCAGTCGTCGCCGTAGAAGGCCGTCCCTCACGCAGATCATCGGTGAGATTAGTGCGAACACGTTTAAACTCATTAAACAAATTGTAAACAGTTGCACGAGATGGGGCTTCATCGTAAAAGGCCAATCGAAGTCTATTATAAGGATAATTCTAATCTAGCATGAAAACAAAAAAAAATAGAAAATTCTGTAAATTGTTTCTCAATGTGTTAGTTTTAACTAGGTTCATAGAAATATTATAGAAACACAATTCAAAAACCAAATATACAGAAATGATCAGATAAAAAAAAAAATTGTTTGAATCACTTTTCATTCGGTTTTGTAGCATAAAAAAAAAACAACGTACATATTTCTTATTTAATTAAAACAATATTTTAAGAAAACAATTTAAAGTTTAGTAAACAAAAAATTCTAACAAAATATACACAGAAATGATTGTCATTTCTGTGTACTATCTATTTTAGGAACATACAATCCAAGCAACAAAATTTGGCACTATAAAAGTCCTGAGAACGTTTTAGATCGTGCTAATTAGTGTACATGATTAGCACTATAATGATGTTAAGAACGTTTATAGAACCCCAAACAGGCCCTAGTTTTATCACTGATTTATTCTATAAACATTACATAAAGGCTCTCACTGTAACAAATCAGCTCTGTAGTTAAAAACTAAAAGTGTCGAGAAACGCTTTTTGGTACTGAAATAGTGCATCTGCAGCATTAATGTCACAAATTTGCACTATAAAACTAATCAAAACATGTTTAAATTTCTTTTTTGCAACGTAAACAATTCCAGTGATCTTTTTTATCACAATTATTCAATCATTTTATTCGTGTTGCGGTCGTGTCGTGTGTTCTCCAACAAAAATCTACAAATAACATAAACAAATATCTATGCTTTATTTCGTTCGCCGATGTAATCGTTTTTTTTTAGGTTTAGGAAGACTGTTTGATGTTTGGGTATAGGGACTGTTTGACGTCTGAGGATGACGATGTAGATGATTCGTAACAAGATCTGTAGAATGAAGTCTGGCGTTTTGTAGTTGTATCAAATATTTGTGGATAATCATTGTTATGACTATCATCATTTCTGTCAGCATTAGGTGGTGTAGATTGATGCATATCAAAATCGTCATTCCTATTTACATTCTCTCGCTCTCTTCGGGTTGTGTGCCGGAATCTTGGAGAGAAGCTAATGTGCAACCGATCCCTAAAAAAGGAGATCGGTCAGATCCGACTAATTACCGCCCTATAGCCGTAACTTCAGTGTTGTGTAAGATCCTAGAACGAATATTGAACAAACAGCTTATTCGATACCTAGAAGATCACTCCCTAATTCACGATCGTCAATATGGGTTTCGGCCAAAACGGTCAACGGGTGATCTTCTAGCGTACGTCACACATCTCTGGGGTGAGGCTATTGACAAGCGTGGCGAGTCACTGGCAGTTAGCCTTGACATAGCCAAGGCTTATGATCGGTTCTGGCACAAAGCTCTTCTCTCCAAGCTCCCGGCATACGGTTTGCCCGCTCAGTTCTGTACCTGGATTGCCAGCTTCCTGCATGAGCGTAGAATCCGTGTCCTTTCGGATGGATGCGCTTCACGGTTCATGTCAGTGAACGCTGGTGTTCCTCAAGGCTCCGTTCTATCCCCCACGCTGTTCCTTCTGCATATCAATGACATGCTTCCTCTTGGAAACATTCATTGCTATGCAGATGATAGCACAGTGCATGGGGGATATAACGGGCACCCAACGGCTGGGCGGGTAGACACCGAAATGAAGCGAGCAAATCTTGTCATTGAGCTCGATTGGGTGTTGGACCTCATTTCTAAATGGGGCTCCGATAATCTGGTGGAGTTCAATGCCAAGAAAACACAGGTGTGCGCGTTCACAGCGAAAAAGTCGCCATTCCTTCCCCTTCCCTCTCTTCAGGGTACATCTCTAGGCCTGCAGAGCAGTATTAACATGCTCGGTATGGATATCAGCTGCGATCTGAACCAAAAGGACTACATCGAAACCGTGATTAAAAATGCCTCACGTAAACTCGGTGTCCTGAACAAGGTGCGGCGATTCTTCACGCCTGATCAGTTGTGTCTATTATACAAGACACAGGTGCGGTCTTGCGTGGAGTATTGCTCTCACCTTTGGGACGGCTCCGCAAAGTACCTTCTCGATGCCTTGGACAGATTGCAGCGCCGCGCTGTGCGCATTATCGGCAATGCAGAGGTCACTAAAACTCTCGAGCCTTTGCAATTGCGTAGAGATATTGCGTCACTCAGCGTCTTTTACCGTTTATACCATGGCGAGTGCTCTGAAGAACTCTTTGACCTCATCCCTCCTTCTCCCTTCCTCCATAGGAGTACGCGTGCTGCTCTCCGGAGTCACCAATTTACAGTCTCTAACATTCCATCACGCACAAAGAAATTTGGTGACTCGTTTCTTTGCCGCACTTCCAAAAGATGGAATAGTCTACCAGCACACGTATTCCCTCCTACCTATGACATAGGGTCCTTCAAACGAGGCGTGACGAAGCACTTTGTGGCGGGTAAAAGTAATTAGCAAAGCACACGTTTTTGGGTGGTTATGTTCTCTTTTATTATGGTTTTTGTAATAACTTTATTCTTACCTCTAATAACACAGTCTATTTTATTAGTTACCCATTTTTCATAACCAATAGTGTCCTTTGGATTATAATCATTAAATTTGATTTCAATTTTTTTTACATTTTCAACATTTTCTCATCAAGCAGTATTCCAGCAATTTTTCTTCACAACAGATGCTTTTAACAACACTCATTATCGTAGGTTGATCGATTACCTTTCCAAATTTCAAGGATCTTACAATACTTTCAGCATTCGTGTGTACAACACAAAGGCAAGTATCTCGTTTATTAACGTTAGGTATCAGTACCCAGAATGGTTTATATTTGCAAAAAAGAGAGTCGGCCATTTTTATTTGAATCTCATCACTAAATTTCTTATATAAATTGTATAGATTATCAAGAAGAAACCTAATCTGCTTTTTATGACGTTTTCTAGTTATAGTTTCCTTTTTACCTGCAGTGATTTTACTGCATGCATCATTTTGAAGAAATCTTTCCACTGCTTTTCTCTTTGAAGCGGCAACGCTATTATATTTCTCGCTGGTAGTTTTAGCTAAAATGTCTTGAAGTTTTATTTGACTTCTGTTCAATCTTGTTTTGTATTTGGCAACTCTGGACTCCATTAATTTAAGCTTGAGCTTCAGGGTAATATTTTCCTGTTTCAAAAGGCGTCTATTTACTTTCGTTTTTTGTTGGCCGGAAAAAGCTCTCGAAGATTGACTTGTTGAGGCGCTTGGGCTAGCCGGTGATGTCTCTGCAATCATGTTTTCGGTTTGAACGTCCAATGCTCTGTTTTGTTTTTTCTTTTCACAGTACCTTTTTGAAGCCTCTTTCCAGTTTTTTCTTATTATCCTTTTTTCTCTTAGAGTAACATTTGCGATATTTTTTGCCAAACCTTGTGCCTTCTTGCGTTGATACCTCTCTCTGTCCTATTTTCTTCGTTCTTCCAATTCTTCCTCAGTAATTTTTTGCCTAGCACGTCGCATACTTAATTTGTTAACGACGCGGTGTTTTTTACGCTTCTCGTTGTCTTTAGAATTTTTCCCCATGATGAGTTAAAAATACAAACAAAAACATTTAAATAGCATAGTTAGGTAAACCGTAAAGAATTTAACCTACATCTAAACAATAAAGTGTACAAATTTTTTATGAAAATTCTATGTCCTATAAGCAACCCACTGGGGTACCCCAACTCACATTTCGGATCACTATTAAGCTAACTAAACCTTATTGGGTTGTGTGAAAAAAAGAAAAAAATAATTTACAAAACATTTCTAATTAAAGAATAAAAAGATCTACATATCTCAAATAACAATACTAAATAGTCATTTCTGTGTAAAATAGTCTACTATTATACACAGAAATGACGATACACAGAAATGATGAATGTAAGATTTCAAGGTGATAGGCCAAATTTTAAGGTTATGTTTTGAAGACATCGGGTCTTTGTTCTTTGGAATCAAAAGAGTATACGCACAAACTAGCAAAATATTTTTTCACTCCTCTTGCTCAAAAAGACCGTCATTGTAGCGTTCTAGAGCGAGGCTAAAATAGCTTTTCTTGCCCTAGGGGAAAAAGTAACTTCTTTTAAAATTTTTGTCTGTCACATGACAATGAGCCTACAAAAACGAAAAAGTATTTAGTCATAAGTAGAATAATCACGAATAAAGACTCGACCTATTACTGTTTACTTAGATCAACAACTTTTTTTTGATAGTTAATAATAAAGTTTATGGTAAAATTAGTAATCATTTGAATCTATGGACAACACAGACCACGCACACACAGTCCACGCTTCAGCAAGAAACGACTGCACAGTCTGCACATGTGCTTAGGTAGTGAGCTTTAGCCCGTTAGTCGCTTTTACGACACCCAAGGGAAGAGAGGGGTTGGTAGTATTATTTTGATGAGCCCATCGCCGCTCTATGCTGTTGTATGTATGTGCAGTTTTTAGTCCATTAGTCGCCTTTTACGAGACCCAAGGGAAGGGAGGGGTTGGTAGTATTATTTTGATGAGCCCATCGCCGCTCTATGCTGTTGTATGTATGGGCAGTTTTTAGTCCATTAGTCGCCTTTTACGACACCGAAGAGAAGAGAGAGGTTGGTAGTATTATTTGATAAGCCCATCGTCGCTCTATGCTGTTAGATGTATGTGCAGTCTTTAGTCCGTTAGTCCTCTTTTACGACATCGAAGAAAAGTGACTCGAAAAAGCTTTATTTATTAGAAATAAACATTATTTTTCTTTATTATTGAAATTTTGCATTCACAATGCTATATAGATAACGGATAAAATGTTTACTAGAAAAAAAATCAACCAGTCTCAGGAAGCTCGAGTGGGATTCGAACCCACGACCTTTGGATTGCCGGTCCACTGCTCTAACCGCTGAGCTACCGAGACCCCAGAAGACTCGTTGAATTTTTCCTAGTAGTTTGATTTACGCTGCAAGCCAGCGGTATTACGTCACTGTGAAGTCTACCCTCGCATCCGAAAGAAATACTATTGCAAGTATTTAACAATCGATAAAGACGTAATTGCTTATAAATATCTTTATTATTGAAATTTTGCATTCACAATGCTATATAGATAACGGATAAAATGTTTACTAGAAAAAAATCAACCAGTCTCAGGAAGCTCGAGTGGGATTCGAACCCACGACCTTTGGATTGCCGGTCCACTGCTCTAACCGCTGAGCTACCGAGACCCCAGAAGACTCGTTGAATTTTTCCTAGTAGTTTGATTTACGCTGCAAGCCAGCGGTATTACGTCACTGTGAAGTCTACCCTCACATCCGAAAGAAATACTATTGCAAGTATTTAACAATCGATAAAGACGTAATTGCTTATAAATAACTTTATTATTGAAATTTTGCATTCACAATGCTATATAGATAACGGATAAAATGTTTACTAGAAAAAAATCAACCAGTCTCAGGAAGCTCGAGTGGGATTCGAACCCACGACCTTTGGATTGCCGGTCCACTGCTCTAACCGCTGAGCTACCGAGACCCCAGAAGACTCGTTGAATTTTTCCTAGTAGTTTGATTTACGCTGCAAGCCAGCGGTATTACGTCACTGTGAAGTCTACCCTCACATCCGAAAGAAATACTATTGCAAGTATTTAACAATCGATAAAGACGTAATTGCTTATAAATATCTTTATTATTGAAATTTTGCATTCACAATGCTATATAGATAACGGATAAAATGTTTACTAGAAAAAAAATCAACCAGTCTCAGGAAGCTCGAGTGGGATTCGAACCCACGACCTTTGGATTGCCGGTCCACTGCTCTAACCGCTGAGCTACCGAGACCCCAGAAGACTCGTTGAATTTTTCCTAGTAGTTTGATTTACGCTGCAAGCCAGCGGTATTACGTCACTGTGAAGTCTACCCTCACATCCGAAAGAAATACTATTGCAAGTATTTAACAATCGATAAAGACGTAATTGCTTATAAATATCTTTATTATTGAAATTTTGCATTCACAATGCTATATAGATAACGGATAAAATGTTTACTAGAAAAAAATCAACCAGTCTCAGGAAGCTCGAGTGGGATTCGAACCCACGACCTTTGGATTGCCGGTCCACTGCTCTAACCGCTGAGCTACCGAGACCCCAGAAGACTCGTTGAATTTTTCCTAGTAGTTTGATTTACGCTGCAAGCCAGCGGTATTACGTCACTGTGAAGTCTACCCTCACATCCGAAAGAAATACTATTGCAAGTATTTAACAATCGATAAAGACGTAATTGCTTATAAATATCTTTATTATTGAATTTTTTGCATTCACAATGCTATATAGATAACGGATAAAATGTTTACTAGAAAAAAAAAGAGTCAACGAGTCTTCTGGGGTCTCGGTAGCTCAGCGGTTAGAGCAGTGGACCGGCAATCCAAAGGTCGTGGGTTCGAATCCCACTCGAGCTTCCTGAGACTGGTTGATTTTTTTCTAGTAAACATTTTATCCGTTATCTATATAGCATTGTGAATGCAAAATTTCAATAATAAAGATATTTATAAGCAATTACGTCTTTATCGATTGTTAAATACTTGCAATAGTATTTCTTTCGGATGTGAGGGTAGACTTCACAGTGACGTAATACCGCTGGCTTGCAGCGTAAATCAAACTACTAGGAAAAATTCAACGAGTCTTCTGGGGTCTCGGTAGCTCAGCGGTTAGAGCAGTGGACCGGCAATCCAAAGGTCGTGGGTTCGAATCCCACTCGAGCTTCCTGAGACTGGTTGATTTTTTTCTAGTAAACATTTTATCCGTTATCTATATAGCATTGTGAATGCAAAATTTCAATAATAAAGTTATTTATAAGCAATTACGTCTTTATCGATTGTTAAATACTTGCAATAGTATTTCTTTCGGATGTGAGGGTAGACTTCACAGTGACGTAATACCGCTGGCTTGCAGCGTAAATCAAACTACTAGGAAAAATTCAACGAGTCTTCTGGGGTCTCGGTAGCTCAGCGGTTAGAGCAGTGGACCGGCAATCCAAAGGTCGTGGGTTCGAATCCCACTCGAGCTTCCTGAGACTGGTTGATTTTTTTCTAGTAAACATTTTATCCGTTATCTATATAGCATTGTGAATGCAAAATTTCAATAATAAAGATATTTATAAGCAATTACGTCTTTATCGATTGTTAAATACTTGCAATAGTATTTCTTTCGGATGCGAGGGTAGACTTCACAGTGACGTAATACCGCTGGCTTGCAGCGTAAATCAAACTACTAGGAAAAATTCAGCGAGTCTTCTGGGGTCTCGGTAGCTCAGCGGTTAGAGCAGTGGACCGGCAATCCAAAGGTCGTGGGTTCGAATCCCACTCGAGCTTCCTGAGACTGGTTGATTTTTTTTCTAGTAAACATTTTATCCGTTATCTATATAGCATTGTGTATGCAAAATTTCAATAATAAAGAAAAATAATGTTTATTTCTAATAAATAAAACTTTTTCGAGAAGGAAAATATTGTACGGGGTATAAAATAAGCGTATGTAATTTTCAAAATACTTTTTCGAAAACTGTCAAGTAGCCAATTAGCGTTCATCGTCTGAATTATTTTTATAATGGAACGCGAAAGCTTAAAAGTGTATAAAATTGCTAGAAATGCTATTTTTTATTAGATACGTCTAAAGTCCAATGTAATCTAAAATTTTTAATAATGCTATATTGTGTGTTGACCAAAGTAAGTAGTTGTTGCTCTCTTGTTTGGACTATAAAGAAGCATAATGACACCTTGGAGCACGGAGTCTCTCTGCGGGATCGAACCAGAAATGAGGAGATCCGTAGAAGAGCTAAAACCGACATAGCCCGAAGAATTGCTAACCTCAAGTGGCAATAGGCAGAGCATACGTTTGTAGAACCGACGATGACCGCTGGGGTAGAACGGCTCTTGACTAGCGACCACGCACGAACAAAAACCACCATTCTAACAAAGCAACTGGCCTCGCAACCTGGGTCTTCCTTATATGTTATTATTTGAGGAGGTTCTTTTCAAAACTTGACTATTCCATTTTTGATAAAACATGATTTATATTTATTTTAATCTACACGATGCAAAAACAAGAGTTTAGCTAAACGCGATAGATCCACTGAAAAAAAAACAACAAAACACACGATTTGGGCAAAAGTAGATAAATCCACTTCGAAATGGCATTACCCATTTCAAATATTCATTTTTGGAACAAAATATGCTTTGATTTTAAAATGTCTAGATGGAGCCTTCCGCTGCATTTACGCGATTGTCAACGTGCCAGGTTTTATAGGCTAGTGTGCGTACCGTTTCTATCTAATAGACGCGCTGCTATCGTAGTGTGCGTGAGACGGGGATGTCAGTTTCTTAGAAATACCCCTTGAAATGGGAGTATTTTTCAGGTCGGGCTAGTGCAGGCTAGTTTAATAAAGTTTAGTAAGTTATTTGAAGCCTTGAAATCACATGTAGGTAGGTATTTATTATTATAAAATATTGTGTGTGAGGAAATTAAAACGATTGGTGTAGAGTGTACGAGTATGTAAGTCCATGAGAGTGTAGGGAACTAGGGATTATTTTCTTTGCCGCCATTTTGAATTTCTTGGTTTGTGCTCCGATTGCGTGTAAAACCATTATCTGGGGGTCTAATAAGTCTCTAAACATGATTTCGAGGCCAGAATTGAAAAAACTGGCCGCCATTTTGAATATCTGTGTTTATGCTCCGATTATGATCGAAATCGATATCTGGGGGTCTAAGAAGTCTCTAAATACGATTCTGAATAAAGAATATTAATTGGATAAAGTGGCAGCCATTTTGAATTTATTGGTTTGTATTCCGATTAGGTTCAAAATCGATATCTGGGGATCTAAAAGATCTCTAAACACGATTCTGAAGATAGAATTGAAAAAAGTGGCTGCCATTTTGAATTTATTGGTTTGTGCGTCGATTAGGTTCAAAATACATATCGGGGAGGTCTAAAAGGTCTCTAAACACGATTCTGAAGATAGAATTGGAAAAAGTGGCCGCCTTTTTTAATTTCTTGGTTTGTGCTCCAATTAGGTTCAAAATCGATATCTGGGGGTCTAACAGGTCTCTAAACATGATTCCGAGGTCAGAATTGGAAAAATTGGCCGCCATTTTGAATTTCTGTGTTTGTGCTCCGATTATGATCGAAATCGATATCTGGGAGCCTAAGAGGTCTCTAAACACGATTCTGAAGATAGAAATGGAAAAAGTGGCCGCCATTTTGAATTTCTTGGTTTGTGCTTCAATTAGGTTCAAAATCGATATCTGGGGGTCTAACAGGTCTCTAAACATGATTCCGAGGTCAGAATTGGAAAAATTGGCCGCCAATTTGAATTTCAGTGTTTATGCTCCGATTATGATCGAAATCGATATCTGGGGGCCTAAGAGGTCACTCAACACGATTCTGAATATAGAATTGGAAAAAGTGGCTGCCATTTTGAATTTATTGGTTTGTGCTCCGATTAGGTTCAAAATCAATATCTGGGGGTCTAAAAGGTCTCTAAACACGATTCTGAAGATAGAATAAAAAAAAAGTGGCTGCCACTTTGAATTTCTGTGTTTATGCTCCGATCATGTTAATAATCGATATCTGGGGATCTAAAAGGTCTCTAAACACGATTCCGAAGATATAATTAGAAAAAGTGACTGCCGTTTTAAATTTCTTGGTTTGTGATCCCATTATGTTCCAAATCGATATTATTATTACTAAAAAATCTCTTAAATGATATGGTAACTTATTTTAAGGGCGAATTGTTTACAAATATTCTTCCTCCAATTTACGTACACAGGCGGATACAGCCCTAGCGCGGGGGTACATACATAAGGAAGAATATTGTTGATACCTTAAATCCTTGTCTTACATCTCAATGTTGTGTACATGATATTTCGCAAATAAATGATTTATTTATTTATTTATTTAAACTTTATTATTTATTTATTTATTTATTTATTTATTTATTTATTTATTTAATAAGGCATCACAACAGACATCAATCGAAAAGGCATTTAGAACATCAATTAAAACATTTTTGTGCTAGATTGATACCCTTAAATGTGTATGCACAGACTGCTACAGTTACATTGCTCATGCACACTACGTAAAATCATTATATACACTTAAATCACATTATTTTAAAATGAAATTTACAGAGTAATTATTGTAATTATAATTATTGCCAATAATACAGCAAACGGCGGACTTAATGCCATAAGGCATTCTCTAACAGTCAACCAGTGAAGATGTACATAAATTTTTGTAGGTGGTGACATTAAAATTTAGAGAATAACAATTTAAATAAGGAAAAAAAAAGAAACACTTAACTTAACTAGCCTAAATATACATACATAAATTATACACAAAATATATATAACTATACAAATACATATTATACTATATAGGTATATTTATAATTTATGATTCGAACTCGCAACCTCTTTCCTTGCTGGTTTGAATCAGAAAGTTGCCAAATTCAATTGGTAGAACCGTGAAAAGATTAAAAATTGGAGAAAAGAGAAAAGACGGGCTACAAATGCGATTCAGTCGCGATTTAGCATCGATACAATCGCGGTGCAGCATCGATACAGTCGCAAATCCTTGTACCGCCTTAATAAAAGTAGCGACACAATCGCGATGCAGTCGCACGACTGTCAAACGCGCGTTTGTATGTCTGCAAAAAATCGCAATGTATAAGTATCAGTATTACAGTGGCAAGAAAGGAACGGGATGTATACTTACCTAGGTATTTGCGGATAAAAATTCCGGAATAAGAAGAAATGTACTTTCTCGTGATGAACCAACATTATTAGCCTACCCGAATTTCCAATATTTTTTTTTAAATGAAAATAATATGTAAGCGAATAGTTAAGTTTAGGTAAATATGCATTCGATTATTCGATATCCAGTGAATACCTGTGTATTCAATGAAAAAAAAAACAATGACAATGCTTTTTGATTTATTCGTATCACGTTAAAAAAACCAATGACATCCCTCTGTATTTGATTTTGAATAATTTTCTTTTAGATTTTGCGTTGCTATTCACATTGTCCAATTTTAATTTATAATAATACCTCACTGACAAGTACTTTTCTACAACCAATCTTATTAAATTAACTTGGTGAAGCATGCCGCAGATATGATCGGTGTCTAATGGAAAAAAAAATCTATCAAAATAATAGTACCAACCCCTCTCTTCTCTTCGGTGTAGTAAAAGGCGACTAACGGACTAAAGACTGCACATACATCCTACAGCATAGAGCGGCGATAGGCTCATCAAAATAATACTACCAACTCCTCTCTTCTCTTCGGTGTAGTAAAATGCGACTAACGGACTAAAGACTGCACTTGCAACCAACGGCAAAGAGCGGCGATGGGCTTATCAAAATAATACTACCAACCTCTCTCTTCTCTTTGGTGTCGTATAAGGCGACTAACGGACTAAAGACTGCACATACATACTACAGCATAGAGCGGCGATGGGCTCATCAAAATAATACTACCAACCCTTCTCTTCTCTTCGGTGTCGTAAATGGTGACTAACGGAATAAACACTACACATAGAACCAACAACATAGAGCGGCGACGGGCTCATCAAAATAATACTACCAATCCCTCTCTTCCCTTCGGTGTCGTAAAAGGCGACTAACGGACTAAAGACTGCACATACAACCAGAAGCAAAAAGCGGTGATGGGCTTATCAAAATAATACTACCAACCCCTCTCTTCTCTTCGGTGTCGTAAAAGGCGACCAAAGGACTAAAGACTGCACATACATTCTCCAACATAAGCAAAAAGCGGCGATGGGCTAATCAAAATAATACTACCAACCCTCCCTTCTCTTCGGTGTTGTAAAAGGCGACTAACGGACTAAAAACTGTACGTACATTCTACAACATAGAGCGGCGAAGGGCTCATCAAAATAATACTACCAATCTCTCTCTTCCCTTCGGTGTCGTAAAAGGTGACTAACGGACTAAAGACTGCACATACAGTCAAGAACATAGAGCGGCGATGGGCTAATCAAAATAATACTACCACCCCTCCCTTCTCTTCGGTGTTGTAAAAGGCGACTAACGGACTAAAAACTGCACGTACATTCAACAACATAGAGCGGCGAAGGGCTCATCAAAATAATACTACCAATCTCTCTCTTCCCTTCACTGTCGTAAAAGGCGACTATCGGACTAAACTCTACGTATACAACCAACAGCATAGAGCGGCGATGGGTTCATCAAAATAATGTTACCAACCCCTCACTTCGATGTCGTAAAAGGCGACTAACGGACTAAAGACTGCACATACATTCAAAAGCATAGAGCGGCGATGGGCTTATCAAAAAAATACTACCAACCCCTCTCTTCTCTTCAGTGTCGTAAAAGGCCACTAACGGACTAAAGAATGCACATAGGTACATTCAACAGCATAGAGCGGCGAAGGGATCATCAAAATTATACTACCAATCCCTCTCTTCCTTTTGGTGTCGTAAAAGGCGACTAACGGACTAAAGACTGCACATACAACCAACAGCATAGAGAGCCATGCGCTCATCAAAATAATACTACCAACCCCTCTCTTCTCTTCGGCGTTGTAAAAGGCGACTAATGGACTAAAGACTGCAAATACATTATTACATTTATATAGCGTTGACCATTTCATACTTTTATAGTCATTATCAGTATACGTCATACGCATATTTCAAATGTCATCTACTCAATAAATATTTATTCAAATTTAATACTAACTCGGGAATTTTGCGTGCCCTAGGGCAGAAACACAGAAAAATGGCGGGCTACGAATTACGGCAAAATACGCTTCGCTCAAAATAAACGATAAAACTACATTATGACAATTCAATGTTTACTTACCGATGGTAGGTGATTGTTCTAATTGTTTTATGTCGACCTTTATAATTTCTGCATATTTTTATAGCGCAAACCGTCATTTTTAGTAAAATTAAAAGGCGTGCAAAAGATGTGCATCTTCGGCGGCGACACAAATGGCACTGAGCGATAGGTTTGAGCTTAGCGGCCAACAGTTGGCTGATATTTTTTTGGACGCCGGCTCGCGGTAGAGACTCTATCTAGACATTATAATCAAAGAAAATATGATTAATCTTGATGTTAATTAACTATTTTAGTCTAAATTGCAACAAAACATGTTTTATTCCTTCATTTTTTAGTTAGAACTTTATGCTCTTTACTTTTTAATATGGCAAGCTGAAATTTTTGTTATGGAACGATTGCACAAGACCTGTGTTGAGTGGCGCATAGACGTAAGTTAGTACTTATATTATTATACGTTTTAAATAAATTACACGGGCGCGTTGGCCCTTGCCAATGTCCATTGAGGTATATAAAGTCAATTAATACCCTTCGAATTACATTTTGTAGATCGTTTTTGAATTCGGTTGGTAACCAGGTCCAGGTATCCATTTTTTTTTTAATTTTCACTTTCCATTTGACGTTTTTAGCAACTTATTTTGTCTCTTTCTTTTCAATGTTTATGATGACCCATTTGAAAAAAGTAAGACAACGATACGAGTCTCATTTGGACTCCTATGCTTTAGTTATTATTTTGAGGTTGTAATTCAATCAAGTCAGTTGCAGATGCAGAGTACTTAATGTGATGTTTTGTAACGTATTTCACGTATCTAACGTATTTATTTTCAAACTATAATGAATGATAACAATAATGTTGAAAATGATGATGTAAATGATCATGAACATACAGCCGTGCGATTCTCTAAGCTAAAGCCTTGATAGCTGCGGCTGCCGCAGCGCGGAGAAATGACTCCGTCTCTTTCATATTCATAGAACTGGAAAGAGACAGCAAATCACAGCCATGCGCTCAGCGTCTATGTGTCGCTTAGAGAATCGCATAGCTGAGGATTGTAATTGCCTTGACCATGAAGTAACTGTAAGAGTTTAAAAAAACATACTTTGATAATATTTTTTTTGTTTTATTTATTTATAAAAGAAGATAAACCTTAGATTATTTCAATTCAAAAATAAATTTCTGATTGCAGCAAAACAAGATTAATCCAACAACATACTAATCAAAACATGATTATTCCTCTAGAGCTCATAACAAAACTTGATTAATATCACCCGCGTCAGAATTAGATAATTCCATTTTAAATTTTCGATTTATTCAGAATATATTAATGCTAAACTTTTGAAATCTGTACCACGCAATGAGTATTATGCTCGTATACAATAATCAACAGAAAAATTTATCAATATAGGTACATTGCTGCATACCTAAAATACTACATATTTCTCAAATTCTGAAAAAAATTGAAAAGTGGAATAGTCAAGTTTTGAAAAGAACCTCCTCATTTTATGAATCACGAATTAAAAATGAATTACGTGTGCGTTCATTTGAAAACCATTACTCAGACGTTATTCAAACATAAAGCTCCGAAAGATAAACACTACAACATAATTATGAAGTTGCATGACTGGAATTTTTTATAGTCTACTTAGAAAACAAGTAAGTGGTACCTACGTAATCACATCAACGTCTGGATTGGGTAGCGCGATTAGCTTTCTGCATGGGTAACAGGATTAAATAGTCATGTTAACCCATCCAGAAAGCTAATTGCGTGTTAATATAAATGTGTTAGTAGTGTACATACCTTAAAACTGTTTTAACGGGACCTAACACGATTACTTTTGTAAGTAAGTACAATCCACTTACTGCTAGACGTTTCGGCCGCGATGCTGCGGCTGTGGACACAAGCGAACTTACAAAATTAATCGTATTAGGTCCCGTTAAAACAGTTTTAGTGCAATGCAACGCGATAGTTTAAAGATTTAACATATACACCGAGATTTTCATTGGTTTTGGAGCCGAAACATGTTTATCATCATGTTTATCATCAGTAGAAGCTATTTAGCATGTAAAACTAAAAATATGAGCATAAAAAAAACACTAAAAATATATCAATAAATAATGTAAGAACCCTTAGTACCGGACGATCTTATGAAAGTCAATGACCGAGGCGCTTCAAATCAAACGCTCCGCCTACCCCCCGCCCCGCCGCCGGCGCAGGTGGCCGGCCGGGAAAGTTCATAGGGGTCACGGTGTACGAGTAGATAAATAGAACGTTACTACGTGTTTTATACAAAAAGTCGCTTTTACAACATTTTTTTCTTTGCTCGTAAAGCGATTATTATTGCATAAATAGGTAAAACACTTTTTTTGTATTAAACGTTTTCGGCTCCAAAACTAATGAAAAATCTCGGTGTATACGTATATACCAATACTTCGTACATATTAGTAAATAATCTTAAGAGGGTTAACGTATTTCGATTTTCCATACAAACTTCCAAGTCGAAATTTTTAAAAACTAATAAGCCAAATAGTTTGTTATAAACATTTTTTAAAAACGTTTTTTTTAGCTCAGTTATTGCGATTTAAAGTTCAATAAAGAAAGTTAAAAATCGCAATAACTCAGTTAAATTAACATTTTTATAAAATGTTTTCAACAAACTATTTAGATCCCTATATTTTACTTCAGCATGCAAAGTTTAATCAAAATTGGATTATTGGATTTTAAATATTTCGACTTGGAAGTTTGTATGGGAAACCGAAATGCGTAAACCTTCATAAGAATAAAAATCTCTGAAAGTATCAAGAGCAATGCTTCGCCCGGCTTGGTGTGCGCCTGAGGAGTGCGTGGTGTCGGGCGCGCTGCTACTGGCGCTGCGGGTGTCGCAGCTGGCCGGAGTCGCGCCGCTGCGGTTCAAGAGAACCGCCACAGGATGCACGGCCAGCGTGTGGCCGGCGCTGTGCGCGTTCGACTTCGTGAGAGCGTCTTTGTCGCGTGAGTAGTTATTAAAGTTTAACTATGTATGCGTAATGTGAGTAAAATAATGTTTTGTGTTCATTTTTTGTTGGATGACCATAAGCAAATATAGTCTGTTCAATATAGCTTGATACCTGTAACGAGTATCAATAAAAAAGGACGACGTGACTTTGTAAAAGCGTATGAATTTATTTTACTACATTTAAATAATATTATTTTTTTAATCCATCACTTAACATACTACAAATACTTTTTGTGATTATTTATTATACGTTAGATTAGATTAAGTTTTTCCCAATAAACCCACATAACACACATTTATCACAATTTTTAAACATTACAACAAAAAAAGTACCCCTTCACAAGGTCATTCCGATACAAAAAAATACTTGTGTTAGGATAGTAAATCATTTTAGGTTCAAATGATATTCAATAACTAATCGATTGACTTCAATTTTGTATTTGTAATTCTAGCTGTATTAATTGATTTGTTAGTCTTTAACTATTTTTCTTGAGTATTATGACGATTATATTAAAGTTAAAAAAATTTGGATTACCCTTGATGATTGGAAAAGTGGTTTAGAAAAAAAAATAATTGAAGGTGATTGCAAACGTGAAGTAAAAGGAGACCTTTCCTCTTCCCATACAACTACGGCCACTCACGTACCTAAGATTCAAAGGTACCAAAATGTAGGAAAAAAATCGTAGATTTCAGAAATATATGTATTTTATTTTTTATTATAATTGTACCACCTAAAAAATTATTTAGAAAGGTTTGACGGCTTGCAACATTGGATTAATTTAACTGGCAAGCAAAACTCTCTCGCTGTCGGGTGCGTTTCGTTAGCTTACTTAAGGGCCAACTAATTATTAGATAAAAGCCTTAGAGTAACTTAGTTTTACATAAACATAACCTGTTTTAGCAAAAACATGATAAATAGTAACAAAAATAAGTGTTTTTAACTGTTTCGAATTATTTTGTGCGTTTGATTATTTTGAGAGTGACAAATATTAGTAGACCGACTATGTGAGTTTATAGAAAACCATTTAATTTAAACTAGGTGTTGCACCTATTGATCATCCATTGTGAGATATATAAAATAACTTAATTAATGGCTTCGCGTTTAGCATTAAGCCAATTTCAAGTGGTATATACTTATTTTTAAAGTAAATTTAGTATTTGTACTGTAGATTGAAATAAAATGGAGTCTCACAACACGTGTTGTTGCTAAAAGAACAAGGGAGAAACTCCGATTAGATCTCACAAATTATTTTTTGTTCATCCACAAACTGTCATCACCACAAAAAACCAGTATGACAGTTGTCACTGTCATATTTTCGCCCTTTATTTGCACGTTTCGTTTCATGTTTACGTTTTCTTAAACCATATTATGTATGACTTTTTTATTTTCCAAAAAAATACTAGTTTCGGCGTGTTTTATAGAAAAATGATATCATCAGAGGCTTCTGCATCATCAAGAGGATATTTAAAAATAAAGTGTACCTCGGTACACTTTGAGCCGAAATGGAAAGGTCTCCTTTGACAACTTTTGTGACCAAGAATTAATTATTAATTTACAGGACTGTTCTAGTGACTCAAGTTATTATAGTGATGATTTAGGTTGTACAGTGCGACATAAAAGAGTAGAAATTAAATGAGGGCGCTGTTGTCGTTAACATAGCAACCCTGATAGGTCGAGCAAATTGGTCTTGATGCTTGTTTTTATTTAATATGTTCATATAATTGGAAAACATCACTTACACATTACTCTGATATAAAGGAAGTAGCTAAAGCACTTGTGTTATAGAAATCAGAAACAACGACGGTACCACAACACCCAGATCCTAGACAATATAGAAAAGTTGGTTTTCTACATTAACCCAACCGGGAATCGAACCCAGGACCTCAGAGATGGCGACGCCAAGTCCGGAGTGCTCTACTCTCGGCTACGGAGGTCACCAAAATAATTAATTTGAGTAGTTTGTATGTAAAAATGAAAACAGCCATTGTATATAACTTATTTTTATTTAGATACAAAACTAATAAATTAAAGTCCAGATACTCTTCAAGTTTCGCAAATGCTCGCGGCTTCCATCATAGCCAATAAGTTGCCTTAATTGAGCTATTAATTTGCATATTGTTGGTACTTTTTTCTTTACAGTGTAAAAAAAATAATTTTCTGACGGATTGCACACATATCAAAGTCATCGAGTTCCTTTGCAAGTCGACCTTTTCTGTGTTTAGCGGGAGTCGAAAATTTTCCTCCGTTTTCGGAGCCTTGTTTAGCTATTCTCCGCACAGTACTTTCAGACACACCTTGAACAAAAAAAACATATATGCATAAAAAAAAACAAAACCAAAATTGTTCAGCCCTATGGACTGAGTTATTAACATAATTGGTAAAACTTTTGAATCGAGTCGCCTGAATCGGGCTGGGGGTGGTAAAGGTAAGGTAAGGTGGGGGAGCAGTACCCCTACTTACCCCCCCCCCCCCCCTGCCGCAAACAAGTAGTTTTTAAGTTATGTTAATTTTTTAAAACTGTTTTAACGGAACTAAACACGATTAATTTTGTAAGTAAGTACATATCTACTTACTGCTTGACGTTTCATTAATGCAATGCAACGCGATAGTTTAAAGTCTTAAGTTAATCTTTTGTATTTTGAGGTATGTATCATGGCAAAACTTTTGAATCGAGTCTCCTTAATCGGTGGGGGAACGGGAGGGGACGAGAGAGGAGTACCCCCCACTTACCCCTCCTGCCGCAGACAAGTAATTTTGAAGATACCTATGTAACATTTTTAAAAATATGGAAAGTTACAAAATCCTCATTTCTGGCGCTTTGCCGGCCGCGCCCGCGGCACGCTCGCTTCGCTCGCTCAGCTCGCGCGTTTTTGGTCAACATACTTACTAACCTAACCTAACCTAATTAACTCTTTAGACTTTTTTCATGGCGGGGGCTTAGCCCCCCTCGCCCCCCTCGCAGGGGAGCTGCGCCCCCCCCTCCCCGTCCCTACACTTCGGTTCTGTTAATATGGTATTGTATTACCTAAAAACGTATAATTTTTCGTGATTATAGCCGATTTTCACAAAACTTTAAAGTGGTTTTTTTAAATATTTTACCGCAACAGCTGCAGCTAAAATGTTAATAAGCCTTTATTTAAGAACCCTTTAGACCCCCCCACAGTGTTAGTTTCTTCAAATTCAGGCGACTCGATTCAAAAGCCAACCGACATAATTTACTATACTTACCACATTCTACCCCTTAACACTTGATAAAATGTCCCAATAAATTCAAAAGTTCAAGATTCTCGAGTCGAACTATAATAACCAACATTTTTGTTTGTAATATCATAACCCCAAAACTTTTAAAAATATTTAAAAATACTGATTGATTCATGGAATTTAGCCGATTGCGCATAGGCATATTTTAGATAATTATACTTTCAACATCTTTTATAACTTACCAGTATAATCTGCTGTACGTTAGTAAATATCCTCCAGATTACGTAACGAAGTTCCGTCTTGAAATTCTGCCAAACTTCGCAAAAAAAACCTTATATAGGTATTATGTTACGAGAACCGCCATGGATGGTCATAATCATGTTATCAGTGTTTTAAATCCAGGAATGTAGAAATATCACTAAAACGACAATTTATATCGTAACCAGGGCAGAGTTGAACAACCACTTGACATTAATGACAGATAATCAATGTTGCCAAAAAATAAGTAAATTTAGTTCTGGATTATTTAATTTCTACTCTTTTATGTCGCACTATACCAATCCATTATTTAGATTTTTTTCATTATTAAAACATTCTAAATCTATTCACGTATTTTTATTTACATAGCATATCTAAATAGCATAAAATATAATAATTTGAAGCAAACAACGATTAATGAAAGTTAATGATATTCAATTAATAACTCAAATTATCATTCAATTACGTCTGTAATGTGTCAACCCTAGGCATGACAATTTGACACCTGTCACACAATATCAAGCTATATTGCTGTATTGAACAGACTATAGTCACAAGAATAATACATTAAATTTCAAAATGTATTACTTGAAATATTATGAAAGCGACAACCGTGTCGCGTCGCGGTGAAAGTATACTACCACCCCCTCTCTTCCTTTGGGTGTCGTAAAAGACGACTAACGGACTAAAGACTGCACATACATCCATCAGCATATAGCGGCGATGTGCTCACCACTTGTCTCGCTGAGCACATGTGCAGTCACTTTTGGACAAAACGGGACTATGGTCTCTGACTAACCCTTCCGGAATAATAGTCGTGATTATATGTATGTAGGTACCTATGTAAATATGATCGCACTCCGAGGAATTTCTAGATTTCTACTTTCAAATATACACATTTAATACACGCGTTAATACACAACAAAACATTATTTTCTCAGTCTTAGGTGCGGCTGCAGTTATTTATTATGATATAGAGACAGTATCGGAAAAAAACTTCTTCGGAAGGTTCGGAGGGCTCATCATAATATCATACGTGACGGTGATGTGTTCAGCCACCTTGTATTTGGGTGCACTCTTGGCATTCTTTGGAGCCAAAGCGAGAGTGCAGCAGATCATTAAAAGCTTACTCCAAATAGAAAAGGTAAAAGTTTCAGATTACATCTTATTCTTCTGTGTAAAATGCTCGAGTACATGTTCTTTTTCATATTTTTGTGTCAATCGTTCTACATCTTGCCAGTACGACTAAGGCGCGCGCAACCTTAATTTGTATTAGTGCATTGCAAATATTAAACGATTTATGAATATTACCTTAATTATTTAATCAGAGCTGCCATACTATAAGTCCATAATAGCGCCAGTTCTCGAAAATAGTCATGCAACGCTCTACTGGGATAGCTCTATCATCACAGACAGGACTATTATGTCGCTAATAAGCCTGATATCGTGATGGTCAACCGATCGCAAAGCCACGCAATATTAGTGATATCACCATACCTCATGATGAGAACCTTGTGAAAGCCGAGAAGGACAAGCTCACTAAACACCTTGACTTGACTCACGAGGTTACCGCCATGTGAAATGTGGATTCCACCATTAATTATTGTACCGATAGTCGTTTCGGCAAACGGTCTGATAGCTAAGAGCCTCGATCTAGACCTAGAGAGGCTCTCGCTGAAAGTTTGGATCAAGAGTCAGATATAAATGGATTCTATCATGATATGCAACCCAGTAATTATCGCACTTACGTTATATTAATCTTAATTACTTCGTTTTTGTTTCCAAATAAAATATATTATATTTATATTATATCCTTGACATGGCACGTATTGGCAGGAAGTTCCTCACTCTGCAGCCCTAGCCACGGATAGCTTGTTTCTATCTCCGCTGCCGTTGGCAACCAAGGTTATTGAAATGAAACACTTTTTTACGGATTAACTCGCGTTTAATTTACTATTTACATAGTTTTTATATTACCAAGGTTATGTTTTGGTATATACATACATATAATCACGTCTATTGTCCCCAAAGGGTTAGTAAGAGACTTGGCATAGAGAACCGCAAAAGCAGTTCACTGCCGTAGTCCACTTTTCACCAAATAGCGACTTTTTTATTTTGATTTAAATATTTTTTTTATGAAATATTAAAAAAATTATTAGCATGAGAATGTAAAGTAATTAAAAGCTTAATAATAACTTAATAAATAACTAATAATTTTATAATATTTAATATGTTTATAGGTATTTTGTAAATAGGTTTTTTTTATACAAAGTATTGTAAAAAAAATCTAACCAGATATACAGTTAAAAATAACTTAATTATAATAGAATAATATTCAAACTAAATTTTATCACACATCCAATGACATTGATTCGTATTAGCATAACTTAGCGACTCCTGGTACGTAAACTATTCCATTATCCGTCTGAAGTATGCCATGTTTCCAGATAAAAGCTGCATTGGTTTGTAATCAACGTGCAGTTTCATTTGAAAGAAAAAAGTGTGCAATGTTTATTTTGCTACTCATATATCTCTTATCAAACTCCGTTTGGCAATATTGGATCCTATTTAAAGGAGTACGCTACTCCTACTCGTACAACATGCGTAAGTATCAATAGTCTAAAGTGACCTTCACCGGGCCGGTTAATGGATGAAAAGTATTTTAGACCAATGTTAAACAATATATCGCGAGTGGGTTGGCTGAAAAATTTCAGTCCAATATATGATTAACAAGCGGCCGCTCGCGGTTTCACCCGCGTGGTTCCGTTCCCGTGGGAATATCGAGATAAAAAGTATCCTATGTGTTAATCCAGGTTATAAACTATCTGTATGCCTAATGTTATCCAAATCCATTCAGTAGTTTTTACGTGAAAGAGTAACAAACATCCATCCATACGTTCCCGTGGGATTATCGGGATAAAAAGTATCCTATTTGTTATTCCAGGTTATAAACTATCTGTATGGCGAATTTCATCCAAATCCATTCAGTAGTTTTTACGTGAAAGAGTAACAAATATCCATACACACAAACTTTCGCGTTTATAATATTAGTAGGATTAAATATTTTAAAATATTTTTTTAAACATTGCACTGGGTTGGATAATAGATAAATTACTTATTAGGTACCAATCGAAAGTATGAAGCCTATAGAGTATGCAAACGTTAGGGTGACTATTAATGTTTAAAAAAAATATTTTAAAATATTTAATTAATCGTATACTGGACTGAAATTTTTCAGCCAACCCACTCGCAATATATTATTTAACATATTAAATTTAATATAAAATACTTTTCATCCATTAACCGGCCCGGCGAAGGTCGTTGTATACTCGGATCCTCTACTACAATGATAACCATCCAAGTAATGAGCACAAACCGAGCTCTGACCCGTGGTGCTATTTCTGAACCCATTACAACAATTATCATAAAAATAAAATAGTGAATTCGATATGACGAGTTATCCCATGTTTCGAACGATGTGTTTAAATAATTAGAATGTCATTGTTTATTATGGGGTGAGATTTTTTTTTTTATTGGCAACGGGTAAGCGCTTGGCCTTCATCTCACCTGATGGTAAGTGACGATAAGGCCGAAGGTGGAAGCGCGCTTCACCCGGAATCCTCAACCACTGAGGAACTGGCTATCTTATCTCAAACTGTCGGAACACAACAATGCCATAAAGATCGTTGTCAAGGCGACTTAGATAAGATGGTGGTAGCTAGCCAGGCGGACTTAACAGCCCTACCACCAACCAAACCGAGCACACAAAGATGTACCCCCCGCTGGGAATCGAACCCGGGACCTCTGGGTCTGAAACAGGTAGCTTAGCCACTAAACCACAGAGGCGGTAAAAGATGTATAGAGCGTGCTTACAAGTAACTTTGACTCTACTTATGGCGAACTTGGCTCAGTGCATCCTAAGTACGAGCTTTGATTTCGAATTGTTTTGACAGAATAAGATCTTGTTTTGACAGAAAGATAGGCTGAGATCTATAGAGCGTACTTATACTTTACTCAGACTTATCTAGCGAACTAAGACAAAATTGAAATTTATAATCAATGCCTCGACGCTGTCTCAGCACAGGCTTAGCACGGGTTAAGTCACCGAAATCGGTGACTTACGAAAAACTCAGGATATTAACCGAACGTGAATAATAGCACACTACCTCAACAGCTCTACGGCGGCGTTTCCGTGCCTTTTTAAATTTTACGGGTTATCTTTCTGTCAAAACAAGATCTTATTCTGACAAAACAGTTATGACTATCAATTCGAAATCATAGCTCGTACTTAGGATGCACTGAGCCAAGTTCGCCATAAGTAAAGTCAAAGTTACTCGTAAGCACGCTCTATTAGTTCGCTAGATAAGTCTGAGTAAAGTATTATAAGTACGCTCTATAGATCTCAGCTTAGTGTCCTGAGTAGGATAAATAAGTTAACTGTGCGTGAGAATGGAAGTATCATCACGACAGTAGACAGCCTGTCACCGATCTGTGCAACTCGGTCGAATCGTCGGGTTTATACCTGACGTTTGCGTGGAATACCTTTACTAAGTACCTTAGTTGTGCGTTTAATCCCGTTTTAAGTTATAGAACCGTGCTCTTCATTATTTTTGTTGTTATCATAGATCGAAATAAGCTAGTTATGTAATATACCTCAGTAATTTTGGCATAATTATCAAGAAATACACCTAGAGGAGCGTAGTATTTAATTATTTAAAAATAAACCATTTTACGTTTTTAGAAAGTAGCGTATATGCCTGTCCATGTACACACGGCGGCAGATCAACCTACCCAAAACTGTCAAATTTCTACAATCAATTTTGAACTTTACTGTATGGTCATAAGTATCAATATTCATTGGAGAAATTTGACAGATTTGGGTAGGTTGATCTGCCGCCGACTGCACCTACTTTAACGTTATTTACCACTTTATACTTTTCTAGATAATGTGCTGGCTTATTTTATAGTACACGAAACTCTCGTTTTGACTTTCCTGTGTATGATGCAGTTCGTTCTCAGCACCTTAGATATATATGGCACATTATGGTTGCTGAACGGTCAGCTCGAAGAGGAGTTTACTTCTTTAAAAACTAAAAGTGAGTGCTACTGCTGGGCAAACAAACAAACTATGAATGATTTAAATAATAATATTGACATGATAATATTAAAATTATTTAAAATAATTAATAATACAAATAAAAATATTTTATTTTTATTTTTTTTATTTATTATTTTAAACATCTCCCCTCTACGTTTCCATTTGTGCCTACCCCAGACTGCCTCAAACCACCCCAGTTAAAAAATGTCAAGGTTATCATTCCATTTCCGCCTTTATCCGGTGTCTTAACGTACCTATAATTAAAAATATGTAATGTATGCTAATGGAGGAGCTTGATGGCGCAGCGGCTAGCGCGTTCGGCTTGCGATCTTTCTCGTTAAGCAACTTTCGTGATGCCGAGTCGCTGGATGGGTGAAAAAGTTAAAAACTTCTTGAGCTTCTCCGTGCTCCGGAAGGCACGTTGAGCCGTTGGTCCCGGCTGTTGTCGTAAGATGACAGTTGTTAAAATCCACCAACCCGCATTGGGCCTGCGTGGTGGGTTATCCCATCAGTGGAAGTAGTGCAAGTAGTGCCTATCAGTGGAACGTTTATATGCTGAAGATGATGACGTATGCAAATGACTACAATGAACTTTATCTTGGCGATAAGCAGATGCGAAGTCCACATGGATAGATAGCTAATAGTGCAAAAGCATTATTTCGTACTAGTCGTTCTCACCTTGTCGACGTACAAGACATCTTTACATCTTGTTTAAGAGACCCTACGTTGTAGGAAGGATGGAAGCCGAACAAGTGTGCTATGATATGATAATGATATCTTAATACAAGTGCAGAGAACGTTGCATTGACATTGCTAAAAGGCGCAACAGAACTGATAAATGTCAAAGTTGGGTTTTCGTTATCAATCGCGACGTGTTGTGGTGCTTAAATCTTAAAGTCTAAAACTAATCACGTTCTTCTTTTTTTACCGTTTTCTATTTTGATTCCTTTACTAACATGACCTTCTAACAACTTTTTGATTTTAGGTAACACATCAAGAACACTATGTTTGAGAATCAACCAGTATTCGTCCATGTACAACACACTTTGTTGTGAATTAAGAATGATCATTAAGCTTTATGAGTCAACATTAATACTAAAGATAATAAGCATTATTTGTTTCACAATTTTAGTGAATTATTTGTATTTGTCGCAAATCTGTAAGTCACATTATTTATTGTCACCTGACTGAAAATGATCTAAAGATGTTTTTTTAACTAGGTATTGTAAATGGTGTGTCTGTGGTAATTAAAGTGAAAAAATCTATATGTTTCAGTTAAAATGGATGTGTCATGTTTCTTCCTGATGCTCCTTATTTGGTTATTGGTAATTATTGAAACATTGCATATAATAAATCAAGAGGTAATTATGAATATTCAAACATTGGTTTTGTTAGTGATATCTATGATATTATTGCTAACCAGATAATATTGATATTTTTGTAAATAATTTTCGAATAGTTTTTGTGTATTTTGCAATAGGCACTTTTGTTTGAGTTTTTTTTTATTTAAGGTAATTTTATAGGCATTCTACATGCTTAAGCTGTGCTGCAAGTTTAGTTAACATTCGCATAGCAACACGAAGGTGTGAGACACGCTGTCTTGCACACCGGGGCGTTCTACTGAACTGTCAATTCTATCTCTTCTCTTATTGTGGACTGCACAGAGCAAATGTTAAAAATAACTTTTTTTGGCGTCTCTTGCCTTAAGGTTGCACCCTGCTGATTTTAATTAATTGTTTATAAGTTTCATAGCTTTTACAATAATCGCTACACCGGTTACATTTCCATACTTTATTTTCTTGATTGATTTCCTTGAAATCAATTATTTTGACTTTGACAAACCAAAATTTTGAACTACCAGTCATTTTCCAGAACAACCGAACCAAACGTGTCGTGGGTCGTTTAATGCTGCAAAGCAATGAGGAACGAACGGCCACGGAGTTAATGAAATTCTCCCGAAACATACTTTTAAATATCGCCGAAACTTCCTCTCTGGGCTTTAACAAGATCTCACGCACATCGGTTGTAGAGGCGAGTACGATTCATGAACGTTGATAGAAAATAACGCGGTATTTAAAAAAACTTACCACTTTGAATACAGTCTTGAAATTGATATTGACGTGATATATAAGGCGACTGCTAGAGACCGCAAGTACCTAATTTTCAAGGGCTGGTCAAGTCAAGTGTTTTAAACATGACACAAATGACAACAAAAAAAATTCGTGCTTTTTTCATTTTTAATGAAATAGTTAATTCATTTTGTTAATTTTAATTAGATAGTCTTTGAGTATCTAATTTATTTTAAAGCAATAACTTAAGAAAAATAAAATTAAAAACAATTAAAAATAACGATTATTTACAACGCGCAAGCAGCGGCCGGTCGTTGACCCAACCGTCTGTTGACCCGTCCGCGTCAGCCGGGCGATAAGTACCTACGTTAGTCTGCAATGAGACCCCATTTATTTTTCTATTACGAAATGTGCGTATTTTTCTTATGTTATTGCTTTAAAATAAATTAGTTACTAAAAGACTGTCCAATTAAAATTCGCTAAATGAATTATTTAAGTAATGAAAAATGAAAAAGCACGAATTTCTTTTTTGTCATTTTTGTCAAGTTTAAAATACTTGACCTGACCAGCCCTTGAAGTTTTTTGCGGTTTCTAGCAATCGCCTTATATAAAAAAAAAATCGAAAATTATTTATTTAATGGGGAAGAAACGCTCCTTCTGCATACATTTTCAAAGCAATAATCTTTTTCGATTACTTGTACCAAGTTAAAGACTCATAAATCTCATGCCCCAGTTAGATCACTCACAATCACCATCGTCATTATCAGCCTAATAGCCCCGCTGCTGGGCGCAGGCCTTCCGCATTCATAGACAATAGCACGTGGGTGATTCAATGATATTTTCTACATAGACTAGTCATGTGAACGAATTGCATTTAAAAATGGCGAAATTGTTTCTAAAACGTAATACACGTCGAGAGAGAAAGAAAATAAACACAATCATGTCAAGCCTATTGTTAAAAGGGGATAAAAACTATTTATGGTAGTCGACCAATTGGCAACAGCGCATTTCCCTTTGCATGTGCTATCTCGGCCGCCATTTTTTGATCTCTTTCTCTCTTACAGAAAACATAGTACACGCTTTTCGCTCACGCATGTCGAATTGGCAACAGCGCAAATGTCATAACTCATCTAAATGAAAACTTTCTATTTAAAATTCATATTTACAATACTTACAAATGAAATGAAACACTTTTCTCGTCTCTTACTCTTGCAGTATAGTTTTTGCAATTTCTGTATACACATGAAGGCATTTTATCTAACAAACAACCTAAAAAACTTAAAAAAGGTACAAACGTAATGACGTGCCACTGACTGACGTGTGACTGATTGAAGCTCAGGCAATTGCCTTGATTTGCCCTTGCCACTACGGAGGCCAGGCAACGTATCTAAACATAAAATATCATTGGGGTGATTAGGCCATAACCCACCACGCTGGCCCAACGCGGGTTGGTAGATTTTAACGACTGTCATCTTACGACAACAACCGAACGAACGCCGTCACACACTAAAGAAATATAAAAAATCTTAAAATATGTATTCCTTTTAAGATTTTCCCATTTAAGTAATAGTAACTAAGAAAATCCCTTAATAGTAATAATCTTTTTATATTTTTTCATTTTCAGATGATGGGACTAACAGCTACTTTATTGATGATACTACTCCAAATTGACTCACAGCTAGGACTATAGACCGGTTAACATTCCCAATTTCTAGCTTTTCGGCACCGATTAAATCATTAAAATATACTAGTGTTTTATTCATACATACTTACTCATATTCACGACTACTGTCCCCGAAGGGCCAGTCCACGTTTCACAAAGGAGTCATTTTCATACAGATTCTCAAAAGGACAGGTTCTCAAACGGACAGGAGTACACGTACGCACCTATAGAGAAAAATTAATAATATATTATTATTATTTTTAGAGAAAAAAGAGGTTTACATTATTTAAAAAAAATTTAGGTTATTAATAATGATAATTAATTTTAATATATTAATTTTAATAATTAAAAAGGAAAAAAAATTATAATGTGGAAACAGTGTGCGAGATATTTCCTTCTATTAATTTGTGTGTGCACCTGTACCATTTTCGGTTTTTTGACAATCTGTCCTTTTGAGAATCTGTCTTTTTGAGAATCTGTCCATATAATAATCTGTCTACTTAGATTACAACAAAAAGGGAAGATACGGCATTAGCGTCTAGTAAGTGAGCCGCTAAAATTAGACCCAAAGGCACAATTTCACTTCAGTCGGAATCGGTCTTGTACAGACTATATTTTGATTGATTATAAGTAGGCGCATGCCGTATCTTCCCTTTTTGTTTTAATCTAAGTCTGTCTATAAGAGAATGACCCCTAATGACAACTGCTTATTATTACGTGCTCAGCGTGACAGGGCGTGACAGGTGGTGGGTGAGCCCATCGCCACTCCATGCCGTTGGGTGTATGTGTATTTTCTTTGGACTGTTAGTCGACTTTTACGACACCTAAGGGAGGAGATGGGGCGATAGTATTTTATTAATGAGCCTCTACCAGCAAAGAACAGTGTTTTATTTGTGCCAGTTCTATGCATTACTCATTGTTCCCGCCAAAGCCGGGACGCCCATTCGAATCATGCCGCCATCTGTGAGGCGGTTGACTCAGCGGTTGTTGACGACCGCGTCCGCCTATCTGCCGCGGCGCCACCGCTGCGCGACCCGCGGCCGCGACCGCGCACGCAACAGCCTGACCGAAAAGGTTTATAGTGACTCCTGAACCTAAAGTGAAGAGAACGCCTGAATGCCTATTGTGTAGTGTAGTGACTGTGCGCCAGGAAACCAACCTACCTCGCCGCCCGTGGTCAGCTCGTCTCCCGGTTCCAGCGACCTCGTCAAGCCTGCTCCCGGTAAGTTCCTTTCTACCTCCCGCCTAACCTTCTTTACTCTGCTGTATTTGGCGGTGTCTTCTGACCCGCGAATACATTTTTGTCATCTTCGAACCGGTAATATTAAATACCGGCGACTTTCCCGTAACGAGAACCTAACTTTCTTTTAATTTTCAATTTTAATACAGTTCGCTAAAGATAATTATTTCCGCCCATATTCTTATTCTATTTCTAAATGTTATATCTAATTCGTGCCATCATTTCTAAATTCATTTGTTCACGTAACTTTACCCTGCCCCAATAAAAATTTCGTCAGGTAGTCGTGAATCATTTGTGAGGATTGCGACTACGCTATATACAAGATTATTTTAACGCAATTATTTCTGCATGTTGTTTTGATATTGATCTCGTGTATGCATCCGATTGTCTGATCACAGACCTATGTGTAGGGACCTATACGATCGTTGTCTAATGATACATTGTTCGGTAACTTAGTAGTTAAATTATTACGTTACGTATGGTATTATAACGAGAGATGGTTTCCCGTTTTATTTTTTAATGAATTTTTTATGTTCGTGTCGTGTTAAATCGGCTCAGATCTCGTGCATGCTCACCACGCGTGCCAAGTAGCGTGCTTTATTTTTTCGCTAGTGTTAATTTTATATATTTTTTTGTTTTTAATTTTTGCCTTGGCAATCGGCTCTTTCTTGTGCGTGCTCACCACAAGAGCATAGTACTTCTACACACGTTTGCCCACTTGTGGGACACAGACAGAGTGTCCCATTTTTTTTTAATTAAGTTTTTATTATTCGTTTATTTTTATTTTTTTTGCGACCGAATCATTCTTCGCGCTAGTGTCCGCTACAGGTCTGCCCCGACTGTGAGCGCCTTGCCCAATAGTGGGCTACGGATAACGTGAATTGTTTTTTTTTTGTTTTGTTTGTTTTTTGTTTTGCGGTCGGCTAATATTACGTACGCGCGTTCAATAACAGACATACACATACACATGCGTTTGCCCACCCGTGGGCCATATACAAGGCGTCCCAACTTAGTTTTGCTTTCTTTATTGTTGCGTTAATTTTGGCCCATTTGCCATTACATTAGTAAACAAATACGTCCAGTCCAACTATAGAATATATACACGGTGTTGTCCTTTTTACTGCCTTCAAATTTGTTTATTTATTTTTATTTTTTTTTATTAGTTTTTTGTCTCCTTTCATTCATTGCGATGCCGACCAAGTCACAAGCCGCGATATTTAGGGAGGCCGCCAAAGCTATACACCAGCTCCTAGAGGTGGGATCAAGGATAATTGCTGGCGACACCAAACATTCCAGAACGGAATTCAACGTGCGTTTCGCACAGATACAGGGCGTGAAGGACAAGCTGGACTCAGTGTACTACAGCATTCTCGACGAGGAGAACTTGGACGAGGGGGTTGAGAGGACATACACTGAGAACCACACAAAGGCCTCCGGGGCGTACCTGGGGATACTTATGGCTAGGGAGGAAATCTCACCCTCTTCCACGTCATCCCCAACCCATAGCGCTCAGCCCAGTTTCGGCGTCAATACGCCTACAGCCGTCCTCCCCAAGATAGCGCTGCCCAGGTTCAGCTCAAAAGTGGAGGACTGGCCCTCCTTTATTGCACAATTCAGGAGTTTGACTGACGACATGGCGACCTTGTCGGAAGCAGTCAAGCTCCACTATCTCTTCTCAAGCCTCAGCGGTGAGGCATTAAGCATGGTGTCCCACCTAAAGGTCACCAATGAAAATTTTGCCGTGGCCATGGATATCCTCACCAAGCGGTACGAGAACCGCCGGGTTCTCATTGATAATTTTGTGGACATCATCCTGGGGCTGCCAAGCATCCATACGCGCTCGAACATCCGCACACTGTTCCTCACGCCGCTCATATCGGCTCAGTGTGCCCTCAACAATTTAGATTTGCCCATAGGAGACGATTACGTGTTTGTGTCAATAGTGGTGCGGAAGCTCAAGGGCGAGCTCCGCACGCTATTTGAACGCAGGCACGGGTCTAGTAACACCCTGCCCACGTTAAGGGACCTTATCTCTTACCTCGAGGAGCACGCGCGCTGTGTGGAGACAGAGTTCTCCAACATAGCCATGGCTCAACCCATTCAGCCCCAGCCCGGCCCTTCTCGTAGCCGCGCGCCTCCTCAGTTGCCCCATCGCACTTATGCTCAGATGGCTCAGCAACAACCCGACCATTACCGTGGCCGTTCCTCAGCTCCATCGCCTCACCGCGCCTATGATCAGCCTACTCACCAACCGTCACGCCCAGCGCAGCAAATGCGTCACCACCCATCCACCTCCCCGGCTCGCAGTCAGCCCTTCCCCGTCTACTCGGCCTTCCAGCAAAGCTGCTCCTCATCATCGTCCTCGTCCTCTTCCTCACGCTCGACGTCCTACTGTCCCTATTGTGCCACTAGGGGACATAGGCTCATGTCGTGCAGATGGTACAATGCCCAGCCAACGCAGGGCCGTTGGGACTTTGTACAGGCACGCGAGCGCTGCCAGCGTTGTCTCGGCCCTCACTACGAGAGCGAGTGCAGGTCAAGGGGGGCATGCAGGGACTGTGGGAGCTCCAACCACCACACGTCCCTACATCGACCAGACGACCCAACGCACTCAGCTCATTCGTCTGTACATATACCCCCACCACAGCTAAGAGAGCACTCGAGGGAGCGTCCCAGAAACAGCGGGCGGCACGAACCCGCACATGCTAAACAGGTGCAACCCAGCTCTGCTCACAGAGCCAGCCCGCCCAGGTCCGGTTTGCCAGGTAGGCCCCGCGAACGCCGCCAGCAATTATGACTCCCAACTATCACGGAGCACCCTAGCGAAGAGGCAGAACAAGACAATGCCCATTCAGACCATGCCCATTTAGCCCATGTCCCATTAGTCCATGCCCAGTCAACCCATGCCCACACAGCTGATACATACTCAGCTCATACAATTTCAGCTGATACTCAATCAGCTCACTCACCTTCTGTGCCCACTGGCACACCCATTTTGTTGCCAACCGTCTCACTAAGAGTCGCGGACGTACATGGCCATCTTCACACAGCCAGAGCTTTATTGGACTGTGGCAGTATGCTGACATTAATAACGTCACGCATGGCACGACTTTTGAACCTGCCATCAAAACCCACTTCTTTAAAAATTACAGGAGTTGGGAATCAGCACAAACATGAGTCAAAGGTGGCAATAACAATAGTATGCCGGCCCACTCACAATGATACTCCTACAATCACTGCCACAGCTCACATTTTAAAAAACGTCACTGGCTACCTTCCCTTAGAGAAGGTACCAAACATTTCCAACGTACTAGGCCAGCCACCCGTGCCATTGGCTGACCAGCTTTACCATACACCAGCCCCGATCGACCTCTTATTGGGGTCGGACGTTCTTGGCCAGGTGTTGGACGGGACTAAGGTCTCGTTGGGCCCGGGCAAGCCCATAGCCTTCGGCACGATTTTCGACTTCGCGTTGATAGGACCCATTTAGGACTTGTATGCGCAGCCGGCGCAGCAGGATAACTCAGCTCACGTCGTCAGCTCACAACCAGACTCAGCTGAATCAGCCCAGGACATACGTCAGAGTCTGGAAAGGTTCTGGGAGTCTGAGGAGCCCCTCCCTCAATCTCACACTCATAATGATCCCCTGGAGGAACAATGCGAGGAAATCTTCCGCTCTACCACTACACGCGATCCCTCAGGCAGATATACGGTCGCTCTGCCCTTTCTAAAGGACGCCCCTCAACTAGGTAAAACTCACCCTATCGCATTACGCAGATTCCTCAATATTGAGAAGAAGCTATGGCGAACCCGTCTCTGCGTTCTAAATACGTCGACTTTATGGCCGAATACATCGACTTAGGGCACATGGCTCCCTGTCACCCAAATACATTCGCCCATAAACCTCACTTCTACATCCCTCACCATGGCGTATTTAAGTCAGGGTCGGACAAGCTGCGCATTGTTTTTGATGGTAGCTGCAAAAGCTCCAATAGTGTCAGCATAAATGAATGCCTACACACAGGCCCCGCCCTTCAACAGGACATTGTGGACATCATCATGTCCTTCAGAACGCATCCAGTCGTTTTCAGCACTGACATTCAGAGGATGTTCAGAAATGTGCTGGTTGCCCCAGACCAGAGACGGTATCAGCTGATACTATGGCGGTCCTCACCAGATCACCCTCTGCTCACCTACGCCCTCAATACAGTCACCTACGGCTTAAGATCAAGCCCATACCATGCAATCCGCACTCTGCTTCAGCTGGCTGATGATGAAGGCCATCGCTACCCTGGAGCCGCTCAGGTTCTTCGCAAGTCTATCTTCGTTGATGACATCTTGTGTGGTCATGACACAGTTGAATCCGCCCAAGCACTTCAGGACGAGTTGATAAGTCTGCTAGACCTAGGCGGCTTTCAGCTCAGTAAGTGGACATCTAACTCGCCTAAGCTGCTCGAGAGATTCCCTGACAACCAATGCGACATGCCCAAGGACTTCGACATGAACCCAGAGTCCACGTCCATTAAGGTCTTGGGTATACAGTGGAGCCCTCAGTCAGACGAGTTCACCTACCGCATCTCTCTGCCCCCCATCACACATGTCACAAAGCGGTCTATTTTAAGCACCGTAGCCTCACTTTATGACCCAAACGGTTGGGTTTCCCCCGTTATCTTCCGCGCAAAGCTGCTGCTTCAGCAATTGTGGCTACTGAAGCTGGAATGGGATGAGCCCACTCCCTCTGAAGTACAAACGGAGTGGCACCACATCTCAGAGGATCTGCCGCTGTTGTCTAGCATTCGCTTCCCTCGGCACGTTTGTGCAAACAAAGGCTCAGCTGCATACTCGCTTCACGGGTTTGCAGATGCCTCTGAAGCCGGGTTTGCCGCCGTTGTTTATCTCCATGAGCTCGATGCCTCCAGAGATACTTTGGTACACTTGATTGTCGCCAAGTCGCGAGTCGCACCAATCAAGAATCGCCTCCCAATCCCCAAGTTAGAGTTGTCGGCCGCCACTCTACTCTCCCAGCTCATGATCCGTGTGTCGGTTCAGTTATCGGCCCATATCAGTATACAACAACACATATGTTGGTCAGACAGTACGATAGTCCTGGCCTGGCTCAATACACCGCCTCACCGTCTTCAACCCTTTGAAGCCAACAGGGTAGTCAAAATCAGCTCAGGCTCACCAGAATGTACCTGGCGACACGTACCTTCCGAGCTCAACCCGGCAGATTGCGCAAGCAGAGGGATGTCTGCGCAATCCCTGTCAGCCCACGACCTATGGTGGTCTCCCACGTGGCTTGGACAGCCTTGTGAGTCTTGGCCTGCGATGCCCTTAGCTATGGGCCATCACGCCCTGCCCGGCCTTAAGCCCAAACACGTCCCGTCACTGGTCACAGTGCCCGGTCTTGACTTTGACCTGCTCACTCGGTTCAGTTCACTAGACAAGCTCGTCGGAGTGACAGCTTGTCTAAAACGCTTTCTGCACAACTGCAGACACCACCCAGATTCGCGACGCTCAGGCCCCTTGTACGTCAGTGAACGAAGAGAGGCCCTACTTTACTGGGTGCGCAGTGTTCAGCACAATGAGTTTGCAGAGGACATCCACCGCCTTCAAACTGGCTAAATCTGTTTAGTCAGACTCCAGCGACTGTCACCTCTCATTAAAGATGAGCTCCTTAGAGTTGGTGGACGACTGTCCCATGCGTCTATCCGATATGACGCGCAGCATCCGCTCATACTTCCCAGCTCTAGCCCACTTGTAGACCTTATCATTGACCACTACCACAAAATACACTGCCACCCTGGCGCTGACACTTTACACGCTATCCTACGCCAACAATTTTGGATATTGTCCGCGCGCCGTATTATTAGACACCGAGTTTTTAAATGCATTAGATGCTTTCGATGCCGGGCCCAGCCGCAAGCGCCCTTCATGGCCGACCTGCCAGCCGATAGAGTTACGCCTCAGCTAGTATTTAGTCAAGTCACGACCGATTTTGCCAGCCCATTCCTCGTTAAATCTAGTACCCTACGTAATGTTAAACTCTTAAAAGCGTACTTTTGTATATTCGTGTGCCTCTCGACTAAGGCGGTTCATTTGGAACCGGTCTCGGACCTTAGCACGAAAGCGTTCCTCGCGGCGTTACAGCGTTTTATAGCACGCCGCGGTGCCCTGGTTCTCATCCGCTCGGACTGCGGTACAAATTATGTAGGCGCTAGAAATCAGCTCATTGAAGTACAAAACTTTCTTGCCTTGAATAATGACACGATTGCGCACAAGCTCGCTGGTCAGCACATTACTTGGTTGTTGAACGTCCCTAAGGGACCATGGTTCGGTGCGTTACATGAGATCAACGTAAAATCAACAAAGTAACTTTTATATCGCGTAATTGGCGAACAACACCTCACATTCGAGGAATTCTCCACACTTTTAGCTCGAATCGAAGCGGTCCTTAACTCTAGACCTCTTTGCCCACATTCGTCTGATCCTTCAGACTCTGAGCCGCTTACAGCCGGACATTTCCTTATAGGCCGCCCACTAACGGCCCTTCCCGAACTATCCGTGGAAGATAGGCCGATCTCCACACGTAGGCGATTCCAGATGGTACAGGCCCTTTCCCAGCGCTTCTGGAAGCTGTGGACCTAGTCCTACCTTCATACCCTCCAAACCCGCTCCAAATGGTTGTCCCCATCCTCCCCTCCCCAAGTTGGCGAGCTCGTCCTCATCAAGGAGGACAACCTGCTTGCCCTCCAATGGAGACTGGGGCGCATTGCTCGCACCCTGCCTGGGAAGGATGGCGTCGTGCGGGTGGTAGACCTGGACACCGCGAATGGACACCTTCGGAAGCCTGTGTTCCGGATCGCCAGGCTCCCATTGGATGAGCCCACCCTGGGCCCCGGAGGATGTTCCCGCCAAAGCCGGGACGCCCATTCGAATCATGCCGCTATCTGTGAGGCGGTTGACTCAGCGGTTGTTGACGACCGCGTCCGCCTATCTGCCGCGGCGCCACCGCTGCGGGACCCGCGGCCGCTCGCTTCGTGAGCCGCCGGCGGCACTCGGCAAGCTAGCTAGCTACCGCGCACGCAACAGCCTGACTGAAAAGGTTTATAGTGACTCCTGAACCTAAAGTGAAGAGAACGCCTGAATGCCTATTGTGTAGTGTAGTGACTGTGCGCCAGGAAACCAACCTACCTCGCCGCCCGTGGTCAGCTCGTCTCCCGGTTCCAGCGACCTCGTCAAGCCTGCTCCCGGTAAGTTTCTTTCTACCTCCCGCCTAACCTTCTTTACTCTGCTGTATTTGGCGGTGTCTTCTGACCCGCGAATACACTCATGATTTCGTATTTGTCACAATTATCTAGGAATCTAGGACATGTGTGATTCCATCATCTTTTCTATATTCTATGTGCTAATTACGAATACGGTAACGATGTAAAATTTAGTCTTTTTTCATATTTCTAACTTACTTGTTTGACAACCATTGACTTGTGCAGTTCAATAATAGATCAATTTATTCTTTTGATTTTTAATTCTATTATTTTTAACTTCACACTATCAACTCTTCGTCGAACATGCAACAACTAGGCAAAGTGGTGACCCCGACGTGATCTCCGTGATCGCACATCGCAATCAGCCTTCCACAAGCGGATCTCACTGATTAGCGATTTCAAGAGGCGCATAGTCACGGGTATCCGACTTCGCACATATGAAGAGTCAAGACACTTTGTGATAAAATGGCCAGGGAACAGTCGTCGCCATCCAGCTACGGCTCAGCAGAGCTAGCAACAGTCACAGTGTTATCTAGCCCAGGTTTGTACATTCTCGTTCAAGGTAACTTCCTTCCTTACTCCTCAGCATTCTTGGCATGGACATCGGCCAGGAATTGAATCCAAAATGCTACATCGAGAGTGCTATTTTAACTGCCTCCCGGAACTTGGGTATTCTCAATAAGGTGAGGCGGTTTTTCACTCCCGAGTAGCGCTGTTTGCTGTACAAAACTCAGATGCGATCGAGTATGGAGTATTGTTCCCATCTATGGGACGGCTCCGCTAAATACCTCCTCGATGCACTTGATAGACTGCAAAGGCGAGCGGTACGCATTATTGGAGATGCTGAGGTTACAGCCTCCCTTGAGGACCTCCAGCTGCGTAGAGGCACTGCTTTACTCAGTGTCTTCTACCGGAATTACTACGGAGAGTGTTCTGAAGAACTCTTTGATCTTATCCCGCCCTCTCCTTTCCTCTCCCGGACCACACGTGCTGGTCTTAGGAACCATCATCATACTGTACAGACTATCAGTACTCGTACCAAAAAATTTGGCAAGTCGTTCCTCTCTAAGACCATTCGCCTTTGGAATTTTTTGCCGGCGCATGTGTTTCCCAGCTCCTACAGTCCCGGGACTTTTAAGCGGGGCGTGAAACGGCATTTATGCAGGCCGTCATGAATGGGTGCGCTCGTTATCGTGCTTATTCGACGGTGGGGAGCGCTCTCATTATTTAGGACTGCACAGGCTGCTTATGATGCAGCCACTATGACGAGTCATAATAGAAAAAAAAGAAAAGGCTGCTGGAATTTTGGTGTGATCAACCTCGTCTGTGGTTCGTACAGTGAGAAGCCATTTTGACGCCACAGAAGTTAAGTGACGAGGCCAAATTTAATCTGGTGGTATCGAAACTTGGTAAAGACGTCCGGTCCGTCTCCGAACTGTCACTGGTCGGACGAAACACAACAGCACCAAGTGCCATTATTTCACGCCGAATATTAGTGAGAGGGTGGTATTACGCCGGGCGAGCCGGCCCAATGCGTGCTGCAATGCAGCGTGGCTCTACCACTCAGTCAGTATCACTCATTTAGCACCACCCAGGGATCACGTGTAGGGTCTCAAGGGTAAACCTACGGACGCGAGCTACTTTGACCCTCAAATACTTACTTATACATATACTAAATCTCAAGACAGCCTTTTATATCATCTTAAATTGTTTAATATGATATAAAAGGCGTGTGTGCACGCACTCTCAATCGCAACTCCGATCAAACTGATGCGCCGGCAGACGTGTGGACAGACGCCGGACGTTGGCGCCGAATCCCTTTGATGCGTGCCACAAAAACCGACAACAGTCGGATGCGAGGCAGATGCATCTGCAGACGTTAAATACCTATCACAGACGCGCATATCATCCCCTCTACACGTCAAGAGGGGCCTTTACGGTATATGCGTGATCTCGCCAGCTTCACGAGTTTTCAAGACTGCAAGCGCAAATCGCGCAACTGAGTTTGCAAGTGATGGAAATGCAAAGATCCAGACCTAGGCAAACTATTTTTGAATTTAAGCGGCGCTATATTAGTCGATCTGCGTCAAGGGGCCGAGGCCGAGCAATGAAACACAACACCAGCAGTCACTCGAACAGATGATGTTACTATCACCAACGTTTTCGCCATTTAGAGTTCGGCAGTGTGTAGAACCGTGTGAATAGATTAATAACACTAATAAGAAGTCGGAAAACTAAAACTGGTGCAGCCAGTGGCGGATGTCTGCACCACCTCCCCTTTCCATCGCCTAATGCGTGACTGACTTAAACAGTGGTCTACGTTTTTTTGGTGGACACGGGAGCGAATGTCTCTGTTTTGCCCGCGATCAAAAAACCTTAGTCAAACAATGGCATTGAGAACTATAAATTGTATGCAGCTAACGGCACTGAGATTCATACTTATGGTACCGAAAATTTGGCATTAAATTTGAAATTAAGAAGAACTTAAACTTGGACCTTCATATTGGCTGACGTCAAACAACCTATTTTGGGTGCTAAATTTTTGAACCATCACAAGTTACTTGTGGATATAAGCGGTCGAAAAATATTTGATTCAGTGACGAGTCTACATGTCATTGGATCTATAGTGCATTATCAAGACGCAAAAATTAAGACAATAGATATGACTAATCCATTCAGTGATTTATTATTAGCATATCCTGATATCCCATCCATCCATCCATACCCATCGGCCTTTTCGAATTTCCAAGAATGACGTTAGTCTACGAAATGCTGCTCAAACATTCTAGCGTTTCATGAATAACGTCGTGTTTCAAGGCCTAGACTTTCTATATAATTTCGTTGATGATACGATTATAGGATCAAGGTCAAATGAAGGGCATCGTGAACACTTAGAAACTGTTTTCAAACGGCATAACCATCAACATGTCTAAGTGCGAGTTTGGCAAGAGTGAATTAGATTTTTTGGGTTATCGTGTATCAACTAAAGGCACACGACCACTAGAAGACCGCGTCAAGGTTATAGCAGAATACCCTAAGCCCGAGACAGTTGAACAGTTAAGAAGATTTCTGGGAATGATTAATTTTTACAGAACGCATTTGCCAAAGGCAGCCAAATATCAGTCCGTTTTACATGCGTATTTACCCAACACAAAACGAAATGATAAATCAAAGATTAATTGGTCTAGAGAAGCAGAAGAAGCTTTCAAGAGTTGCAAAAATAGCCTCCGAGAAGCAGCTTTATTGGCCCACCCTGTAGCTAGTGCACCTTTAGTACTTTTTACAGACGCTTCCAACACCTGCGCTGGTGCTGTGCTACAACAAAAAGTGAACGCAATCTGGCAACCGCTCAGTTTTTTCTCCTGCAAATTCAGTAAGGCCTAGACCAAGTACAGCGCTTATGACAGAGAATTGTTGGCAATATATATGGCAACAAAGCATTTCAGACACATGATAGAAGGTCAACAAGTAACAGTGTATACAGATCATAAACCACTTGTATACGCATTGCATAAAAAATCATCAAGTGCTACCGACACTCCACGACGTTTGCGACATCTTGACTTTATCAGTCAGTTCTACACATCAATAGAACATATACAAGGAAAACAAAATATCGTAGCGGATATATTGTCAAGAATAGAAACGACAGACATGCCATCTCCACTCGACTACAATAAGATAGCGGATGCGCAAGAAAATAACCAAGAGTTGAAACAATTACTCGATTCAAATAAAATCAATTTCAAAACAGTCTACTATAGAAATTGTGTCAAGCCTTACTGTGAAACATCTAAATAATCGGTACGCCCGTATTTGCCAGAGCAATTTCGTGTTACCTCTTTCAACGCCTATACATGGAATTAGTCATGATGCCGGAATACGCGCTACGAGAAAAATGATGGCAAATAGATTTTTATGGACGTCATTAAACAAAGATGTACACGATTGGACAAGAGCGTGTGTAGATTGTCAAAAATCCAAAATTCAACGCCACACTATATCACCGTTGAAATCATTTCCGAAAAGCGATAGATTTCAACACATCATTGACCTCGTTGGATCTCTGTTGTATTGTCAAGGCTACAGATATATCTTAACAATGATTGACAGAGCCACGGGATGGCCAGAAGTGGTACCTCTAAAAGATATAATCGCTGAGAGTGCAGCAGAAGCCGTTTATTCACATTGGATTACACGTTATGGCTGTCCCTTATTTGACATTGAGATTGAAAACCGATCAAGGGAGACAGTTTGAATCGCATCTATTGAACAACCTAACTAAATATTTTGGAATAAATAAAATACATACGACCGCCTATCATCCTCAAGCAAATGGCATGGTAGAAAGGTGGCATAGAATACTTAAATTAGCACTAATGTCCAGAGGAACTACTGAAAGTCGGGTAACAGAGTAACCAACCGTTTACTGGAGCTTAGAGCCAACCTACGGGATGACACTGAAATTTCTGCAGCTCGACCCTAAAACTACCAGGAGATTTTTTTTGAGCTGTCAACGACTAAATCTTTTGATAATGATTTATTCCATCAAAGTGTGAGAAAACATTTGAGGGAGCTATCAGCTGTTCCAAGGAAACCTCACAGGCAACAGAAAATATTTGTGCATCCGGATTTACATTCATGTACGCATGTTTTCGTGCGCTGTGACCACGTCACAAAACCTCTCACGCAGCCTTTTGCTGGACCCTGCAAGGTGTTACAAGGAGATGAGAAAGGAGGACCGGCAAAAATGAATGGACCCCAGCCTATTACGCAATAACGTTGAACTATGACACCTAGTCTCGAATCGCTTTGTGAAAAATGTTATGACTAAAAACAATGATATTATATGTGTAGATACGTTGTCTGCCCTCCGTAATGACTAGAACAAACTCAGGTAATTGCCCGAGTTTCCGAGAGAAAAACAATGGCGGCCGAGATAGCGCATAAATTCTATGAGCTCATTGGTCAACTACCAAAAGTCAGAAATTGTCTATCTCTTTTAAACAACAGGCTAATGATATGATTTTCCCTTTCGACGTGTATTACGTCATAGTAACAATTTCGCCATTTTAAAATGCAATTCATTCACGTATAACTAGTCTATTTATAAAAGGTCATTGGCTAAAAAGATAAAAATAAATAGTTAATCCAGCAGTGGGTTGAGAAAGGCTGAAATAATAATGATGACATTTCTGTTGTTTGTATCGATGTCATACTGTTTTAGTGGAGTCTCTATATGCCTCTAGCTACTCTCTCCATGTGCATGACTCCATGTGGGAAGCCTGTGTTCAGCAGTGAGAAGTTATAAGCTGATGACGATTATACATACGTAGACATACATACATACTTATAATCACGACTATTATCCCGAAGGGCTAGTCAGAGACTAGGCAGTGAGGACAGCAAAAGCAGTACTCTACCATAATCCACTTTTCACCAAATAGCGACTGCACATGTGCTCAGCGTGACAGGTGGGAGCCCATCGCCGTTCTGTGTTGTTAGAAGTATGTGCAGTCTTTAGTCCGTCGCTTATCCACGAAAACCGTAGGTCGTTGTGTCTCAACTCGCGCTGTTTTATTTAGCCATAGCTTTTTCCCACAGCGATTCGAGATTTGCCGCAATAGTGAAAGTTGTAGAAAAAAAAACCTTTCTAACGACATATCGCTTAATGTTATTGGTCATATAGGCTAAATTGCCGGTCCTCTAAATTTCAAAATTTTATATTTGGATAGCGAGAAAATTATCTCAATAGATCGATTAAAGCCCGCATATCTATTACATAACGGGTAACAATAACAATAACAATGTCTACTGAACCAGATCTGGACGCCTTAGTAAACCTACTGTACTTTTTATGCAATGGTAATTGCAACTTAATTCATTAGTCTACGAGTATGTTAGACACTGGAGATTCGCTCACGAGTTATCATCACATTCGATATTTTTCTTCACCAACTTCAACATGGGGAAAACTCAAAGCAAGGAGCAAGTTGTGATTGCCAAAACAGGAGCTGACAATCAGGCGGACACAAGCATTTACCATGAGATAACGCACAGCAAGTTAGTACCATCATTATCATCATTGTAGCAACCCTCCTAAATTGCATCGAGCTACATTCTGACGAGGTGTGGAAGATCAAGATATACAACAATCCTGAGAATTGAGATGAGAGATTTGCGAGCTAGTCGACGAGTCAACGAAGTCCAACGCCCTGCACCATCATATTCCGTGGCCTTATGACGCGACGGCAGGAAACAGCCACTGGAAAAACAATGGAAACGTGAAAAACAATGTACTCAGGTCAAGCGCTCTTATATATTTTTTTCTCTTCTGGTCTTGTCTTTATATACACATTATTTACATTAAGCCATTTTACTTTTTATTTAAATGGACGTCAAATTTATTTTTTACACTTTTATTGTAAATTTAACAGTTATTCATTTTTAAGCAAGTACATGTGAAAACTAGCAATTAACGTAAGTTCACCATTTTTTATACCCTTTATACATGTAGTAGTTTTGTAAATTAGCAATTTCTTTCTTTTCGTGTTTAAATTTTAAAAGACTTATGCAGGCAACAATTTGATTTGTTTTACATTTAAGTACATCAGGTATTCACTCTCTTGTTTTTCTTTTCTGTGTAGTATTTAATTTTTTTTCAGGAAGGGAAGTGTTGTGCTAGTTCTATGCATTACCTACTCATGATTTTGTATTTGTCACTATTGTCTAGGACAATTGTGATTGCATCATCTTTTCTTTGTTCTATATACAAATTACGAATATGGTAACGATGTTATCTTTTTTCTTTTTTCATATTTCTAACTTACTTGTTTGACAACCATTGACTTGTGTGCAGTTCACTAATATACCAATTTATTCTTCTGAGTTTTAATTCAATTATTTATAACTTCACACTATCAACTCTTCGTCGAACATACAACCACTAGGCAAATATTCTTCATAGTTTATTTCCATACATAAAAAAATTTAAGCACATTATATAAACTTTTGTAAAATATAGGAGAGATACCTATTGAAACAATATTGTTTCAGAAAAAAAATTTAATACGTGTTCTCATTGTTGTATTTCAGGATGCGGAATTATAAAAGGAAGTCAGAACGGGCATCAAAGTCTCAAGAGGTTTATGAACAAGCTGCAAAGGAAGTAGGTATTAGACAACGGCAAAAAAATCGTGAGGCGGCTGCATTGTTTGAGTTGTGTCGTGTGTCGTTATTCAGATACATAAAAAAGAACAAGAACAACTTACTTCTTACAGTTGGTTAAACGAAACCAAGACAAGTATTCTAACAAAAGCAAAAAGAGAAAATTACCGCTTACCTCTTGAAATGTGCAGACATCTGTCTACTTTGGATTGCTTCCATCTGAAGTAAAAAAACTAGCTCACCAGTGTGCAGTTGCTTTCGATTGTAAAAACATTCCTGCGTCATGGCACAAGCAAAGTATGGCTGAAGCAGATTGGTTTATCAAATTTATGGAGAGAAATCCAAGACTCTCACTTAGAACACCAGAGGCTACGTCACTTAGCAGAGCCACTTCCTCCAATCAATCTAACGTGAATGATTTTTTCCAAAAATACGAATCGATTCTCCAAAAGCATAATATGAATGCTTCTCGCATTTGGAATATAGATGAATCAGGGTTAACCACGTTTCAGAAACCCAAGAAAATTGTAGCCGCACGAGGTCAAAAACAGGTTGGAGCCATAACGTCTGCTGAAAGGGGAACGCTTGTGACTCTTGTTTGCGCTGTGAACGCTGCAGGAAATAGTGTTCCTCTCATGTTCGTGTTCCCGCGGATTCGTTATACGAATTTATTTATCCAAAGTGGCCCACCCGATTGTATTGGAGCTGGCAACAGTTCAGGCTGGATGACTGAAAACGAATTTGCGAAACGAATTTTGAAAAATTCATCGAATATTTCATTCAGCACGTGAAACCATCAGAACAGGAACCAGTTCTTCTTTTACTGGATAATCACAGTTCCCATGTAAACATAGAAGTCGTAAGAAAGGCCAAGAAAAACCACTTTATCATGCTGTCATTTCCGCCGCATTGCTCGCACAAATTGCAGCCTTTGGACGTGGGTGTGTACGGTCCCTTCAAAAATTATGTTAACAGAACACAAATTTCTAGGATGGCGAGCAACGCAGGGAAAACTATGACCATATACGATATTCTTGCAATAGTCAGGGACAGTTTCCCACTGGCTCTCAATCCGAGGAACATCATAAGTGGCTTCAGAGCAACTGGACTTTGGCCGTTGAATTCAAACATCTTTCAAAATTCAGATTCTGCTGGTTCTTTTGTAACTGATCGTCGAAACCCTAATGAAGAATGGGCGGCAGAACAGGCTAGCTTATTACCAAGTGATGCTGACTTGACATTAGACCTCGAAGGCGCCGAACTTCTTGAATCTGTGCCACAGGTGGATATAAGCATCACTGAAGTGATTAACCAATTGACTGGTGAATTACCCAATGAACCCGTCCCAGGTCCTTCAGGCATTCAAAATATGTCGACGGATTTTTCACCTTCAAAGATACGACCTCTACCTAAAGCACCACCAAGAAAAAATACAAATAGAGCTGTGCGTAAGCGAAAGTCAGCTGTTTTGACTGAAACTCCAGAGAAGGATGCTCTGGAGAAAGAATTTAAAGAAAAAATTATAAAAAAAACAGAAACAAGAAGCTAAATCAAAAAACAAAGGAAAGGGAAAGGGCAAAGGTAAAGCAAAGTTGAATAGAGCTGAAAAGACCAAGATTGATAAAGTGAAGAAAAAAGTTTTCAATGAAGACTCAGAAGAAAAGTGGTCATGTTTGATTTGCGAAGAAGAATATCAGGCAAAGAAGATTGGGTCGAATGTATGATCTGTAAATTATGGTCACACGTTAAATGTGTAAGAGGTGATCCTGTTTCGTACATTTGTATTAACTGTGACTCTGATGACGACTGATTTATTATAATTTTTTATACTTTCAAGAAGTTAGTCAATCGTGCCATGTTGATTGTGATATAGTTATATGTTTAGTTAAGTTGAGTTAAGCAGCCAAGGTTAGGGAAGTTAGTTGATTCAGAGCATTTCGTTAAACTTTTGACCAAATATAATGTTCGATTTATTTCTTTTTTATTTTTCGAAGCTCATGTAGCTTGCCACACTGATTGTGATAGTTAAAATATATAAAAATATTAAGAAATGTTTTAAATATAAATATTTTATGTCGATTATTGGTGCAAACTATTTTCACTGATGATTGAGTTTATTATTAACTTAAGTATATGCTATGCAAGTCAAAATAGACTATTGTTGTTAAAGAAAACGATAAGTATTCACCTTATTAGTTCGTAATAAATATAACTTTGTAATTTTCGTTTGTTTATTTTATAATAAAAGCCTTAAAAAATGAAACCTGTTGTTTTAATATGACGTTACTAATTACCCCCCACTAGTTACAATTTCCCCATAAGAACGAGGTAAGTTGTAACAAGCGACTTTTTCCACAAAAAGTGCTATAAATAAAAATTCTTATAGATTTAGGAAAAAATATTGTCGAAATATATTTTCAAATATATGATTAATCATTTTAAAGCCCTTAATAATTAAAATACTCAATGGTTTAGTCACTTCATCGAAAGAAGGAAAAAATGTTACAACTAGCCTTCTCTCCCCTAATTCTTTTGAGAAAAAATAAAGTTCTAAACCATAACCAACTTACACCTAAGTTTCTAGAGTCAAACCAAGTGACATCCTGTGATAAGATTTTCTGTTGGAATGTCAGCTAAGCATTTAAGCATCAAAAAAGCTTAAAATGGGTATACGCCGTCGAATGACAATTACAGGCATCCACTACACTCGGACGACGGAAATCAAACCCTCAACTTGCAATCAAAGCTTTGCGATTAAACCACAAGTCCGATTGGATGGCGGGGAGCCTCGGTCAGTCTAGGTACTCACGTATTCCAGGCAGACTATTTAATGGATTTATGTGATTGTGTGCGACATTTCATGAAAAGATTCTTACATTTAGAAAGAAAACCAAATGTACCTATATATTTTCTTGGTACATAGAGTAAGAGAGCCCACGACCGTCTTTTAATAGGCGACATAAAGTGCGACAAATGATAAAGTGCCTTTGCGTGCGTGCGACAAACACGCGTGACGTTTAAAAGGTGATGATGAACAAGAACAGAAAGGAAAAGGACAAACCCGGTTCTGATAAACTGGGGCCTGCATGTTAAAGGCTAGAAATAGTCACACATTGTAACATACAAAAAGGTAACATTTTCCCAATTTCCACATAAGCCGGCTTAGGCCAAATAGGTCAAAATCGTGTATGAAAGGCAAGGTCTAAGTTGTCCAGTAGTTAGTATCCAGTGTTTAAGCAAACGGTCAGCCAGGAAGCAATCAAAGTCGGAGTCAGGTATTCGAGCACAATTAGTCGTAAAACAAAATCCAGGAAAACAGAAGAGCACTCACTTACGAAATACGAAAAGGGAATGACATCAAATGACAAGACCGATAGTGACATGAACTTGACGTAGGACATGGACAAATAGACATTATGGCTGCGTCTCACAATTGATATTAATCGAACAATCGATTAATTAATCGATTTTATTAGGATCTTACTAACTGATAATGAAGTAAGAAAAAGTGGATAATTATGATATTTATTTCGAATCAAAAATACTTTTAGTTTTTTAATGGATAGTTAAAATATACTGAAATAATGTTCCATTTCGTTTAATCACTTCATCTCGATTTTTGCTAATCGATAAACAAATTCATAATTACCAAATTAACATCTGTTGGCCACTGCTAACGATGCTGTTATTTACAGAAGTTAATCAGGTAAAATATACGATTTTTTTGGTATATGATTTATTCACCCACATTCAGGCTCCGAACCGGACTTCTCCATTTAATTAACTCAAACCCAGGGACATTCTTTTATAAGAGTGTCTGTTGGAACGCCAGCTATGGATATAGCTGTATGTGTAAGAATAGCTTATTTTAGCTAGCAAATTCTTACGTGACGTGACGGTCCCATGGTCTTTGTGGGACGGGTAGCGAAAGGTTGTGGGGGCGAGAAAGAAGAGCGCGGGCGGCGGAGCGAAAGGTTGCGGGGGCGAGAAAGAAGAGCGCGAGCGGCGGGGCAAAAGGTTGCGGGGGCGAGAAAGAAGAGCGCATGCGGCGGGGCAAAAGGTTGCGGGGGCGAGAAAGAAGAGCGCATGCGGCGGGGCAAAAGGTTGTGGGGGCGAGAAAGAAGAGCGCATGCGGCGGGGCAAAAGGTTGCGGGGGCGAGAAAGAAGAGCGCATGCGGCGGGGCAAAAGGTTGCGGGGGCGAGAAAGAAGAGCGCATGCGGCGGGGCAAAAGGTTGCGGGGGCGAGAAAGAAGAGCGCATGCGGCGGGGCAAAAGGTTGCGGGGGCGAGAAAGAAGAGCGCATGCGGCGGGGCAAAAGGTTGCGGGGGCGAGAAAGAAGAGCGCATGCGGCGGGGCAAAAGGTTGCGGGGGCGAGAAAGAAGAGCGCATGCGGCGGGGCAAAAGGTTGTGGGGGCGAGAAAGAAGAGCGCATGCGGCGGGGCAAAAGGTTGCGGGGGCGAGAAAGAAGAGCGCATGCGGCGGGGCAAAAGGTTGCGGGGGCGAGAAAGAAGAGCGCATGCGGCGGGGCAAAAGGTTGCGGGGGCGAGAAAGAAGAGCGCATGCGGCGGGGCAAAAGGTTGCGGGGGCGAGAAAGAAGAGAGCATGCGGCGGGGCTGCGTAGTATGAACGTCAGTTGTGTGCAGATGTCACCACTCCCCTGTCGCCCGCAGACTATGCGAATATCACGTACCAATACGTAATTATAATCACGACTATTATCCCCGAAGGGTAAGTCAGAGACTAGGCAATGAGGACCGCAAAAACAGTCCTCTACCATAGTCCACTTTTCACCAAATAGCGAATGCACATGTGCTCAACGTGACAGGTGGTGAGCCCATCGCCGCTTTATGCTGTTAGATGCATGTACCTACAGTCTTTAGTCCGTTAGTTGCCTTTTACGACACCCAAGGGAATAGAGGGTGGTAGTATTCTTTCACCGCTACCCAATACGGTTGAGACGTGCCAATTTGCCAGCCTATAAGCATAGGCATATTGGTATGCAAGTTTGTATAAAAAACCCAAGCCGCATGTGAAGTGAGTGTAAGGTGAATGAGGAGTAGGTAATGAGGATGAACGCTTATAAACAATCCACAATTCAAGTGCCCTATAACTGGTTCGACCTACTCTCGATCGACTCTCGATCCACTCTGGACCGACTCCAATCTACAGTTAGCAACAAAGTTATCCCCATTTACATGTCGAAATATCCCTCAGTAGGTATTCTTGTTTTTTTTGCCAATAAACCCGCCGGGAATCGACTAACTTATATTAGTTCAGAACTTAAGTGTGGATTTATGAGGTTCTAACGGAGTTATGTAAATTTGGCGAGTGGTGTCGTCCGTAAAAGCTATCTGGAACCGAAACTTGGGACTTACGAGATTATTTGGGCTTCGAAATGTATTGGGGGTGACACAATATATTGAGGACTTGTTTAAATTGATATCTAAGTACATATTGATAAATTTGGGCATGGTAATATAAATACTTACTACGCAATTTCTTTGTGACAAAAATATAATTCAAAATAAAAAAAAAATACACTTCCTGAATTTCCCGCAATCCGTGAACTAGTGAGAATTTAGAAAAATTGCCTTGATTGGTTGTCTTATTTCTTAAAGGGTACAGTTGTTATTTTAAATTTCAGCTTCCTATGTCTGAGGGTTTGAATTGGACGTTGTTGAATCAGTTAATTAGTGAATCGCGAATTTATTTTAATTAAAGATAAAATTATAAAGAAATGTTAGAAATAAAACTCATTGTTATTTTATAACAATGTCGAAAATGGAGGCATGCAGTATAGCGCCTCTTCTGCGGTCCACATTGCCTAGTCTCTGAGTGATCCTTTGGTTTGGTAGAGACTAGACAATGAGGACCGCAAAAGCAGTCCTCTGCCATAGTCCACTTTTGACCAAATAGCGACTGCGCGTGTGCTCAGCGTGACAGGTGTGTAGCCCATAGCCGCTCTATGCTGTTGGATGTATTAGCAGTCTTTAGTCAGTTAGTCGCCTTTTACGACACCCAAGGGAAGGGGGTGGTAGTATTCTTTCACCGTGACACTGTTATAAAAACATTAGTGTATTAAAAACACAAAAAAATAAATTAACATTTTCTACATTGTTATTTCGACAAGAGTCTAAGGGGGTAGTTATTCCCGAGAAGGCATTCTCGTCACACCGTCTGCATCTTTAACTGCGACGGTCTTTTGTCATCTGTCGTTTGTTGGTTCATTAACTATACTCATTAGCACAAGTCACTGGCCAATGAACGTGGAGACAGTAAAAAAAGGTCAAATAATTAATATTGAAATTAACGCAATTATCGCAATTTTTAACCTCAGCAGGCATTTTCGCTATCTCAACTGACGCTTAAAATAATGAACACCAAAGGTAATTCGCCGTACATTGCGCGCGCGCTCTGTATTTTTCACTAGCAATTTGGCACAGTACACAGTAGTGTACTACGAATTTTCTTGGGTGTTCATCAGTCGAGTTAGAGAATAGGCCTGCTGGTATGGTCAGGCGCACTACTACCTAAGCTTACGTTGCTTTGTCACGCCAGTGCCAAAAGTGGTTTAAGGATTTAGCTTTCTCTTCAATCCATATTACTTTGTATTCTAAGGTTTGAAATTAAACTCTTTTTAATTTTAATTTACTACATTACATGGTCCGGGTCCGTAGTCACAAGGAGACTCCCTGTGACTACGGACACTGTAAAGGGTTCGAAACGTCAGGAAAATATAAAACTATGTAGGTAGGTATTGTAGTAAATAAAACGCGAGTTTTGATCCGTAACAAGAATTTAATTCCATATCTCTTTACTTTAATAAAATCTTGGGCTAAGTTTTTTAACTATTCTTGGTTTATTACCATAATCGACATTACACTTGCTTTGTGACGACCAAAGTCCCTTTAAACGTTTGAGGTGCCTGAAATAATTTTAGATATTTTAAATAAGTTGAAATCAGTTGCTATTGTTTCGGATTTCTTCTTACTGTCCCTGTTAAAAAAGCACACTAAAATGAGACTATAATTTATCTTTATAAGCGGCCCGCCTACGCCCTCGGCCACTCTAACTTTGAATCACAGTCATACTTCAGCCATTTCGTACAAAATATATACAAATTTTTAGCTTTTAGTTTTAGTGTAGGTATCTATGGAAGACCAGCTTCGTGGCATTACTCAGATGCTACGACACAATGCTGAGTAGATGCCTTTCAAAGTCACATAATATTGTTATTTGTAATTTTTATGTTGTGTTTTTAATGCTGAATAAATTTATTTCTATTCATCAAACCATCCTCAGTTATCGCTCATTCTATTAGGTAGTTTCACCACGGAATATATTTCTTCTTTATCTGTTCTGTGGTGAAAATCGTATTAATGCCATTACTTAAGTGTTTTAGAAGAATAAAGCAGAACAAACCTACTAGCTTTCCTGTAGACACAGGAAAACGGCGACTTTACTTTATAATAATACTAGCGGCCGCTCGCGGTTTCACTTGCGTGTTTTTCGTTCCCGTGGGAATACCTATCGGGATAAAAAGTATCCTATGTGTAAATCCAGGTTATAAACTATCTGTATGCCGAATTTCATCCAACTCCATTCAGTAGTTTTTACGTGAAAGAGTAACAAACATCCATCCATACTTACAAACTTTCGCGATAATATTAGTAGGATGTAAGGGAACCTGTTGTGCCTATACTCTAGCCAAATTCGATAAAGAACGTTTGTTAACAGATTACTGTTATTTCTTTGTGCAAAGATCTAGTTTCACTCGGATTTTTAGTGTTTTTTTTGAAAGAAAGACACCATAGTTAGCTGTTTTCTTGTGAATCTCTATCAAGAAAAAGTTAAAATCAGAGTGACATTATATATTTGCACAAAGAAATGACAGTAATTTGGTTACAAACATTCTTCATCGTTTTTTAATTTTATTTATAAGTCAGTTTTTTTTTTTTTTTTTAAACAGAGTGGTGCTAGCTACTTCTGTCTAGTGTGCATAAATGTAAAGATCGTTTAATTAACTACATGAATTATTCATAAAAGTTGTGTATATTTTTAAAAACCTGGGGCCACTAACCATTTGAAAAATAGGGAAAATTGTCCTAGGTATAACACACCAGGATGTACCTTGGACGGTGTCCGTTGTACCTTGGCAGAGCAGGTTCAAATCGAGCTAAACACTTTTATTAGATATAATTTATTTATTTTGTGTTTAAATAATATTAGTTATTATATTAGCATTTGCAATTAACAAAAATTACAGTAATTAACAATAATATTTAAATAAAAGTATTGCATTTAGAAATAGCTTCACCCGTTTATTTTGTGATAATTGTTGACAATATTGGGCATCGAATTACGTAATTTTAACATGCAACCTAATTTTTCTTTTACTCATCTTTAACTTTTTTTATTTAAAATATCTGGATTAATAGATTTCAAAAAAACCTAAGAAGTTACAACAAAAGTAAACTTGGGTGACCAAGGTACGACGACATTGCGAAAACTTTAACAAGCTTTAAAACCCACTTGCGATTGCAGCTGGGATCTGGCACTTATGCCGTCTGTAGCTAGATATACTAATAGTAGATTCTAAATAAAACAGTGTCCACAAACATGCATTACTTTAATAAATAAATTGCCAAAAAGTAAATCCTATATAACTAACTATTTGAATGTAAAACAGTAAATTTCCTTTTTTAACTGTGCTGTCACGGCGCCGGTGAATCGCAACTAACTCCACGTTAATATTGACAAGGACGTTTCAAATACCATACACAACGGTTCTTAAAAGTGTGGGATTTAAAAAAAAACACTATTTTACTCGGTGTAACTCTGTCCACGGTACAACAGGTTCCCCTAATGATGATAATAATGATTAAACTGTTTTACACTGAAACATCTCTGTACTATGTCCGCAGATCAGTTTGTGCAGAGCGTTCAAGGAAAATGGCAACATTTCGCTATAATACCCTTTGGGGTACATTTAAGTATTCAATTCGTTTCAATACGGTTCACTGCCCCAATGAGCAAGAAATAACGAAGGGGTTGGTAAAAGGCGGTTATAGAGAGAATGCGGAAACTATTTGATGCGATAGTGCTAGAAAAGCTAATTGCTACATAGTTATTACATTTATATATTACAGTGTTGTCTTCGTACATGTATAACGTAAGAAGATATTTAGCATTTTAACGATTTGTTCGGTAAAAGTGCCTGCACAACCTAAACAGCTAAGAAGCGGGAGAAAAAACTTTTGCCTATACAATTTGTCCAGGCACTTCTACCAAACTAATTTTATAAATGCTATATCTTCTTACGTAATATATGTACGAAGATAATACTGAAATGTAAAAATAAAGGAACTATGTAGCAATTATTGCCGCTAAACACTTTGAGAAACCCTGCAAATTGGCGCAGAACTAGGAGGTGATCAGTCAACCTGACGTCAGGACGCGTGGTCAAAAAAAATGCAGATTTCTAAAAAAATATCATATTATTATGTAGCAATTATTTAACATAAGAAGCAAATAACGGGTGGCGCAAAAGTACTGGCACTATAGAAATCACTTATATATTTTTATATGACATCTCCTGTCATTTCGATATTTATTTCGTATTAAATAAATGTAAAATTCACTAAAAATAATCATGCACCGTTTTACGCCCCAAGAACGTGGAATAATCGTGTCAATGTTTTAACGGAATAATTCATCTGTGATAAAAACACAACGTGAATTTCGTCGACGATTTCCCCACCGTCCGGCACCGATTGGTCACACAATTCGACGCTTTGCCACACGCCTCGAAGCAACTGGGTCAACATTGGACAGATCTAGGTCTGGCAGACCAAGAACAGGCCGTTCAGCCAAAAATATCGATGCTGTGCGCCAAGATGTGGAAGAGTGTCCAGAAACTTCAACAAGGCGACGTGTCTCGCAATTGAGAATTTCCAGGCGGACTCTGTAGCGTATTTTGGTCAAAGACTTGAAGATGTTTCCGTATAAAACTCAGATGACTCATCAGCTGTTGCTTACTGACCACCGGCTCGTCTAGAGTACAGCCAGCGCGTCATGAACCTCAACCTTGAAGAGGATGATTTTTCTTCAAAATTGATTATGAGTGACGAAGCGCATTTTAATCTCTCAGGGCATGTCAATAAGCAAAATACTCGTTTCTTTCTGGGGCTCTGAAAATCCGCGCATTATTCAAGAAACACCTTTACACCCTCTAAAAGTTACAGGATGGTGTGGCGTCTGTGCTGATAGAGTGATCGGACCCTATTTTTTCGAAGACGCTGCAGGCAATGCGATTACTGTCACTGGGGAGCGCTACAGAACCATGTTACGTTAGTTCTTGATACCCAGTTTGGATGAATTGGGGCTGGAGCATATCTGGTTCCAACAAGACGGCGCCACAGCACACACAGCACGCGACTCTATGGACTTAGGACGGACGCTTCTGAAGGACGCTTTTCCAGGCCGTGTTATTTCTCGTTTTGGCGATTTACCCTGGCCTGCAAGATCACCCGATCTCACCTGTCCCGACTTCTTTTTTTGGAGTTATTAGAAATCTGTGGTTTATGTGAATAAGCCACAGAATCTCGCAGCCCTAAAGAAAACATTCAATAAGAAATAAGGAACATATCGCAGGAAGTGTTACGGCAAGTTATGGTAAATGTCATAAAGGGCTCAAATGTGCATCAACTCTGGAGGTCACCATTTATAAGACATCATCTTCAAATCGTAATGCGATGAAATTTCATGGCATATACATACATATATGAAAAACTAGTTCTTTTGCACGGCACGCCAACTTAAATGACATTATTCGTCGTGCTTTTTCCATCGCTGGTGTGCCAGCTGTTCTAGAACCCAATGGTTTGGCTCGGGACGATGGCAAAAGACCAGATGGAATGACATTGTTGCCTTGGAAGTTAGGAAGGCCTCTGGTGTGGGACGCAACTTGCGTAGATACCCTTGCGCCTTCACATCTTTCAAGTACGGCGTGTTGTGCTGGTGCAGCTGCTGCGAGTGCTGAAAACCTCAAACGGCGTAAGTATAAAAACCTGATCGGAAATTACATTTTTGAGCCGTTTGGGGTTGAAACCTTGGGGCCGTGGGGTGCGAGTCCTCATCTTCTCTTCAAAGAGATGTCAAAGCGTTTGGTCGACTCTTCACGTGACCAGAGGGCTAGTGCTTTTCTTGGCCAGAGAATCAATATTGCCATTCAGCGTGGCAATGCGGCCAGTCTTCTGGGCACGTTACCCAATGACAGTGATGTGGACCAATTTTTGATGCCTTATAATGTATAGTTTTTAAATTCTATTTGTACGTAGGTTTATTTGTATTTATTTAGTTAGAGAAATTTTTTTGTAAATATTTAGATTAGAAAATGTATTTTAATATTTGTGTAAAGGAATTGATATGATCCTACAAATAAATTCTAGTTTACAGATGTTGCAACTGAACCAAATAGGGTCATTAATTTTGCGCCAACCAGTATAAGCAAATACATAGGCTACACTAAAAAAAGTATCGGGAATGGAATATTTCCATTGTTCCTGGCTTATTAAAGTGTTTATAATCGAAAACTCCTTGATTTTATTAATCGAATACCATTTATGTATTTAAAAAAAAAACGCGGTCTTGTTACAAGGTCTTGTCGAACTTGTAAAGTCGGTGTAAAATTTGACTCGAGAAAATTCAAGAGCAATGTTTTATTATGACTTTCGAAGTGGTTAAACACAAAAACAGTGTGTTACTTTCTGCATTTGGTGATGAAGTCCCATCTAAAACCACAATTTATCGCTGGTTTGCAGAATTTCAATGTGGACGTGTCAAGCTGCGTGGCGGTCCCCGTCAAGGTCACCCAAAAACTGCAAAACCCAAGATAACTTTGATGCCGTGCGTAAGCTGATTGAGGAAGATCGACATGTGACCTCATGTGACATATCGCGAAATTCAGGCAACTTTAGACATTGGCATGAGTCAAATACAAATAATCTTGCATGAACAATTAGGTGTAAAAAAGTTGTTTTCCCGATGGATCCCGCATTCGCTCTGTGAGGAGCAAAAAGCGGCTCGCGTTACTTGGTGCGTCAGAACTTTCGAGAGATTCCACGGAGGATCTTCAAATGCTGTATACAGCGTCGTATCAGGTGACGAATCCTGGATATACACATACGAACCCGGAACAAAAAACCTGTCACGAGTTTGGGTGTTCGAAAATGAGTTGAAGCCATCAAAAGTTGTTCGTTCACGGAGCGTTGCAAAAAAATGGTGGCCACGTTTGTCTCCAAAATTAGCCATGTTGCGACTATTCCTCTTGAAGGACAAAGAACTGTCAATGCAGAATGGTATGCTAGCATTTGTTTGCCGCAGGTCGTCTCTGACCTCCGTAAAGAGAACTGCAACCGCCGCATCATCCTCTATTGCGACAATGCAAGCTCTCATACCGCCCACAGAACAAAAGAGTTTTTGGAGCAAGAAAACATTGAATTTTTAGACCATCCGGCGTACAGCCCTGACCTAAGCCCAAATGATTTTTATACTTTCCCCAAAATAAGAACAAATTGCGTGGTCAACGATTTTCGTCCTGAAGAAGCTGTAGACGCCTACAAAACGACCATTTTGAATACCCCAACTTCAGAATGGAATGAATGCTTTAATAACAATGTTGTATCATTCCCTTGATTCCCGGAATTTTCAGTGCCACCCTCGTATGTAGCAATTGTTCATTCAACTCTTACAGCCAAATGCCTTAAGCAACCAGCCAATCTGACGGAGACCCGCAATGTCGATACCACCAGATGGGTGATCAAGCCAATCAATTGTAATTAAAGAGGCGTGTGGTAGTTATACCGCCGTTAGGCTCTCTAAAAGAATACTACTAACTCCTCTGTTCCCTTGGGTGTTGTAAAAGGCGACTAACGGACTAAATGCTGCACATACATCCAACAGCATAAAGCGGCGATGGGCTCACCACCTATTACGCTGAGCACATGTGCAGTCGCTATTTGGTTTGCGGTTCTCATTGCCTAGTCTCTGAATAACTCCTTCGGGGATAATAGTCGTGATTATTTTATACATACGTATGTATGTTCTTAACAATTTTTAAAGTGTTTTTTTAAATTAATCAGTAAAGTCAAAAACACACAGACCTATCAATCAATTAGATTTGGAACAATAATGTTAAATCAACTGCCTGCCTGTTAACTGCAATAGGTAATTAAATAACACTAATTTTATCACCACCTGTCACGCTGAGCACATGTACAGTCGCCTGTCTCTGATTAATCCTTCGGTGATGTAATAGTCGTCATTATATATTTATATGTATATATATACTTTTACATACAAACCTATTGTAGGTACCATTATTGTAAGAATACACCACAGCATGGAGGTCATCCATTTTACGACCTGCCATTGTGAAAGTTGCTTAACTTACGAGATCGCAACCCGAATTAGCTACTCTATAATTTAATCTAATGTGACGGTTGGCTCAAGGGTGTTTCCGCATGCTTTGGATGCTAAGGGGACTAAACCATTGTAAACTTAAATTACTCGCTAAATAAAAACGATTCATTCCTAGGAAAATACTTACGCGAGGCCAAAATTTAATGTCCTAAACAGATTTTATTTCTTTACTTTTTATCACTTGGCCTTCATCTCACTTGATGGTAAGTGACAATCAGGCCAATAGTGGAATAAGGCCAGAAGCGCGTTTCACCCGGAATCCTCAACCACTGAGGAGCTGGCTATCTTATTTCTAAACTGCCGGAACACATAGACAGACAGGCCCTGGAGTTGGTTATAGGTTGCTTTGTCCCGTGAAAAAATAACAAGCGAAGCTGCTAACAAAAGAAAGTGGTAGATTTAGATCAATCATATTCAATTACATTCACATCACTATCAATCGAATTAGACTTGTACCGATGCTACGTCCCTAACCTAACTTCTACTACCCTCATCATTTTTTATCCTCGATCCTATGGGGGTAAACCAATATCGCGTCGTGTCGTGTCGGCCATATTCACTTCCGATCTAGCCTGCCTACGCGACAGGGCCTTTGAGTCGAGCTCTCGTGTTTTATCGGTCAAGTCATACCATCTTCCAAGTGATCGCCGCGAGTTTACTACTGTGATCACGAACTTTTGCCGTGGAAAGTCAGGAAAGAGTGAGACGCGCGTCCACTACAGCCAGCACGCGGGAGCAACGTCGAACCAGGTTAGCCCCCTAAAACCCCTCTTCTTTGATCGCCCAGAAAGTAAGAATATAACTTAATTACCAACAATAATTAACATAAACACAAACATAATCTGCGCTTGCTCTGCTCTGCCGCCGGTGAATTATTCAGTTGTTTGCGTCACGCTCTAATGAAGCTCTCCGGGTAAGCCCTTTGACTAGCTCAAACGTGAGCTGCTTAAACCTAGGTATAATATCGTGGAGTCTAACATCACACGCTAATATTTGACGAAGCAACGAGGCATGGAACTTTTTTTTTTTAAATTCTTTATAGGCAAGTATTTGACCGCGATTTCACCTGATGGTAAGTGACGATGCGGCCTAGGATGTAGCATACTTGCCTAGATAATGCCTGTTCACCCTTGCCTTGAAAATGTCCAGGTTGTACGTGTTAGGAAACAGATCCGCAGGAAGGGAATTCCACTCCTTAGCTGTCCGCTTTAAAAGTGATGACGGGAAGCGCGGTGGTATGTTGACAGTGGAAGGGTGAGATCTCAGTCCGCGTCTCGTTCCCCGGAGATAGAAAGGGACTGAACTGAACATTTACGTGAATGTTAAGCTGCTTTTGTATTGGTGGGAGTTTGGATTGGTGATCAGGTTGTTATTACACAGGTACATATATAATCACGACTATTATCCCCGAAGGCCAAAAGCAGTCCTCAGACTTAGTGCACTTTTCACCAAATAGCGACTGTACATGTGCTCAGCGTGACAGCCCGTGGTGCTGAGCCCATCGCCGCTCTATGCTGTTGGACGTATGTGGAGTCTTTAGTCCGTTAGTCGCCTTTAACGACACCCAAGGGAAGAGAGGGGGTGGTAGTATTCTTTCACCGCTACGCAACACGGTTATTGTCTTTGTTGTTATTGTCGTAGGAGTTTCTTTAATAAAAATATATCTACTATATATATCAGTAGTCAGTCAGTCCAACAATGTCAACATTCATAGTGGTCTTAAGTTTTAAGCTAGGAACATGAGCCCTGCACGCCCTGTATACCTTAAGTACCTCTTCAGTATTCTTTGTTTTTGTGAAACGATCGAATTTCTTCTGCCGGGCGACCATTCGTATTAGATGGTCGTTGATGTAGTGTATAAGTGTAAGTTTTTGTGTATACGTGTATGTTATACACCGAGATTTTTCATTGGTTTTGGAGCCAAAACGGTTATAAAAAATAATCGCTTTACGAGCATAATGATGATGATGATGAAAAAAAGTTGTAAAAGTGACTTTTTGTCGAAAACACGTAGTAATGTTCTCCTTATCTACGAGTACACCGTGACCCCTATGAACTTTCCCGGCCGGCTGCCTGCGCCGGCGGCGGGGCGGGGGGTAGGCGGAGCGTTTGAAGCGCCTCGATCATTGACTTTCGTAAGATCGTCCGGTAGTAAGGGTTTTTACATTTTTTATGAATATTTTTTAAATGATTTTTTTATGTTCATATTTTTAGTTTTACATGCTAAATAGCTTTTACTGATGATAAACATGATCAGGGTTTCGGCTCCATAACCAATAAAAAATCGCGGTGTATGTGTATAAGTGTGTGTTATTGCTTTGTGGTTGTGCTCCCTCCCACACTAAGGTGGCCACACTAGGAGGCCTGACATCATGCTGAGCGGGCACTTGTTAGTGCCACTTATTTTTATATTTTTTTAAATTTTTGTTGAAATAATGTGAGTTGCGTCATTGTGTCACTAATAAATGTTTTCTATTCTATTTTATTATATTCTTAACACATCCAATAAAGATAAAAATAGTTTGGAAAAATACTACCTCGGTGGCGTAGTGGTCAACGCAGCCGCCCGGATTGCGGTGGACGCGGGTTCGATTCTCACCTGAGGTAATATTTTTTTCAACGTATCGTTATCTATTTGGTAACATTTGAAAATAAATCAACGAGCAGGATTCCAACCTGCACCCTTTTGACGTTCCAGCCCCCTGAGCACGGATCTTTTATCGACCGATAAAGTGACATTAGACGATAAAATTTGACAGTTCAAGTACTGCCGATGTCAATTTGTCGACTGACTGACTAACCCTTCAGAGATAATATTTGGGAATCTATGTATGTGCTTATTACCATATAATAATAACTAAACATAGAAGCAGTCCGAATGAGACTGGTAAAGTTGTCCTATGTTTTCAAATGGGCCATTACCATTGAAAGGAAAGAGACAAAATAAGTTGACAAAAACGTCAAGTGTCCAGAGAAAATTAAAAAACCGGTCACCATTTATGATACCGATATGATACATATTTTTTATTTTTTATGTGTTTTTATGTTTTTATGATTTTTTTTTTTTATTTTTTTTATTTTTTATGTTTTTTTAATGTAACCTTATTAGCAATTCCTTTTTATATACATACTTACTTTCACTGTCATTCCTCACGCAATTACATAATATATATATATGTGGTTAATGTTGTTGGTGGCACAATGAGAAATGTTTATCACTAATACTCAATGTTTTAAGTTATTGTATACTGTAGAACTCGTAAAAGGTTGGGGGGCGTTTGTTTTAATAACAACAACCTTTATTTAGTATACGAGTTCATTTATTATATACTTTTATATACATTTACAATTACATATTTACAATGTAAAAATAACATGGTCAAGTCTACCCATGTTGGCACTTCAGATCGATCTCTTTAATCCCCGGTTTGACACTTGTCAATTCAAATTACGTTTTTTACAAATTACTATAAAGTAAAACCAGCCAGCGCCCTAACATGGTATAAACTCTACATTCCTCCCGACCTGGGGAAAAAAAAAATTTTAAACAAAAAAAATTTTTTTTCCAACTTTTTTTTTTAACATTTCTACCCATTTCTAAACATTTCTAAACATCCTAGCAGAAACGGAAAAAAAAAATACATACAAGAATGATTCAACCTAAACCCGACTTGGATTTAGCTATTCGAAGAATTAAACTTCGAAGAACTTGGCACATATAAACCCGTCAAAACTATATACCGATTTCGAATCATCCTCCAACACTAACTAACACGACTCATAAACATCACCCTTAACCAAAATTACATAACTAACTTTATCAATCTGCATGTTAAAATATTTAATGTTAATGCAGAGAAAAATTCAAACAAAGGGTGTGATAGTCGTTCTTAAACTTAAGCTTTATAACAAGACTCAAAGCAGATACTATCAACTTATCAATAGGAAAAAATATTCTACACCATTATATTTAAAACTCTCAAGAATTCAAGAGGCTCAAGTACAAGGTAAGAAATAGAATCCCCAAAAACATGTCAACTATCCCACGTTATGACTTGATACTCAACAATACAATATTCCCTCATAATCTATAGAATTAGGGAATTATTGATTAAACTTTAAGGCAAAAGATAATCCCTCTATTTCCAATCCATTACTTAGGTAGAACTTCTACTAAGTAATTCCGAATGCTTATGAGAATAGTCACTCTATTCTACACCAGAAATTGCTTATCGTGAGAGAAATTTATTAACTCACTACAAACTACTAAAATAACAAACTATTAATTAACCCTATACTACTATTACACTACTTCTATAAATCAAATAACCTACAACATCATACTCCTCCATACTACTAATCCCTAACCCTTCATAAACTAATTCTCTATATACTCAGCCTTTTATCTGCATACTACATACTGCTAACTCCTATACCTTCACCAACTATGCTATAATACTCAATCCTTTAACCCTCAGTAATAATAACACACCATTTACAAACCAGATACTAACCCTATATCCCATCATTTATGTGTGTGAAACCCAAATCAGGAATCCATGACAAATAGCTTATTGCCTAATCATGTTACACCAAATAATAGAATTAGTCGACTAGATCTACCAATCCAATTCTACTTAACCCTTACAACTCATTACCTTTCTCAAATACTTACTTTACCAGCATTCAACATTACAAATACGTTAACAAACCTATCTCACGGTTTTTAACAATATTTTCCTTAACATATCAAACTACATTTGTATTTGGGCCTCTTTTTCAAACATCAATTGCTCCCTGCCATCATTAGATTACCTAAAATACGTTATTCTTATTTCTCTCGTACATGAAAACATTAAGACACATATTAGCAAATAACTATGACAACATAATAATATAACTTAAAATTAACCTACTAAAGCCTTTTCTTTTTACACAAACTTATGATAATTTACAAACATACACATACACAATAATGTCTACAAACACACATCATCGTGACATGAAATGCTTTAGGCGATTTGTATGAAAAACGAACTTAACAAGCCACCAACATTAGACCTCCTATCGCTTAATGATTCTATATGCCATTGATAAAGACGTGCCAGTTTCGTACATCTGCCATAACTCGCTTTGGAACATAATAAAAACTAAATCATTGACGTTAAAGAATACCGGTCTAACTCTTACGTAGTGCCTTCGTAAATAATCAATCATACAACCTGCCTGTTCTATCGAATTTTCGTTTTAGGATAACCCGTTCCTAAATCTACATTAGATACAAAACGTTTTTTCTCCACCGGCAAGGAAAATTCACCACTATTTGGTGCCTTCAAAGAATAAACGTAATCATTGTTACGCAATTTCTGAAAATCAATAAAGTCAACAATTGATTGATGCCTGTCACTTGTTGACACATCAATGTTTTTCTTTTCCGCGCCCGGCTCGGAACTTTCTAAAACAATTGCCTGATTTAGAACATTCGATGACCTATCTGACTTTTGTTCTAACTTCAAACTTTCTAAACCAATTGTTTGACATGGAACATTCGATGACTTACCTAACTTTTGTCTAACAAGCGAACTCGATTTTTCCAAATCCTGCCTTGCAACAATAGCGGCTTTACCTATTTCGCTCGACACATTTGGCTGAACTAAATGAATATCTCCTAACTTTTGTCTAACAATCGAACTCGATCTTTGCGAATCCTGTCTTGCAACAAAAGCGGATTCATCTTTTTGGCTCAACACATTTTGCTGAACAGAATGAATATTTCCTAACTTTTGTCTAACAATCGAACATCTTTCAGAGTCCTGTCTTGCAACAAAAGCGGATTCATCTTTTTGGCCCAACACATTTGGTTGAACAAAATGAATTTTTCCTTGGGAAAAAGACACACAATTGTTATAAAAATCAATACACATTTTATTCGTTATTAAGAAATCCTGACCTAATACTACACTACATTTTAAGTCAGTTATAATTATAAATTCTTGTTTAAATAAAAAATCGCTCAAAGAAAACATTATATCGCATTTTCCAACTACTTTTAACCTACTACCATTACTCGCACTAATACATCTATTTTCTACATCTCTACATTTTACTCCTATCTCATCCGCGGCAGTTTGACTGATGCAGGAAACCGTGGCACCTGTGTCTACTAGAGCTACAGAATCCACCTTATTGGTAGCTAATACTACCAAAGACAATAAAGCGGTCGGTCCAACCTGTTGACTCGCTTCGTCCATCGCTTGCAATTTCACGTCAGATGCGTGCGCTTGCAGAAGACCAGACGACATCTCAAAAATATCACCGCCGCGACAATTGGCCTTCTTTATTGTCGGCGCGGTTGAAAACCCGGCTGCGACTGCGTTTTCCTAAAATTAGAACGTAAATTATAGCTATTTGAAGGTGCTGGTCCTGGTACAACGCGGCATTCATTTTGCACTTTCGTCGTCATTGGCGGACCAAATGGAGTGGGCGTACTACGATCACCTCCCCCACCAACAAACTTATGAACGAACGCAGCAGGATTCTGCGCTAAGTTCAACTGTTCTTCACGTGCTTGTGGATACACCTTCTCTAATTGCAAAATAACCTCCCTGAGGTCTCTTTTACACGCATAGTGGGGATATGCTAGTTTACTCTTGAAGTAAGGCTTCAATCCCTTTAAAAATTGCGTAATGAATGTTGTTTCATTGGTTATGTTTGCTTTGCTAGCCAACTCCGATAAATTATAGAAATACTCGCTCAGGCCTTTCTGGTCCTGCTTGGCATTATAAAATAATTCGGAGTAATCACACACTTCAAATTCTTCCCTCAATTTATTCACCACTTCTGCAAAGCTTTTACATGAAGCTTTTATTGAGCGAAAGTAATATAAAGCACTCCCTTTCAAAAATGCTGGCAACAACAATCGCTCTCATCACAATCACTCTTGACGCCTCCACCATTGTAGAACTCGTAAAAGGTTGGGGGGCGTTTGTTTTAATAACAACAACCTTTATTTAGTATACGAGTTCATTTATTATATACTTTTATATACATTTACAATTACATATTTACAATATAAAAATAACATGGTCAAGTCTACCCATGTTGGCACTTCAGATCGATCTCTTTAATCCCCGGTTTGACACTTGTCAATTTAAATTACGTTTTTTACAAATTACTATAAAGTAAAACCAGCCAGCGCCCTAACATGGTATAAACTCTACAGTACACTGTTTTTTAACCAATAAAGAGAAAAAAAAAACGAATTCAAAAGCGACCTATACAAATGTAATTCGAATGATGACCAAACGGAGTGCCCACTCAAATGTCGTAGCACTTCTTATATGCTTTAGATAGTATTCTGACTAAGTATAGGAGTCCAAATGAGACTCGTATAGTTGTCCTATTTTTTCAAATTGGCCATAAACATTTAAAGAAAAGAGACAAAATAAGTTGCTAAAAACGTCAAATGTCTAGCGAATTTAAAAAAACCTGTCACCATTTATGACATATATCCATACCGAATTCAAAAGCGACATAAACGAATGTAATTCGAATGCTGACCAAACGGAGTGCACACTCAAATGTCATAGCACTCCTTAAAAGCTTTAGTTATTGCTCTGAGCTTATTACCAAACACTGTGTAGAGCTTATATGACGTTCTTTAACCTTTTGTGGAGTCACGTTATAACTTTATATCAGTCACCATAAGTCAGAAAAGAAAAAACTGCAAATCCTCTCAATATATCGACAAACTAAAGCTGACAAAGCAGGCTACACACTGCCGCCGCGCCCGCACAGCATTTGCATGGTATATCACGCACAAATCCGAGCATCACCCGCCTAATGGGAAGGGCTTTACAAATCATTACCTCGGAGGAGAGCTTACGGCGGGCGAATAAAATGTGGGAGATGTCGCGCGAAGGGAACGGACACACGGCTAAGGGGGATGGCGAACGTGGTTGGAAAAGAAATTTCATTATTTCCATTCTTTCTCCCTTCCTTTCGAAAGAAATTAGTTTTAATACATTTGATTTTAACGGAGTTGAGAGGAAAGTTGTAACCCAATATCCCCAGAGGTTTTCTGGCGGAAGATGATAAGCGAGTCCCCAATTCTCCTCCAGATTCTCTGGGGGTTCGAGTCGGTTTACTGGAAACCCTAGGGCACCCCTAAGAGGCGAGAGTTAACCGTGTAATGAGGGGAGACGCAAATCGCCCAAGTAGGTCTAGGTACATTACAAATGTAACCTGTTATAAAGCGTATCGCGTAGCGGTGAAAGAATACTACCACCCCTTTCTTCCCTTGGGTGTCGTAAAAGGCGACTAACGGACCACCCCTTTCTTCCTTTGGGTGTCGTAAAAGGCGACTAACGGACCAAAGACTGCACATACGTCCAACAGCTTAAAGCGGCGATGGGCTTACCACCTGTCACATGCATCTGCAGACGTTAAATACCTATCACAGATGCGCAAATCACCCCCTCTACACGTCGGCCGACGCATCCGCAGATGACGTCTGCGGATGCGCCTAGCATAACGCTCGAAATGAATAACCTATCTATAGATTTTTTACCTACAGAAGTGAGAGAAATTTGACATAATTTGTATGGAGCCTAACCCAAAAACTTGAATTTAGAAGGCCGAATAATCTATGGTTAAAATGAAAGTTGTATGGATATAATAATTTCGGGCCTAAAACATGTTGGGGTTGGCGCGAACAGTGTGTCACGTAAATGAACCAAATAAAATATGCGGACGAGTATCTCACAGTTGATCTCTTGGATGTGTCCTCTCAGCTCAAGTGGAGGGTGCATTACGTTGTGCTATACAAAGGTGTTAGTAAATAAATAACTTTTTTGTGAAAAGGAGGCAAGAAAGCAGCTGGCCACCTGATGAAAAGTAATCACCACCGCCCCTGGACACCCACAAAACCAGAGGAGTCACAGATGCGTTGCTGGCCTTGAGAAGAGTAGGAATCGTGAGAGGGAGACATTTATTTTTATTCTATTCTACAATGGGTAAGCGCTTGTCCTTCATCTCACCTGATGGTAAGTGACGCTAAGGCCGAGGGTGGAAGCGCGCTTCACCCGGAATCCTCAACCACTGAGGAACTCGCTATCTTATCTCAAACTGTCGGAACACAACAATGCTATAAACATCGTTGTTGTAGCGATAGACTAAGATAAGATGGTGGTAGCTAGCCAGGCGGACTTAACAGCCCTACCACCAACCAAACCAAGCACACAAAGATGTACCCCCCGCTGGGAAAACCGGTGGCTTAGCCACTAGACCACAGAGGCAGGTAAATTTTTTAAGAGGCAGGAGAGATGAGCATCCGGTCCTTCACTCACCGGACGAAACACAATACCAAAGAGTGTAATTGTTACTGGTGGGAGGAAGGCCCCGGGTTCTAGGGTTGGCTTTTGAATCGAGTCGCCTGAATTTGAAGAAACTGACACTGTGGGGGGGGGGGGGGGGGTCTAATGGGTTCTTAAATAAAGGTTTATTAACATTGTAGCTGCCGCCGTTGCGTTAAAATATTTAAAAACCACTTGAAAGTTGTCAAAATCGGCTAAATCACGAAAAATGACACGTTTTTAGGTTATATAGTACCATAGTGACAGAACCGAAGCCCCCGGCCATGAAAAAAGTCTAAAGAGTTAATTAGGTTAAAAATTACTTGTCTGCAGCATGAGGGGTAAGTGGCGGGGGCCCTCTTCCCCTCCCCTTCCCCCACGAATTCAGTCGACTCGATTCAAGAGTTTTACCACGATACATAACCTTAAAATACATAAATTAACATACCTAAAAAAGAATTTGATCCGTCACGGTGACTGAAAGAATGTGTCATTTACACTCGCACTAAATAATTATTTTTTATAATAATTAGAGAGCTGCAACATGTAATCCAGCCTTGTGACCACGCCTGCGCTATTGTTATCAATTGCGTGCGCCGCCGCTGTAGCGCCTGTGGAGCAAGGAGCACCCGATGATTTTTGGAGTTTGTGATCCGTCATATGCCACCTTCCTTCTGTCACAACACATCAAGCTGCCTTTCGTCGCCTCGACGACGGCTCCGCTTCGGCCAATAGTGTAGCGTTGAGCCTACAATTTTTCGTGCTGCTGACGTTTCGCGCCTGCGCCCGCCATACTTAAAGACTGTCAGCTTGTTTTACATTTATTTGTTTACTATTTTTAGGGTTTATTAATGTTTGTAGTTACATATTGTAAGTTATAAGTGTTTTCGAATGCAAACTCAAAGCCAAGATGCAGGGACTTCCACTGATAACGCGATCGTGTCTGTAGAAAATCTTGTACAGTGCTTACAATGCCCCCAGGCCCGTCTGTTCAAAAGTGAAAGAGGCCTGCGCATTCACATTGGCAAATGCCACAAACAGGCCACGGCACCGGCTCCAACACCCACGCCACCCGCTTCTATCCCCAACTCCACCGCTGCTGATCAACCCTTTTGGCAAACAATATCTGCACTAAAACATTCCGTGCCAGTTTTAAAACGTATACCGCGAGGTGCGAGAGTGGCATTGTCCAAGAAGCTCGCCGAAACTGTTCGCAAGACAGTGCATGAGAACACAAGACAGGCTTGGGAGCACTTATTAACTTTTCCATACCGCGTCCTGCATGTTTCCAGAGATCCACTCAATAATGCCTCCCTCACTTCTCGTGTTAAGCAAAATTGCATTTCGGACTGCTTAGATGGCAATATTAGTATCTATTTCGCCTCTCCAAATTATAATATTTATAAGTATGTAGAAAACAAGATAAGTGAGGAAGACATTAAGGGGGCAGCGCGGCTCCTTTTTTCTAATGACACGATCGCTCCTGACTGCCCAGAAACCCTCACCGCCTTACGTAGTAAGCACCCCTCATCTACGCATGTACCACTTACACATATTTCTGCGAACTCCACCGCCGTTGACGCCTCAACTACACCTATACAAGCGTTAGTAGATACCGTTCGCGGTGCCATCTTTTCTTTTCTTCCAGGCTCTGCGGGCGGTCTTGACGGCCTCACCCCACAGCACCTTAAAGATCTCACCAGTGGTTGTTGCGGTGAGGCAGGCGATTCCCTGTTTCAGGCGTTGACAAGCCTGTGTAATCTGATGTTGCGGGGTGAGGTAGCACAAGATGTTGTGGATATTTTATACGGAGCAAACCTCTGCGCTCTGAGGAATAGGGATGGTGGCATTCGCCCCATTGCCATTGGCTCTACTTACCGGCGCCTCACAGCTAAAATTTGTTGCCAATCTGTAAATTTTCTAACCAATTACTTCCAACCGAAGCAGCTAGGTTTTGGCAGCAAGTGAGGCAGCTGTCCACTCACTCCGATCATTTTTATTTAATCAGGGCGGTGAGGTGGTATTGAAAGTCGACGTTAAAAACGCTTTTAACTCTGTCGACAGGGTCGCCATGTTGGATCAAATAAAATCAAAAGCTCCTGCATTATTACCATTCATGATGCAGTGTTATAACAACTCATCCAATCTTTTGTATAAGAAACACCTCATCTCATCTGCCGTAGGATGCCAACAGGGCGACCCTTTGAGCCCAGCTATTTTTAGTCTCGCCATTCACCCGGTCATCGAGCACCTAAATTCAAAATTTAACGTGTGGTATCTAGATGATGGGAGGCGGCGATGCATCAACTGTCCTTTCGGACCTCCTAATCCTAGTCCGCGAGTTCCAAGCCATTGGTTTGGAGCTTAATTTTGCTAAGTGCGAACTTTTCATACAACGTAGTCGACAGACACGGTATAATATCCAGCTTTAGAGACGTTGCTCCTCTCTTAAAAGTGATAGACGAAAGTTCTCTCCACCTCCTGGGGTCTCCTATTCTAGATGATTCCTTCCAAAGTTTTATATCATCAAAATTACAAAATTTTAGTGATACATTAGACCGCCTTTTCAAAATTAATTGTCACATGGCTTTCGCTTTAATTCGCTATTCACTTTTCGTTCCTAAGTTCACGTATGTCTTGCGGTGCTGTCAGCTGTGGAAGTTTCCTGACCTTCTTGCCAGCCTAGATAGCACCATAAAACATACACTGTCTTCCATTTTAAACATTAACTTCAGTGACCGCTCTTGGACCCAAGCATCACTTCCAATTAGATTCGGTGGCCTGGGTATCCGTAAAACTGCTGACGTTTCTCTCCCGGCGTTCTTGTCCTCGGTCCATGCCTCCCTACCACTTACAAACAAAATACTGGACCGAACATCCAATTCCTTTTTGATACCCTACATGGACGAGGCCAAGGCCGCCTGGAGCGCATCTCGCCCGTGTTCTGATCTTCCAAACAACACCTCCTCCCAAAGGCGTTGGGATGGGCCCCTCTGCGAACTGTTTTTTTATTTTTTTTTATTAAAGAGGCAGGCAAACGAGCAGGCGGGTGATGGAGAGTAATCACCGCCGCCCATGGAGACCCGCAAAACCAGAGGAATCGCAGACGCGTAGCCGGCCTTTCAGGGAGGAATAGGTTGAAAGGAAGGAATAGGAATTGGGAGGGGGGGGGGGGAAGGGACTCCGGAACCCTCACTGGTCGGACGAAACACAACAGCACCAAGTGCCATTATTTCACGCCGAATATTAGTGAGAGGGTGGTATTACGCCGGACGAGCCGGCCCAATGCGTGCTGCAACGCAGCGTGGCTCTACCACTCAGTCAGTGTCACTCATTTAGCACCACCCAGGGATTACGTGTAGGGTCTCAAGGGTAAACCTACGGACGCGAGCAACTTTGACCCCTTTGTTGCGAAATAACCTTGTCAACACGTCTTCTAGTTCCGCAGAGCGTGCCCGCCTTTTAGCTGTAGGGAGATGGAAGTCGGGTCTTTGGTTGCAGGCACTACCCTCATCGAACACGGGTACTTTGCTAGACCGCAGCACTTTTCGCCTAGCCACTGCCCTGCGTCTTGGCGCCCCCAGTATCGTCCCCCATCAATGTCGTTGTGGCGCACCGATAGACACCCTCGGTCACCACGGGCTGTCCTGTACACGGAGCGCTGGCCGCATTACCCGCCATCATTCTTTGAATGACATCGTTCGTCGAGCTCTAGTCACTGCCGGAATTCCAGCCGTACTAGAGCCCGCCGGCCTGGCGCGCGATGATGGCAAGAGGCCGGACGGCATGACCCTGGTACCTTGGAGGGTGGGACGGGCACTGGTGTGGGATGCTACATGTGTCGACACGCTTGCCCCGTCCCATCTTCCAAGTTCATGCATCAATGCTGGCTCGGCTGCAATTAATGCGGAGAACCTCAAACGGCGCAAGTATGAGAATCTGACTGGAGATTTCATATTTGAGCCGTTTGGGGTGGAGACGTTAGGACCGTGGGGTTTGGGTGCCCACCAGCTTTTTAGAGATATTTCTAAAAAAACTGGTGGAAGCCACCCGAGACCCCAGAGCCAGCAGCTATCTTGGTCAACGCCTAAGCCTCGCCATCCAGCAATGCGGCTAGTATTTTGGGTACTCTGCCTGATGGGGATGATCAGGGTGAATTCTTTTTTTTATAGTTTTATATTTATCTTTTTAAGTTGTAAATATTTTAATTTTAATATTAGATGTTACTTTTGTTTTTTTATAATAATATCATAGTATACTACGATACTTAGTACCTAAAAAAATACTTGTTTGCGGCAGGGGGGGTAAATGGGGGGAACTCCTCCCCCTCCCCCTCTCCCCTGGCCCACCTCCCCACCCCCAATTCAGGCGACTCGATTCAAAAGTTTTACCGGGTTCTGTTCCCTGGTCGGGCAAAGTGTATTCCATTTTTTGATGCCTATCCTGGGTTTGAGATCACCAACCAGTTTTGCCAGATTTTTTTTGTCAAGTCGGGATTTTGAAACTTTTTGAGTTAAAAAACCGGGATTCTTTCGTCGAAAGCGGGACATAGTAAAAAAATCGTAGCTTTATACTTAATCAGAAGTTTTTAAATATTTATATTTTTATTTGAGTTTGTACGTTTTTGAGTTGACATGTATAATTTATTAAAATATTATATTTTAAATCAGTCCACACTTGTCTGTGTCACCCTGCCGCGCTTCCTTGGCACGCTGTACGCACGTTCGAGTTATCCCAGAAAAGTAGGACTGATCCAGTCCCGCGCGGGACATTTAATTTTGATTTAAAAATCGGGACGTCGCGTTAAAATGGGGACATCTGGCAACGCTGTCACCAACCCGCATTTAGTAAAATTTTGATTTAAAAATCGGGACGTCGCGTTAAAATGGGGACATCTGGCAACGCTGTCACCAACCCGCATTTAGTAAGGATGGTGATTAGGCGAAGAGTTTTTTTTGTTATCTTTTATTTTTACTTAATCCAGTTTTCATCGCGTCGTACATGAAATTCATTATTGTAAACGCTTCTTTCACATTACCCCGGCAAAGACCTGCCCGGCACAGGGATAAATTGAAAAACAGCGCCGCGTGCACATAACAATGTGAGCGCAGCAAATGCTGAATTTACCCCTTTTGCCCTCCGAATAATGTATTACTTACATATAATTTTTTAATAAATTAGCAGCAAGTATTAATAATATAGTTTAAGTTCGTTTGTATGTGTGTATTCTTTGAATTGTATCGCTTGTAAATGTATGTTGTGTGTTTTTTTGGTATGGCAATAAATAAGTTTTTATTTATTTATTATTTATTTAAGACCTAGAGCTCACTTGATTTAAATGGTGAAGGCCTACCTAGTAGCCTTTACCTAGTAGCGGAACAGCTATGTTCTTTATTCTGAAAATGAAAATAGCACTTAGGTATATCATTACATATTATTAAGTAAGTCGCCTTTATCCTCTGTCTGTGGCCCAGCACTATTGTTCTAAACCACTCAATGGATGTTTATGCGGTTTTCACTAATAGAAAAACCGGCCAAGTGCGAGTCAGACTCGCCCATGAAGGGTTCCGAAGCAGCAAGTAACATCATATAAAAGTTATTGTAGTTTGTTGTAATTTTGATCGATGTAATTAATATGGTGTATTTTTTTGAAATTTATTAATTTAGGACGTATTAAAAAAAACCACTTACTAGATCTCGTTCAAACCTATTTTCGGTGGAAGTTTGCATGGTCATATATTCTTTTTAGTTTTTAGGGGGGGGGGGGGGGACACACATTTTACCTCTTTGGATGTGTCTCTCGCGCAAACTATTCAGTTTAGAAAAAGTTTCAACAGTATAATTACTAATTTTTATTAAATAAAATATATAAATATAATTATTAAAAAAGATAACCATTGCTATGGAAGAGCGCCTCAAGTAACAAAATGTGGTCTTGTAGTGGTTCCGGAGCCAGGTCTATAACAGGCTAGTAAAAGTTTATAACCACGGAAAAGGGCCAATTTTATACGCGTACTTTTGCTAATAAAACACTCATAGTAGACTTAGCGAGCACCACTTAGATCAATAATACACTTATAATTAGACTCCGGAGAACCATTTGCTCCCGCAAAGCTCACTATGAGCATTTAATAGAACCAAGCAGACTTGTAACGTACTCCGCACTTCTATTACTAGCTACTTCAAACATTTGTGAATTGATGTTTTGTTGTGCAGTTGCGGAGAAAAAAAATAATAGAAGTAACTTTATCTATTTTATATAAAATGTATTAACAAGTATTTTGCACGTAATACTATACGTGTATACATGTTTGCACGGCAAACGCGTATGTATTTTCGGTGAAGTACGAGTATAGTGTGTTTTACATCTCAATTTTTGTTCGCCTTTTGAACACGGCGTATTTACTAAGTTGTGTTTAAAAATAATATTAGTCCTAACAGCATTGTCGCGCCATATTGTGACGAATTAGGGTTCCGCATACAAATGTCTTTTGCTTAATTTTAATAACTAAGAGTTTATTAATTTTATGTTTTAGATGTGACTTTGATCGAACTATCATGGTCATATTTCCATTTGTTTATATCCATTTTTGTAATAATTTAATAAAAACTCAATGACTCAAAAGAAATAAAAATGGCCGTGAAGATGCGAGAAATATTAAAAGCAATTGTCTTCTTAAATGGACTTCACGAAGACATCGTTGGACACTAATAGTTTTACAAGAAACGTTTACATAGAAATAAAGACTATAACAGTATTCGAAAGTCCACAATAATACCAAGTACACTTACTCTTAGAAGAAACCACTGTAGAACTAATTCACTTTTAATTGGCACATAAAGTTGACTTATACACTCCTATAAGGTCAAGTAACAAGTGCAAATGGTTCTAAGTCTATAAATTACTATTACTGGCGTATGGAACTTATAACGGATTTATAATTACTTCTTGTAGGCGATTATAAGTGTAACTTACTGGAGCAAGTTTTCTCAAGTGTATTTACACCTACGCAACACTTTTATAGGCCATCTTAGCCTTTACTGCGCCTATAATTTCGTTCTATACACGACTATAAGTCAACTTATAAGAACAGGTGTACTATAAACCCAAACGAACTCCGTATAACCTGTTATAAGCTTGGTGGTAAAACCTGGAACCACTAAAAGAGAGGTACTAGTGCTGTAAGCCTGTAAACTGTGCACTACAGGAGAACTTTGTTACGGTATCTCCTGGTACAGGCTTAGCTTAAAAGGAGACTCCTGTCCCTAAAGAATGTAAAACAAAATATTGTTACAGAAAATAAACATATTTATTTATTTATTATTATTTATAGTTACGGAAAAAAGTGGCTGTGACATACGGACGGACAGACAGACATGACGAATCTATAAGGGTTCCATTTTTGCCATTTGGCTACGGAACCCTAAAAAGCGATAACTAACGATGGTTTTTGTGTTTAATTTGTAGATATTTTGTACAAAATAGCTGAGCTTGTAGCGGCTTGGCGCGGAGTGCCACGGCGCCGCGCGGCGTGGTGCGGCTGATGGATCGCACAGGCGACGACACGCCGCGGCAGGCTTCATCGGATGCGTTGATTCCCACGGCCTGTTGGCGCGGTTGGGCGCGTGGAAAATCAGGCCGTGGGACCATGGCTTAACAATCGTCGTCGTTCTTCGTCCACGAAGGGACGGGCGGGTGGGCCGCTAATAATTGACTAGAGAAGACAAGAGCATGGTGAACCGACGATCTGCCCCTGTATCGGCTAAAAAATATTAATATGGACATGGGCTTCATTTGACATTTGAAACCCATAATATGCCCATATAAGGACAAAATATGGGCTTCAAATGTCAAACGAAGCCCATGTCCATATCCATATTTTTTAGCCGATAGACCCGCTGGAAAGGTTGCGGGTAATCGCTGGATGTGAGCAGCACAAGACCGGACGTAGTGGATATCCTTAGATGAAACCTTTGTCTAGTTAATGGTTGAAAACTATTATAAAATTATGTGCCCGTTAAAGCGTTAAATAATATTGTAAATGCTCCTACCAAAATTGTAAATAACTACAGGTACATAACGGTACAGACGCGTGAAATTAACATGTATAAAAAAAAGAGTGCCACTTCCACAAACAACCCACAACATCACTAAACCATGATAACGTCTAAACGCGAGCGTTGTTACAAAACGCCATCTTTAATGCATCCCGCCCACACTAGCACATGCCACAATGTATAATGAACATGTCAAAACAGGGCGTGAGTGATAAGAAATGGCGGCGGAGAAATAATTATCAAAATAAGTACATAATTCACGACTATTATCCTCGAAGGGTTAGTCAGAGACCATGCAATGAGGACCGCAAAAGCAGTCCACACCCAGTCCCATTTCATAAAATTACAATATTTTTTTTGATAATTCGTTTCTTCACCATGGATACTAGTCCTTCAGTGGAAATAATAGAGTTCATTTATTAAGCTTATAAGATGATAATGAGTGATGATAATAAGCTAAATGATATTCCCTACAAATCCCTTGAGTTCCAGTGAGGATGTGGGACTTTACTGAATCTCACACGGACTTCTTGAGAGAATTTGAAAAGTGATGTTGCACTGTCTTGTTTTATTTGCACATTCATGCACGTTCACGAACACTTAACGGTTAATAATCCACCATTATTTCACATTAATATTCGACAATACGCAAATTTTTGAAAATAAGACAAAACTACCAGACATGACGCTTCACTTTCCCGCCAAGAAGTCCATAAAATTACAATTGCAACTATTGTTGCCAACTTTAAAAAAAAAAGTATTTTTAGGTAATTGGTATTTTATTTTCTTTTTTAATTCGAGTGACAAAACTTAACTTGTCATCCCTATCGCTTTTCTGCTTTGCTGTACAATATGAAAGTGGATCTTTAGGGAATAAAGGCGAACTTTTTTCAAAAGTGTATCTACGAGGAAAGTGTACCTACGAGGAATAATTCGATAAGAAAAATATACAGTATTTTAGAAAAATGAACAGTATTTTATTTTATCTAAGATTTAAATAAGGATGCGCTGCACCGCGCGGACCACGTTCTCAACTTTTTTACTTTTTAAACAGGTATATTGGTTACCAGTGCACAGTGATACTAAAACAGTATTTTGGATACTTTATTTTTGTTCAACAGTAAAAAGTATAATGTAGTGAGAAACAGTATAATACTGTTTTTAACAGTATAGGAGGCAACCCTAATTGCAACTGTGGTGTGTCCATCGCCATTTGCTATTGCATGTTTAGTCTTCTTTGGTCCTTAAGTCGCCTTTAAGGACCCAAAGGGACAGAGGCGGTAGTATTCTTTTAATGAGCATAGCGGCGTACCACACGACTCGTGCACTGCACAATCCCAAAGATCATCATTAAGTTATATTTTTTTTTGCACTAGGATAAATGCTGGCTTAGCCTGGTAAAATGGAGGTCTGCTTACTAAAGTAAAAACCCTGAAACTTCCTTCTATGGCACGAGGATAACTCGAGACCACGAAAGGCAAGCACCAAGTTCCCTACTAACTAGCTCATAATAAAGTTACTGATAGACATGCTACTAAATAAGTATGCTTATTAGCATGCTTATTACAAGCGTATACGTAATAAGCATGCTAATTACTAGCAACGCTTTGACTCACATACCACTAAGTAGCAATTTTATTGCTCAATAGTGGCATGCTTTCGTGCTAGTAATGAGCATGTCTATCTGTACCTTTAAGGTACTGATAGACATGCTACTAAATAAGTATGCTTATTGTACAAACGTATACGTATTAAGCATGCTAATTACTAGCAACGCTTTGACACATATAAGTAAGTAGCAATTGCTCAATAGTGGCATGCTTTCGTGCTAGTAATGAGCATGTCAATCAGTACCTTTACACCTCCTTTATAACATTGTAGAACGCAATAAAGTTTTGAGTGCTGGGCTGTCAAGAGATGTCTGTTTCGTTGTATGTTTGAAATCTGCTATGCATGAAAGATGCGCTCGTATATTTTGCTACCAAGTAATAATTCTTTGTATTGCTATGATATAGCAAAACTTCATAAGTTTGTAGTTAACTAGATTTAGGATACAATGAAACGACAGTGGACATTCCGGAGCAAAGAATATATTGCTTCGTGGTTGGAACACAAAGCAATTGTGAAACTTTGTGTATTACTAGTCGATAAGATTACTAAGATTACTGCAACTTCATTTCCTTTACATAATCATTTATACTAGTAATTTGACGTCCTCCGTGGTCAAGTGGCACGTCAATTCCAGGTCGGTTTAGAAAAAACTGTTTTTCTAAATTGGTTTCATGTCTGTGTGTTTTTCTATGTTTATGACAATGTTTAAGTATATCCGTAATTATCTTACCATTTAGAAAGAAAATTACAGTTAGAAAAAAAATGACAACCGAATTGAGAACCTCCTCCTTTTTTGAAGTCGGTTCAAAACTATCGGAATCTAAAAGCTTCGTGCTGGTTTTATTACGAACATTTGTATGGCGAAACGACAGAACGAGCGTTGACGCGCCTCCTAGGCCGCCCTGCCCTTGACTTACAAATAGACGTGGAGCGTTTGCCTCTGTTAAATAAAACTTAAAATTTTCGGCATATGTTACGTACCTATTTGTCAAACACTGTCTTTGTCAAATTTTCGTTAGGCTTGTTTTTATCTTATTTAATTAGTGTAAGATGGGAAAGGATTTTTTTTAAATTATTTTCAAAAATCCTTACTTTTTTAAAACTATTAAAAATATCCACTCTTATTAGGCTTTGAGGCTGCGCTCTCGCGTTTCGTACCTCGCGCGCGTTACTGCGCCGCCGGGAACACATAAACCAAACTTGGGAGTGGCAGAATTAATAATACATCAATTAATTCAACTTGGCCGCACGACCGCTACTGAATAGAGTTTCATCAAACACCAACTTATGTACCCGTGAGCAGTGGCGCCTCTAGCGGCGGCGGAGGTAAACAGGAGGAACTTGATCCAACTGCCCTAGTTCCTACCTTCCTTGTAGGTTTCGGTGTTTGGAAGATTTTACCATTAAAAATGGTTTTCAGATGCAAATCGCCTGAAACGTATTTTTGACCTTAGCTCCGAAAATTTTAGGAGCATCGAGATGGGAATAGTACCAAGAGTTGAGGAATTTATCGAGACATGAGCGTTTGAATTTTGACAATAGGCTAGTAACTTTTTTTGTAATTTTGAAAAATTCGTAATATTTGATTATTTGCATTAAAAAACGTTCAAATAAACTTAAAGATAAAAAACGTTAAAAAAAATTAAAAGCTAGGGGAAAAATTTCTTCGCATTTATAAAGAAAATTCAAAGCATTTCTTAATATAGTTTATTTAAATTTAACTAAAATATGTAGGTACCATTTTGTTCGATAACTTTTTGCCATCTTGTAGGTAGGGACATGATCCCATTGCTATAGAAATTTTGGGGCTTTTGATCAAAATACCTCGACAAGTGGTTTTGACACTGCCTAAAGAATTCTGAAGAGACCGAAATAGGTGGAAATCTGAAGGTGCAAGGTCAGGACTATACGGCGGATGCATTAACACAATGTAGTTGTGTTACAGGAAAGTATAGGTAATATGTCAATAAAAAATTCTTATTATTGAACTTGTAACGTGTTTACTTATTCAAAACGAATTTCACTTAGGTTGTAAAAGAAAAGAAAATATTATTCTCTGTGTTGTGCATTTATACATGCGTACTTGTAATGTGTTATTCAAAATCAATTTTTTTTTTCGTAAATTTTTGTATTCATTTTCAATGCTCCGATTCTTGCGGGGACTGCGAAATCTGTGAATTTTTGAAAGAAAAAAGCTAGTTGTAATGTAGGTTTCTAAGCTTTAAATTCCATTTATAATTTTCCATCTAAAGATGATGGATCATATTTATTTTCCAATGTTATAATAGTTATTAAACACTTTTAAACTTTCGTGTCCTATTTAAACATTTAGACGGGAATTAACGCTAACCAACTAAAAATAAGTAGTTAGCATTAATTGCCGTCTAAATATTTGTTACTAAATGTTGTCTATGTGTCTGTAAGTATTTTAACATTAACATTTGCTACAGTTTACCCTGTCTATCAAAGAGTATTAGAACCACAGAAATAGATCTAAATGAAGCCGCATGTAAGCTCCATTGTATGAAAAAAGCGTGTCAATTTTTTCTGTGTCAAATAACAAAATTACTTACCGCAAGGAAACTTGTTGATTATCTCGGTTAACCTTTCTTGTACAGTTTTTTTTAACCCACTGACTTGCTGAAATGAGAGAAGATGTTTAAAAAAGTTTTGTCCTATGCTGTTATTATTGGCCCGCCAATCAGCCAACGTTTTGGCTCGGGCATTTGGATCTTTCTGAAGGGATCGTTTTTTATCTATGTGTAGGATTCCTTGCTCCATGCCGGAAAAACTCAGTTCGATAGCTACGACGCAAGTCTTACCTAGTATTTTTTTTAAACTCCTTATTATGTCCTGTGCTGACAACAGCTAAATGAAACGCGGTCGAAAGATGGGATTTTACATCTTTTTGGCACTATTTTGACACGCAAAGTACATAAACAAGCATACGGTTTCTATTTAGATCTATTACTGTGATTGGAACAAAATATTCTGGGGGTTAAAATTACGAACCGTCGAATACAATTACTAAATAAATTCTAATCACAACAACAGTAAAGTTCCCGGGTTGGTTATGAATACTTATTGATTAATTGATCAATGTCTGATGGTGGACAAAGAAATCTGATAAAAGCTTTAAAACCTTCAACCCTTCCTAAAGTAAACACACCAAATGAATCGGGTACCTACTTGACATTATATCGAAAATAAACACCATTAAGTACTATTTTCACCTACCTATCTATGCATCGACGTACATACATTGCCATTTTAAAAACAAACGGCATCCTCCATTCTCCCAATAACAGAACTATTTTCACAGAACACGTTATGGCGGTTATCGTGAATACTATTTATAAATATATTCGCGCGAAATTCCCAAACCGCCCGCGGGCAGCGTGCAAATATGTCGCGCGCGAGCATTGAGGTACATTAAATAGAGTAGACGTCCCATACAAAGATTGTGCTCCGCTAGATGACAGCGGGCATCACGTGATACGTTGGGGAGGGGCCTTGGTTGTTATAGAATAACTCCGAGCGCGCAGATGCGACACACAATTAGTACAGTTTTATCGTGTATTATGAGAATATTGTTAAAATATAAAAATCAATGGGAAGTTACTTTTTATGTTTTATTGAATGTTATTAATTGTAATATTTTAAAATAAGTAAAATAATGCTAAGAATGTATAAGTAAATAATAAAATAGGCTTGTGTCCACTAAGAATAAATCGGGTGGATTGGCGTTTCTAATGATCAATTATGATTTATAGAAACAAATTATCTAAAATATTCATTATAAAAAATTGAGATTATTAATATTTTTAAAGAAAAAAATCGACAAATACACATTCAGTCATATGACATTAAACGGAAATCAGAAGCCGTGACATCACACCGTGTCAAATGTCATTTATTGTTGTGATATTTCTATAGAACAAGCCTCGAACGAGACGGATGTTTGGTACGGCGTTACGTCATTTACTCAACATGGCGGTCTTAAGCGTTTTTGCGGTAAATTAAAATCGGAATATAAAAACGCAAAATAAATATTATAAATGTAAGATTTTTTTGAAAAATTATGTATTTTAGATAAAATAGGTAAACAGGTATCGTTTTAATATGATTTTGAAATTTAGTCAACTAGCCTATTTATAAAATCTTTTTCTTTTTTAATCAGATGTCAATAATATATTAATAAGATATGAGGTCTTCCTGCTTCATCTGACATTACTTATTTTACGAACTTATGTAGGTACAAATTTTATCAATATTTCCCTATCTTTAAGGCCCAGGCGTAAAGATTGAATAAACAAAATGTAACAAAATTATCCCAAACAAAATTCAATAACTATTTTTCGTCTTGTAATAACCACAGTCAGTTATTTTCTAAGTATGTGTAAAATTATTACTTTCCGCAGTAAAAGAAACGTCAACTAATTCTACCTACACTTTTTACATACACACTGTCACATCTTAACTTTTTTACTCTATGACAAATGACGCAACATGGCGTCTCCGCTAAATATTTTGCTTGAATTAAGTTTTAAAATGATTTGCTCGTTACTCACCGACGGAAAGTTATTCCTTTGCACTTCGCTGTATTACTAGAGTTATTAGTGCAATATCGTAACACACACGAGGGCATATTTAATGAGTTTTCACCGTTTTTTTCGTTTTAAACAAACAAGTTTAGACGCTCAAGAGCTAGCAAGCAACTGAGTGAAGTGCGGCCGGCTGGCCGCACTTGAACGGAACACAGTAGTGATGAGCGGTGTCTTCTCTATACGTAGTAATAATAGCTCAATGCGCGCGAGCGCCATTTTGTTGTATTTCGCGCGTATTCCGCCGCCGCCATCGCGATATGTTTCGCCCGCTCACGAAATTGTCTATTACATCGAACCAACATCGAACGTATCGCGGCCGGAGTGCAATGCGGTGTGATGTGAATTCTCAAACGAGAATTTATTCATCACTAGCGGCGGACCGCGACTTCGTCCGCGTAAACACACGTATTCCGTGATGAGTATGTAAGGCGACTGCTGAAACCACAAGTGTTTCAAACATGACAAAAACGACAAAAAATAAATTCGTGCTTTATTCATTTTTAATTACTTAAATAATTCATTTTGTAAATTTTAATTAGATAGTCTTTGATTAACTAATTTATATTAAAGCAATAACTTGAAAAATTAAATAAAAAACCATTGATAGGAAGTGTCTAGCCTGCCACCTGTGGTTATTTAATAAAAAATATTGTACTGCAACTAGTGGTAAGTTAAGAAATAATGTTATTCTGCCGCACGCAAGCTAATAAAGTTTAATTTTAAATCTAAATTGCAAATTTCTAATTTCTAATTTTTTATTAGATAACAATAACAATATTTCTGTAGTCTAATAAGAAAAAAACCTCGAAATTCAAGAAAAAAATTAAGACAGAAATTAAGAGAAAAATTAAGACAATCGCTACGCTGCGCTTCGCGATTGTCTTAATTTTTTAACCTATCACGTTTATTAAATGACCACTGGTGGCACACTAGACACTTTGTTAAAAATAACGATTATTTACAACGCGCGGGCAGCGGGCGGTCATTGACCCAACCGTAAGTTAACCCGTACGCGTCAGCCGGGCGATAAGTACCTACGTTAGTCTGCAAACGTATTTTTATTAAGTTATTGCTTTAAAATAAATTAGTAACTTAAAGACTATCCAATTAACATTCGAAAAATGAATTAAGTATTTAATTAAAAATGAAAAAGCACTAATTTCTTTTTTATCATTTTTGTCATATTTAAAACACTTGACCTGACCAGCCCTTCAAGATTCTTGCGGTTTCTAGCAGTCGCCTTATATAACCGCCTCTGTGGTCTAGTAACGGTAAGCCACCGGTCTTAGGGTAGGTACATTATTTATTTGTGTATGGGTTTGGTTAGTGGTATCTAACTATAGATAGCCAGTTCCTCAGTGGTTGAAGAATCCGGGTGAAGCGCGCTTCCACCGGCCTTCCATTCGGCCTTATCATCACTTACCATCAGTGTGACGAAGGCCAAGCGCTTTGCCACTCGGGCATCGTTGCTTCACCAAAGAATAATCATTATTATTAAAATTTTTGTAAACATTTTATCCTATATCTAATAGCATTCACAATGCTATTAGATATAGGATAAAATGTTTACTAGGAAAAGACAACCAGTCTCAGGAAAGCTCCAATGGGAATCGAACCCATGACCTTTGGATTGCCGGTCCACTGCTCTAACCGCTAAGCTACCGAGACCTTTTTTTCTAGTAAACATTTTATCCTATATCTATATAGCATTGTGAATGCAAAAGTTTCAATAATAAAGATATTTATAACCAATTACGTCTCTGTCGATTGTTAAATATCTATTGGTGAGAACCTATAAGTGGTTTCTATGTATTTTAATAATGAAAATGTGTAAACCTTGGTTTTCCTAAGATAATAAAAAAATACTTGCAATAGTATTTCTCTCGGTTGTGAGACTTCACAGTGACGTAATACCGCTCTGGCTTGCAGCGTAAAATCAAACTACTGGAAAATAATTCAACGAGTCTTCTCGGGTCTCGGTAGCTTAGCGGTTAGAGCAGTGGATCGGCAATCCAAAGGTCATGGGTTCGATTCCCATTCGAGCTTTCCTGAGACTGGTTGTTTTTTCCAGTAAACATTTTATCAATGAATAATCATTATAAATTTAAAATTCACTAGTACAAACTTTTCAATTACTGGGGATTGAAAAGTTTCCACTGTAATTATTTACTGAAACAAGGTTTTCATTCAAGATACGAACTCCTAATTCCATTGTTCTGTCAAATTGTTTCATTTTTTTTGCGTAATTTTCACTGAAAATGGCGGTGCGGTATTAAGACTGAGCCCGCCAGAATGATTTGTTTATTTAACATTATAAATCACAATTAGTCGCGCGACTTCGTTGATTAGGTAATTAATTAAACAAGGGGGAGAGGGAATGATTAAAATTTATGTCAACAAATGCTCTAGTTAGTTGGCATTTCGCATTCCTTGTGTGGGAATAACTGACGGGTGACGTAAATGGCGGGGTTGTTTTGTTATAATATTAAGATGTATAAATGTATTGTGTTAATAGTATTATTAACGTAGCACGTAGCTCCTTGAGTTTGATTGTATGAGGCATTTGGCGCTAACGAGAAAATACTTTTGGTTAATAGGTACGTCACTAATGTTTAGTAAATGATAATTATATTGATATTTACTAAGACCTCACAAGGGCTTCTTGAGATAATTTGAAAAATAATGTTGCATTGTTTTGTTTCATTTGCCCACAGTAATGCACGTTTAGAGTTAATAATATAATTCATTTTTAGGTAAGTATTATGAACGTTTAGAGTTAATAATAAAATACATTATTATGCAGATATTATTTTTTCCCGTTAATATTTTACAAAACACAAGTTTTATCCTTAGATTAAATTAAAATAGCGGAAGATAGGTGACTCGCCTCTAGCGCATGGACCGCCTAAATCAGGTCCCCGTCGCCTAATGTCCCTCAGTCGCAGGTCTGGCAGGACTACTCTGACGCACACCAGTGTAGCTGCATCGTCCCCTTTTTCAGTGGACGATTCTGTGGACGTGCCGTATCTTCCGCTATTTTGATATAATCTAAGGTTTTATCTAATAAAACAAAATTATACAAGAAAAACTCTTTACTTTTTCGGAAAGCAGTTAGTGCAGAGCTTTGAACAGGACAATAATTACTGACATATAATCACGACTATTATCCCTGACGGGTTTATTCAGAGACAGGCAATGAGGGACGCGGACTCTCTTCCATAGTCCACTTTTCACCAAATAGCGACTGCACATGTGCTCAGCGTGACAAGTAGTGAACGCATCGTCGCTCTAAACTGTATGTGTAGTCTTTAGTCCGTTACTTGCCTTTTACGACACCCAAGGGAGGAGTGAGGGTGGTAATATTCTTTCACCGCCACGCGACACAGCCAAGTAGGTAGACATGTTACAAGACATGACAGTAATTAAATAATTAGCGGTTAATTATTTAATTAAGTACTGTCATTGTCAATTAAATATTAAGTTGTTGACAATGACCTAAAGGCAGTGTTGCCAAGTCAGCTACTTTGTAGCTAGATCTAGCTGTTTTTGGATGCCAGGCAGCTACAATTTAATGAAACTTGTAGCTAAATCTTTAAGCTACTTCACGAGAAGTATTGCTTGGTCTCTGACTAAGACCTGACTTGGTCTCTGACCTTCGGGGATAATAGTCGTGCACATTGTTCACTACACAATTAATAAATTGTAATTGATATTTATTTATTAATTAGATTTTTACATTTTGTAAAATTACCAAATAAACTGAATAATTGAACAGACTCTAATTATATTTAATGTTAAAAAGAATACCTACTTGTGTTTAATTTAATTTAAAAGCCAATATTGTCATAAATTTTTCATTTAAATGTTTACTAAAGAAACATTTAGCAACTTCTAACACCTTTTGTTTCATAAGAAACTTTTACCTACATACTTCTAGCACCTTTTCGAGGTTAAAAAATCGAGCAATCTAGCTACTTTTTGCCATACCTAAAGGAGCCTAAAGGAGCTTTTGACAAAGAAAGAGCAGATAATCGTTCATTACTATCCTGACACACTTCCGCCTCCATGGTCTAGTAGCTAAGCCATCGGTCTCAGACCCAGAGGTCCCGGGTTCGATTCCCAGCGGGGGGTACATCTTTGTGTGCTCGGTTTGGTTGGTGGTAGGGCTGTTAAGTCCGCCTGGCTAGCTACCACCATCTTATCTAAGTCTGTCGCCATAACAACGATGTTTATAGCATTGTTGTGTTCCGGCAGTTTGAGATAATGTAGCCAGTTCCTCAGCGGTTGAGGATTCCGGGTGAAGCGCGCTTCCGTCTTCGGCCTTATTGTCACATACCATCAAGTGAGATGAAGGCCAAGTGCTTACCCGTTGTTAAATAAAAAAAAACACAATCATCTTGTGCTTCATTGTATAAAAGCAAAAACGCCACTCTCGTTTATTTCTTTTAGGGCCGATTTTTCAATTGGCAGATAAAACTTATTTGACGGTTAAAGTATAACACAACCATTTTGAAAATGTTTTGTCATGTCATGTCTTTTCTTTCCTTACAGGTGACATTTCAGTTTGATCGTGTTATACTCTATCAGACGGATAAGTTTTATCCAGGGATTGAAAAATCAGCCCTTAGTTTATTTCAATCAAAGCTAAATCTTTGATTAAAATTATTTTTGAAGGTTTATTTACCATTAAAATAAATAGCTCATTACTAAAAAAATGTAATTTTACGCTTTTTCAAAATTCATTTTAATAAAAGATTTAGCTTTGATTGGAATAAAATGACTCGAACTCAAAAACTCATACTCCAAATTTCTTTATTCAATAAACTTAAAAAAAGTATTTTGAATCGTCTAAATTTATTTGGATGGATGGACACCCGCCCACTCACCCCACCCATTCAGGAAGTCTTTTAGCTGTGGAGAAGAACGGGTACAAGAAACTCCACAGCTTTAAAATAATATAGAAGGAACGAAAGTGGACAAACTAAAGTGGACAGTGGCGTTTTTGCTTTTAAATCCATCTTAATCTCACAACAAGCCGTGTGTTAAGCTCTGTGTGTAGTGGGTAGCGGCACACTAAAAAAATACACCAACTCCTGTCTTCCTTTGGGTGTCGTAAAAGGCGACTGCATACAGTGAAGTCACTTTTTCAATGTTTCTTTTTTTATTTTTTAATAAAAAATCAATACATTGAAAAAGTGGCTTCAATTATAGTACTTTTCAGATAACAATTTTACTTTCTCCGTATTTGGGTACAAAACAAGTTCACGTAAAACACACCATATAACATGTTGCTATTACAAAATGGAAGGAAGACAGGAGTGGTGTGTTTTTTTAGCGGCACACTAAATAAATACACCAACTCCTCTCTTACTTTGGGTGTCGTAAAAGGCGACTGCATACATTATAAATTTTGGATCCCCCGCCAAGGGTAAATATAGGTTAAAAAAGTGATAATTAAATATTTCACATAAAAAAAAATTGGTTGCCTGTAAAGTCGGTATACGGGCGAAAGTTTTACGTGATAACGACTTTGAGTGGTAAAATAATTTTAATGTGAATATTCATTCGTATAGTAGGAAGAAGGATGAAATCTCTCTCGCTCTGTCTCTCTCGCTCTTAGGCGGGCTAACTGTGCTCGAGTGGAAGGGACGCGTGCCTTTCACTTTTTATGTCTGTCTCTCTCGCTCTTAGGCGGGCTAACCATGCCCGAGTGGAAGGGACGCGTGCCTCTCACTCGCTCTCATTGTGAGCGCATAACGTGAGCGGAGCGTAACGCAGTTTCTTGAAGTGTCACCCGGCAAACCAATTTATAAGACGTTGTCACGTCAATAATGAAAGTTTTCTTTTTTTAAATACAATTATTTGCCTGCTTTTAAGAGGCCTATTACATTTTGACTGTGATTTTTGCGTAAAATGGCCAATTTTGGGATCTCAGAAACAAAAATACATTAATAAGACTTATTGAACAGTGAAGAATAGCTATTGGAATAGTGCGTAGCGGCCTCGCTTTTTGTAAATTTTGCTTAACTTTTTAATTAAACCTAAAATTGCAGAGAAAGATTTTCATAAAGTGCGCGAAGGCACTTTTTTGAGCTCATCGATTGAACTACTGTTCTAAACAAGTGAATAAAACAAAATATAATGTTATCTCTTATATAGTCGAATAGTGCGAAGCGGCCTCGGAATTTTTAGATATTATTGATTTTATATAGAAAAAAATCTTATACTAAACCAAAAAACTTCGAAAATCGCTATCAGTTAACTGTGAATATCTCCTATCTACGATAATATTATTGAGCAAAATTTATACTAGAGTAATTGTTACTTCATGAGGAATAAAGATTTTATAATGAATTTATTATCCTATTTAGATAAAAACGATAAATACAACTGCAAAAAACTACAAAATGCGAAAAAGGGCATTTTACGCAAAAATCACATTCGAGATGTAATAGGCCTCTTAAATCCTATATTTGTAGGTGCGTGCGGTCACCCTCGCGGTTGAAGCGACGCGGCGCGCTGTCATTGGTGCACGGGGTGAATAATAGCGGTCACGCGCATGCGCTTTGATAAGGAGGCGGCCGCGCTAGGTGACAATTATTTCAATTTTCCTAAGGAAGAGTTGAGATAAAAATGTAAAAAAATAAGGATTTTTTTATTTATCCCCTCAGGCCCCAAGCGGTCGCATGAGACCGCACCTACAAAAACACACTTGAGTTTGTACCGTGTTTTCATAGACTTACAGACTACTTTATTATGAACAAGTTTGATTATTTCGGTGCTGTGGTACATCTTATGTATCGTGACAGCAAAATATCGCATAGTCTATGCTCGATTCTGTCAAATTTGACGTTGACAGTTGCGCCAATTTTTTTGTAAGAAAAGTGCTACGAGTGAGTGGTTTATTTGGTTGTACTGCTCCTATTGGATCTCTTGAAAAAATTTGGAGGACGATCCAAAATTAGCCCTGTATACATCCTACAAACAGCATAAAACGGCGATGGGCTCACCACCTAGTGCCCGTGTGCAGTTGTAATTTGAAACGTGGACTATGACAGCTAACATCATGGTTAAAGTCTTTTTTTTTTTACGGGTAACAGGTAAGCACTTGGCCTTCATCTCACCTGATGGTAAGTGACGATAAGGCCGAAGATGGAAGCGCGCTTCACCCGGAATCCTCAACCACTGAGGAACTGGCTATCTTATCTCAAACTGTCGGAACGCAACAATGCTATAAACATCATTGTTAAGGCGACAGACTTAGATAAGATGGTGGTAGCTAGCCAGGCGGACTTAACAGCCCTACCACCAACCAAACCGAGCACACAAACATGTACCCCCCGCTGGTAATCGAACCCGGAACCTCTGGGTCTGAAACCGGTGGCTTAGCCACTAGACCACAGAGGCGGTTTGGAGTATGATGAGACTGAAAAACTTCTAAAAATCTACACCTGACACACACCCACACTAACATACACACACACACATAAACACACACACACACACGCACACACATACACAAATTTTGATTTTACTCACGTTCCGTAGCGTCTTAAAAATGTATTTTAAGGAAGTGCGACTCCCTTTGGTTCAGGTGCAATAAGTTCTTAAGAGAGGGAGTCGAACACTTGTGTGTCAAGTATTTTGGTAAAATAATAAACTATTTTTGATTTTTTTTTGACGGCTTCTGCGGTGCTTGCCCGGTCTCTAACTAACCCTTTAGGAATTCTAGTCGTATAACTATGTATTTGTACTCTCTTATCATTCTTCATAATGCGTAAGGTACTATTTGCCTGACCTGTTACTTGAATTAACATTTACTTTCACAAATTCTTGAACACCGAACCGACCTTTATTATAGAAATTTTTGCATTCACAATGCTATATAGATAAAGGATAAAATGTTTACTAAAACAAAATCAACCAGTCTCAGGAAAGCTCTAATGGGATTCGAACCCATTCAACCAGTCTCAGGAAATGTCGAATGGGATTCGAACCCATGACCTTTGGATTGCCGGTCCACTGCTCTAACCGCTAAGCTACCGAGACCCCAGAAGACTCGTTGAATTCTTTCTAGCAGTTTGTGATTTACGCTGCAAGCCAGCGGTATTACGTCACTGTGAAGTCTACCCTCACAGTCGAAAGAAATACTATTGCAAGTATTTAACAATCGATAACGACGTAATTGCTTATAATATCTTTATTATTGAAATTTTTGCATTCGCAATGCTATATAGATGCATCTATATAGCATTGCGAATGCAAAAATTTCCTTAAGTAAGTAGGTTAACATTTTATCCTGTAGGATAAAATGTTTACCTACTAGAAAAAAATCAACCAGTCTCAGGAAAGCTCGAATGGGATTTGAACTCATGACCGGTGGAATGCCGGTCCACTGCTCGAACCGCTTAGCTTCTGATTCCCCAAAAGACTCGTTGAATTAATAAAGTACTCTACTGTACAACCTTATTAATATACAGGGAACCATAATAACACACCTGCGCACAATATTCAAATGGGAATTGGTAAAAGTTCATTGTTTCGTTCACAGAGGGACCTGGCCTGATGAAGTGTGTTGGCACAAAGCTGTACAGAGTCAAGTGAGTGATTCGTTTGAGAACGTCAGAAATTTATTGAGTAAAAAAATAACTTTCTAAGCTTTAACCAAATACCTAGCTAATGGAGGTCCAGCTGAGTTAAAGGCCAAGTGTTTAAAATTTTCGTTGAATGAACCAGTGTCTAAGCAGTGAAGTTATATAAAGTCCTTCCAAAACCAGAGTTATTCGACGCAGTGCAATAAAAGATACAAAAAAAGCATCTACTGAAGTTTTTCAAAAAAACGAACACTCAACAGATAGTGTTTAACGGATGCTCTTTTCATGATCATCCTGTAGATTCACCTACACAATAGTTGTGGGGTAGGCGCAGATAGATAAGTAAAGTGCCTACTCACGCTTACTTAACGCCACCTTTATACGCAGTAGCGGAAATTGTGTTTTATTATTAAGCTAATTGTCATTACTATAGTTTTTGTTTTACGTAAATTGTGTATGTTTGTTTCACATTAATGTTTGAATATTATCATGTATGTGTTAAGGTTTTTATTATGTTATGATGAATGTGCAGTGTCTAGTCAAATCCTAACCGGGTTTTTGGACACAAAGTAATTGTAAAATTGTATTGTCTTTGTTTAAATAAATAAAATAAAATAAAAGTATTTAACTGCATGGCGCCTTTCGTAGTGGTGAAAGAATACTACCACATTGGGTGTCGTAAAAGACGACCAACGGACTAAAGACTGCACATAACTCCAACAGCATGAACCGCGATGGGCTCACCACCTGTCGCGCTGAGCACATATACAGTCGCCATTTGGTGAAAAGTATGGCAAGTGAACTATAGCATAGGACTGCTTTTCTTTTTTTTTCTATTATGACCCGTCATAGTGACTGCATCCTGCCTGATGGTAAGCAGCCGATGCAGCCCAAAATAATAAGAGCGCTCCCAACCATGGAATAAGCACGATAACGAGCGCACCCATTCATGACGGCCTGCATAAATGCCGTTTCACGCCCCGCTTAAAAGACCCGGGGCTGTAAGAGCTGGGAAACACATGCGCCGGCAAAGAATTCCAGCTTTTGCTGTCCTCATTGCCTAGTCTCTGACTAACCCTTCGGGGATAATAGCCGTGATTATAATATGTATGTATGTATGTTTACTACTGCCGCCGCGGTACAGTTGTAAAGAAACAAATTGTGTTCTAAATTATTTCGCTCTTCTTTCTTCTTTCTTCTTCATCCTGTACGCGAGCGTATAATTTATTGCATAATATTTTTCTGTCATCACACCCCGAAGTAGCACTTAACCCATTATAATAACAATACGATCAAATGAAACAGACGCACACAGTTAAATCCTTAACGTTAACTGTTTTTAATTGTTACTTATATAAGGTGACTGCTAGAAACTGCAAGAAGCTTCAATGGCTGGTCAGATTAAGTGTTTTAATCGTGACAAAAATTACAAAAACAAAACGCGGCAGTACCTATAAGGTACCTACGTTGACGGGTCAACGGCCGGCCGGCCGATGCCCGCGCGTTGTAAATAAACAATATTTTAAATTATTTTCATTTTATTTTTCTTATTTTATTGCTTTAAAATAAATTAGATACTCAAGGACTATCCAATTAAAATTCACAAAATTAATTATTAATTAAAAATGAAAAAACACACCTTTTTGTCATTTTTGCCATGTTTGAAATACTTGACCTGACTAGCCCTTGAAGTTTCTTGCGGTTTCTAGCAGTCATCTTATATAAACAGCTATGCGATTCTCTACGCGACACATAGACGCTGCGCGCATGGCTGTGATCTGCTGTCTCTTTCCAATTCTATGAATATGAAAGAGACAGAGTCAATCCTCAGCGCTGCGGCAGCCGCTGCTACCGAGGCTTTAACTTAGAGAATCACACTGCTGATGCACTACTATATATCCCCAAAGAGTTAGTCAGAGAGTAGGCATTAAGGACCGCAGAAGCAGTCTTCTACCATCAACCTATCAACGTTTACCAAATTTCAACTGCACATGTGCTCAACGTCAGGTGGTGAGCCTATCGCCGCTCTTTGTTGTTGGATGTATGTGCAGTCTTACGTCACCCAAGGGAAGAGAGGGGTTGGTAGTATTCGTTATTAGTTTGGCAAGTCGTTCCTCTGTAAGACCATTCGGCTTTGAAATTCTCTGCCGGCGCATGTGTTTCCCAGCTCCTATAATCCCGGGTCTTTTTAACGGGGCGTGGAACGGCATTTATGCTGGCCGTCATGAATGGGTGCGCTTGTTACCGTGCTTGTTCCACGGTTAAGAGCGCTCTCATCATTTTGGACTGCATCGGCTGCTTACCATCAGACAGGATGTAGTCACTATGACGTGTCACATAAAAAAAATCTATTAATGAGTCGCTACGCGACATGGCTCTTTTGCTTTGTAAAACGTTGGAATCAGTACTTTTACACATTTAAGCAGACGCTAAACTTGACAGAAATTCCGACGCCGAACTTCTGTTGCGGAACGATGACTAATAAGGGAGACAACACGCGCAAGATCGATCGCTTCGATGGTATTGGCTTTTATTGGGTTTGGTCGTTATTTTACCTCATAGTAAGTGACGATTAGGCCGAAGGTGGAAGCGCGCTTCACCCAGAACCCTCAACCACTGAGGAACTGGCTATCTTATCTCTAAACTGTCGGAACACAACAATGCTGTGAACATTGTTGCTATGGCACCAGACTAGTTTTTCTTTAATGTCCAGTTCTCCTGCTGATGTTCACTATACTATGTCAATTTTGTGTTGTAAATTAAAGGTAGGCAAGCTTCATTAGGCGCGCGAAGGGGAATTACATCAATCACAAGATATTCACTTGTACACGACATGTTCCTTTGTAGGCCAGGAGCTGGCGTTAAGATAATTTCACGATATAATAATAAATTTATTCATAACTGTGTCGCGTGGCGGTGACAGAATACTACCACCCCCTATCTTCCCTTGGGTGTCGTAAAAGGCGACTAACCGTAACCGTAACCTAAAGCTGCAGATACATAAAACAGCATAGAGCGGCGATGGGCTTACCACCTGTCACGCTGAGCTGTCGCTATTTGGTGAAAAGTGGACTATGGCAGAGGACTTGCTTTTGCTGTCCTCGTTGCCAAGTCTTTGACTAACCCTTCGGGGATAATAGTCGTTATTATATGTATGTATCAAAGAAGTTTAACTTGGGAAGATAATTGGTAATACCGTCTCTGTGGTCTAATGGCTAAGCCAGCGATCTTAGCCCAGGGGTGTCGGTTTCGATTCCCGGTGGGGGTACATCTTTGTGTTTACACTTTTAAACTTTCGAGTTCCATTATAAATAAACATTTAGACGGGAATTGACGATTACTACTTAATAAAGGCATTCTACGCATCACCCTCGTCCGACGTACAATCATACTCGTACCTTTTTTGTAGCCGACGTTTCGACTGATCACGTGATCACGGGCTGTCAGCCCGTAGAATTCCTTTAATATGTACATACATCACAACTATTATCCACGAAGGATTAGTTAGAGACTAGGCAATGAGGACCGCAAAAGCAGTCCTCTACCATAGTCCACTTTTCACCAAATAGCGACTGCACATGTGCTCAGAGTGACAGGTGGTGAGGCCATCGCTGCTCTATGCTGTTGAATGTATGTGCAGTCTTTCTTTCGTTAGTCGCCTTTTACGACACCCAAGGGAAGAGAGGAGGTAGTAGTATTCTTTCACCGCTACGCGGCACGAAAAATAATATGTAGTAGGTAAGCGATAATCCCCGTCTAAATGTTTGCATTCTTGGTTTAGTTGGTAGAAGGGCTCGTTAAGGGGAACTTCATTTTTTGTCAGAAAAGTTAACATTTGTCATCAACTTGTATCACTATTTAATAGATATAATAATCGCAACAAAATATTTTCATTCTCAGAAATAAAAAGTGTCGCCAGGTATGAATTACCAAATAATGTGGACATGACTGTATCTAAAATAAGAGATGGAGTATTGGTAAAACCGTAGTTCATTCTGTAAATAAAAACTTTTTGATCAAAATGATATATTTATTCCTTTATTAACAGCTTCGTGCTCAGAATGGTAGATCTGTCGCCAAATAAATCGATTATCGTCCCCAGAATGAGACTTGTTTTTATTTGTAATTTTCCCACCAGTAAAGTTGTTACTATTTATTACGTACAGTTGTTAAAATAATACTATCTTTATTATTGAAATTTTGCATTCACAATGCTATATAGATAACGGATAAAAAAAAATACTATTCGTTACCAATATTATAGAAAAAAATATAAATTTAATGAAACAATGTTCAAAGGGGCGGAGCCAAATTGGCGCGCGATGACAATTTACGAATCCGGCCTCAACGATGGGTAGTGCGATGCGCGGTTGTTGTTGTTGTTGTTTAGTTCATTCGCTATGTTATTGCTATTTTTAACAATAAAATATTGATTATTGTGACTTGAAAAAAATTATGTGCTTAATTTACTAGAAATTATTATTTTATACTAAATACCTATGGATATTAAGATCTTTGGGAGAGGCCATTTCCAGCTATTTCCTTTTGACTACGACGACGACGCTAATACCGAAACTTTTTTGGAACCTTATGATTTTTAATGGTCGTTAATTAATTTAATTATGTTGTTATCAAGACTAACCTATTATAATTAATATAAAAATAACTATTTTACATTATCCATTCTAGAATTGTTTTTACATTGTTTGCCTACTACATTTTCCGACAGATCTACTATTTTGCGGAAAAACCCTGTTATTCAAGTAATGAAAAACCAATTAAATTGGCGATAGCTTAAATTATACCCCTTGTTAAGTCCTCTTGGCTAGCTACCATAAAGTCCAATAGCTATAACAACGTTGTACAACATAGTTAATAGCATTATTGTGTATCGACAGTTTGAGATAATATAGCCAGTTCCTCAGTGGTTAAGGATTCCGGGTGAAGCGCTACGACCTTCGGCCTTATCGTCACTTACCATCATGTGAGATGTAGGCCAAGTACTTACCTACCCTTAGTAGATAAAAAAACATCTGTAGGTAAGTGAGTATATAAACGTGTTTACAAACTATAGCTGTTTCGTCGTCTAGTTTCAGACAGCCACGGTTCAGTTAATTTAGATGAACCCCGACGAGGCGTAGCCGCCTGTCGTTATAGATCACTCCCGTTTGATTACACCCACAGACAGATTTATTATTATATTTCTCTGGTTACTGCTAACTCTCAGATATATAGTTGTTTGCGGGTGTAAATAATATGCTTGGGGTGTGGTGATAGGATTTGCAATATTTAATGATGAATACGGAATAATGCGTGGTTATTATAACTTCGTCACATTAGTGGAGAGATGGAAAGAAACATCGCCACACACAAGTAAGTAAGTAAGTAGTCATTTATTCGGCTAGATACATCATTAAAAAATTACAGCTATTAAAAACAAAGAAAGGATAAAAATAATTATTAAAAAAATAAAAATAATAATAGGTAGGTAATAATAATAAAAAATAATAAAAATCGAACAATAATATGTTGGCCGAAAAGGCTAACCAGCTCAGCTTTTGTTGCAGCTAGACGCCACAACGCTGATTTTCAGTAGGGCGTCTTGAGTAGGGGCGACGTCTACACAAAAAAGATATACCTATAATTACAAATTAGAAGGACAAATATACAAGCCTTAACAAAATGACAAATTATCATAAACAATAAAAATGAATAACAATAAAAAACAACAACATTAAAAAACCTTACAAAATTGAATAAACTAAAATTAAACTTTATCAAAATTAACAATACCACTACTCAGAAATGTTTAATAAAGACACAACCTATTTATTTTACGAAACATCTGCGACTGAAAAGAACTAGGTATAATAAACATAATTTTCGTACCACTTGCTGAAAAAGTGACATTCTATGCCACAAAAAGCTAACATAACAATAGTCATTTTTAATCTGTTAAAAACAGGGAAAGAAAATTGTACTGAATTTCATTCATTTTTTTTAAAATATATGTTCCGTGAAGGAACAGTCTAAGATCAGAGACCATACTGCCTAGTCATTAGTATTTTTTTCCCCCCCTTGATGATAACGAGTGGTGATTAAGATGATGAATGATAAATGATGTTCCCAAAACCCCTTGAGCCCTCAGTAAAGGTGTGGGACTTTACTGAGGTCTCACACGGACTTCTTGAGAGAATTTGAAAAGTGATGTTGCACTGTTTTGTTACCTTTGCCAAAACTCATGCACGTTCACAAACACTTAACGGTTAATAATCCACTATTATTTCACATTAATGTTCGAAAAACACGAATTTTAGAAAATAAAACAAAACTGCAGACATGACGGTTCACTTTCCCGCCAAGAAGTCTCTGAATTTCATTCATCCTCTAGGGGGAGAATGTGATTTAAATTTTGAATACTTACCGAAATTTATACTGAACTACATCTGTGTTTACACCATTGAGTTTGTATATAAAGCATTATACATCTTTCACCTTTACGCGACACTACCGAAATTAGGTTTTCACTTATTTTTATGTGCTAACTATATTAAATTTAATTGAAATTTATTAAACACATCGTCGTTGAATGAGAAGAATTAAAAACAGAATTTATTAATTTTATAAGATTGGTGCACTATGATGTTTACATTAATTTTGTAATATTTCAAACAATATATTAGCGACACGACATAAAAAAAATGTTTACTGAAATACTGTAAGTTGAAAACATTTTGTATGTACTCGTACTGTATTATGTTAGCCCTTACGCTATAAGCATTGACTACGCTTTAATAAAATAAGAGCACAGAAGGTTGTGTGAAAATGTATTAAAATATAACGAAGAAAAAGTATTTACGAGTATTTATTTATTTCTTTTATGAAAGCTTACAGACAAATATTCTTATTTTTTATATTAGAAGGAGGCAAACGAGCAGGTGGGTCACCTGATGTAGAGCAATCACCGCCGCCCATGGACACCCGCAAAACCAGAGGAGTCGCAGATGCGTTGCTGACCTTTAAGAAAGGAATAGGGTTAAGGAAGGAATAGGAATTGTGAGGGGGGGTGGAAGGGGCCTCCGGAACTCTCACTGGCCGGACGAAACACAACAAGCACCAAGTGCCATTATTTCACGCCGGATATTCGTAAGAGGGTGGTATTACACCGGGCGAGCCGGCCCAATGCGTGCTGCAACGCAGCATGGCTCTACCACTCAGTCAGTGTCACTCATTTAGCACCATCCAGGAGTCACGTGAAGGGTCTCAAGGGTAAACCTACGGACGCGAGTAACTTTAACCCCCAAAATTAAAATTAACAACTTAATTTCTCTATTGCTAATTACACGCTTTCATATTTTGTTAAGCACCATTACCTTTTATATAGTAATATAATATGTAATCGTGTCACGTAGCGGTGAAAGAATACTACCACCCCCTCTCTTCCCTTGGTTGTCGTAAAAGGCGACTAACGGACTAAAGACTGCACATACATCCAACATCATAGCGCGGCGATGGGCTCACCACCAATAACGCTGAGCACATGTGCAGTCGCTATTTGCTGTAAAGTAGACTATGGTAGAGCTTATGCTGTGCTCATTACCTATACAGGGTGTAATCGTTAAGTGTGCACAGACGATTATTCCGAAACTATTATTAGTATTAAGCAATCAGACGTTCTGCTACCAACATGTTTTATGGCGCAACGCTCCAACTCGCGTCGTGACTCGTGTCATATATCACTCAAGTTTGTCTGCCACCTGCGTAGACCGAGGAGAGCGTATACTGAAACACCCACGTAATATCACTGGCAACTGAAATTATAGTCGTGTCAGGAGCAGAGGGCCTACTTTTTTTGTCCGAAACGAAATTTCGGCGGATTTTCCTTTGCTATTTATAGTGGTTTTCATTCCTTCCGAAATTTTGTTCATACAAAATAGTGATATATATTAGATTTTTTTTAAATTTCATAAATAATGGAAAACGCTATTAATAGAAAAATAAGTTATTTTTAGATTTTTTTTTTAAAGTTCATATATAATGGAAAACGAAAATCGGCAGAAATTTCATTTCGGTGAAAGAGAGTGGGCCTTCAGGAGTGGGCAAAGTTCGCTTGTATATACGTATGTAAATGAACGAAAGGCAAACCTTAAAATCGGTGGATGTTAAAAAAGTTTATAATACAATGAACCACTTTTTGTTTTAATCCAATTATTTTTTTGTTTTTTTTTTATAAAAGAAGAAGGCAAACGAGCAGGCGGGTCACCTGATGGAGAGCAATCACTGCCGCTCATGGACACCCGCAAAACCAGAGGAGTCGCAGATGCGTTGCCAACCTTTAAAGGAATAGGAATTGTGAGGGGGGGGGGGGGGGGGGAAGGGGCCTCCGGAACTCTCACTGGCCGGACGAAACACAACAGCACTAAGTCCATTATTTCACTCCGGATATTCGTGAGAGGGTGGTATTACCCCGGGCGAGCCGGCCCAATGCGTACTGCAACGCAGCGTAGCTCTACCACTCAGTCAGTGTCACTCATTTAGCAACACCCAGGTCAGTAGGGTCTCAAGGGTAAACCTACGGACGCGAGTAACTTTATAATTTTACTAAATGTAATAACTTAATCTCTTTCTCATCAGTCTGTTAACGAGTTTATTAACATCCTGTGATGCAAGTTAGACATCAGTTATCAGTTGCATCACTGGATGTTATTAAACTTGTTAACCGACTGATGAGAAAGAGGTTAAGCTCATTACATTTTGTAAAATTATACAAGTACAAAAAAAGTGATTAGATTAAAACAAAAAGTGGTTCATTGTACTCGTATTATACCTGTATTTAACATCCACCGGTTTTAAGGTTTGCATTTCGTTCATTTACATACTGTATAGGTATTCATAAAAACATCCCCTCTCCTTATTTCACTAAGTTTATTTGTACTGGCACCTCGAGACCAACCGTTAGGTTATACAAGAAGTGCCAGACGTCCCTGCGCCAGTAGAACACTCGCGCAGGAGACCACCAACGTTAGGTCTTGACGCCAAATCAGTGCCCGCCGAAGCGCGCTCTTCATTCGGTACTCATAAGACTAGTGTCTCGGGAGAGTATCCCCGTGAACACGTGTAGTTCACTGCCTATTGTCCAGATAGGTAACCGGAGCTGTCAAGCTCGCTCACTTCTCGTTGCACGAAGGGCACAACTCGCAGTTGCCACTGCTAGGGTCGTCGACTCTAAAGTCGACTCCCAAGTGTCCACCTTGGTAGCGGAGTAGTAAGCACACTCACTTCTCGGAACCCATCCGGGCGCCTAGCCAGTTCCCACGTCCTACGCGGCTGGCTGGACCAGAGGATCTATCTATCTATCTATCGATCTACCATCTAGGAGGCCGCCTCTACTAGTTCTCCAGACTAGTACCGGAGATGTCAACACCAATGTCCAATGAAAACCACCGGACAAAGCTGCCAAGTATAAGGGAAACTCACGTTCCCCGCAGGACTTTTCCCTTCTGGCCCCTCAGAGACCGCTACTAGGCCCCGCTTGCTGTGCACGAGTTTGGAAGTTCTGGCACACAATACCAGGACAAACGAACATTCCCAAGCTCTACAGCTAACCACACGCCACTACGAGTCCAACCCATGTCCGGATCCCGCCGGAGGCGCCTGTTTAAAGGCACGACCAGCGGGGGGCTAGAACCGGAACCCCGTAGTACCTCTGAAAACACAACCGGACCCGTAGTTCCAGTTGCGATACCCTATCTATTGAGGTCGGTAGATAGGGAAGGTATTCATAGAAACGTATAATTACACTGCTGGACAATAAGACTCTACCGACGCATGCGATTCCCGATCTTTTCGGCTCTTCTGGTCTAACTGCCACCAGCCACCCTACGCAAACTGTCGGAACACAATAATACCATTAAGGAGGTGTACGCATTTCGGTTTCCCATACAAATTTCCAAGTTGAAATTTGTAAAAACCAATAAGCCAATTTCGATGATACTCGGCATGCTGAAGTAAAATATAGAGATCTAAATAGTTTGTTAAAAACATTTCTAAAAAAATTTTTTAAATAAGTTATAGCCATTTTAAACTTTCTATAGAGAACTTTAAATCGCAATAACTCAGCCAAATAAAACATTTTTTTAAAATGTTTTCAACAAACTATTTAGATCCCTGTATTTTACTTTAGCATGCAAAGTTTCAATAAAATTGGATTATTGGTCTTTAAAAATTTTGACTTGGAAAATTGTATGGGAAACCGAAATGCGTGAACCCTCTTAACGTTTTTTTTTTTTTTTTTTTTACTTGTAACGGGTAAGCGCTTGGCCTTCATCTCACCTGATGGTAAGTGACGATAAGGCCGAAGGTGGAAGCGCGCTTCACCCGGAATCCTCAACCACTGAGGAACTGGCTATCTTAACTCTAACTTAACTCTAACTGTCGGAACACAACTATGCTATAAACATCGTTGTTATGGCGACAGACTTGGATAAGATGGTGGTAGCTAGCCAGGCGGGCTTAACAGCCCTACCACCAACCAAACCGAGCACACAAAGATGTACCCCCCGCTGGGAATCGAACCCGGGACCTCTGGGTCTGAAAACCGGTGGCTTAGCCACTAGACCACGGAGGCGGCTAAAAACGTTTGTTTTTATGGCGCCACATTTTATGCCGCGTTCGCACGCTTGGCACTTGCCGCAAACTCCAAACCTCAACAAACGTTTTGCGCTTGCAATAGCGCTTGCAAACCTTCGCAAACCAAGCCAAACGCTCTATCCACACGTTTGAATTTGTGACGGCCTGTTGAGGTTTGCCAAGCGTGTGGACGCGGCATTAGATAAGATGGAAGTAGCTAGCCAGGCGGACAAGCCTTAGCACCAAGCAAACCAAGTAGGTACACAAAGATGTACCCGCGCTGGGAATCAAACCCAGGACCTCTGGGTCTAAGACCGGTGGCTTAGCCACTAGACCTAATTGCGGAGGAGAAGCGACCACTTAAGGGGCTACCAGACTGTTGTAAACAAGCCTTTCCCAAAAGGTCACCTTGGCGTGAGGCTCGTTTAAAACTTGTTGTAAACGAGCTTCCACTTGGTTTGCCACAGTCCACAGTGTTGCCATTTTTAGCAGGATCCTGCTTTATTAGTATTTTTAAGAGTAATATTTAGGCTACAGCAGGATGAGAAGCATTATAGTAAAATTTATCATATTTGACATATTTTGTTTTATTTGCGAATTTAAATAGCGCTATTGGCATCTCTTACTTGATATAGGTACCAAAGTAGTGCAGGCAATTTAAAAAAAATGATCAATTTGCTAGAAAAAAACGCGATAAAAATTTATATCATTATTAGCTAGATATGAGCTTTTAAAGATGTAAAAAATACAGCGCTCATCAGCGCTGTACGTACATTAATATAAACGAACTTGGCTTTTTGCAGTAACCACGTTGTATGTAGGTTGTAGGTTGAAGATAGCGGTTTGTGTGTAATGGCGTTTAAGGCAGTGGCAACACAGCGGTTTTCAACGCGCGCCCGCAAACAAAAGTCGTGGAAGGTCGACCGAAATTTTGTTGTAAACAACCTACCACACTGTTGTAAACTGCTGTTGTAAACGTCGGTTTACAACAGTCTGGTAGCCCTTTAATTTAATATACGTTGACCGTGTCGCATAGCGGTAGAAGAATACTACCACACTAACGGACTAAGACTGCACATACTTCCAACAGCATAGAGCGACGATGGGCTCACCACCTGTCACGCTGAGCACATGTGCAGTCGCTATTTGGTGAAACTTGAACTATGGTAGAGACTGCTCCAGCCTGCGGTCCTCATTGCCTATTCTCTGACTAATCCTTCGGGGATGATAATTGTGATTATGTATGTATGTATGTATGTATGTATTAATACCTATTTCTACTACGGAACGAAGGAAAGCATGCGTTTCGGTTTAAGGCGCTCTTTTCCCGTTTTTAACAAATTCGATTGATTGTACCGCTACCAATATAAAACATACAGTTCTAAATTCTTATATAATATAGTTGAACATATTATCTAACGACTGTTAAAGACAGAAACATGATCGGCAATACTAGACTCGATAGAATTTTTTTTAACCCTTTAACATGCAGAGGGATGTATATTCCCACCCCACCATATTTTGAACTTTATACAATTGAGATAATGTCGAAAACCGATGAAAAATTTGAACATGCTGTGCGCGTTAGATAGCTCTGTCAAGATATTACATTAAAAAATGACTTAATTTTTTTACCAATAGAAGAAACTTTCATTAACTAGTGAATGCAAAAAGCACGTATTTTTATTTCACTTGTTATTTCCTATAGAGGCAAAAAAACTATATAACGCGCCTATTCGCGCCGCTTTGCTGATACACCCGTCCAGTACTGTCGTACCGTCGAGAGAGAAGCGCTCGGAATACCTCGCCTTATTTCTAGATTCAGCATTAGAGGGCGTTAGAGGCATAATAACTTAAGCTACAGGTGATCAGGCGGACCGTATGCTCGTTTGTCGGTTTGTGGCAACGGGCGTGATTATGTTTGTACGTTAATGTAATTAACTGGCGTATAAAATTCTTATACAGCCACCAAATAGGTCCCAATAATAAAAATTAAAATATTTTAAAGAAAGTGTTATGCGACACTATTTTGTCGATTGTACCTCATAAATAATGTATTCTCGCTGAAGAGTTTTGTGAAACAGACGCTAGTTCGGCTAGTTCATATTTAGTTTTTATCTAGTAATGCTAGTACGATTTGATTTGATAAAACATTTTGAGTGGGAACTTTATAGTAGCTTAATTTTGATAACCGTGTCGCTTTTGATAACGGACTAAAGACTGCACATACATCCAACAGCATAGAGCGGCGATAGGCTCACCACCTGTCACGCTGAGCACATGTGCAGTCGATATTTGATGATAAGTGACCTATGGTAGAGCACTGTTTTTGCAGTCCTCATTGCCTAGTCTCTGACTAACCCTTCGGGGATAATAGTCGTGATTATATATATGTACCTATTTATTTAATCTTTATTGCACATAAAAAACTGCAATAGGCGGACTTAACGCCACAAGGTATTCTCTATCAGTCAACCGACAAGGATGTGGAAAACTTAGGTAAGGCGATAAATCAAAAAAGTTACATTAATGAATAATAAACAACTACTTACAACCAACTTCATAAATAGAATACTTACTTTTACAAAATACACAGATACAATATATAATAAAATAAATAAATAAATATTTTACATAGATACATAAACATAAATACATAATTATAGAAATACAATACATCAGATAGTGTGACATTTAAATAGAGTTTAAATAGTGTTCACGCACAAGTCTTTTGAATACCATTTTACTCTGAGCACGACAGATATTTAATGGCAGAGCATTCTAATGGCGGATAGCACATAGTGTAAAGAAACTCGTGACGACGCCAGAATGTTGAGCTGGGATTTGAAGAGTGAGCTAGGATCTGTCAGCGACACCTTTGTATGTACTTACTTTTGATAAGAGCGTCTGAAGATTAACAGTAAGACAGAGATTATCATCACTCAATAAACGTCCCACTGCTGAGCTCAAGTCTCCCCGCATAGACAACAGCACACAGGAAGATGAATACGAGATATTCTTGTATAATCCCTTTAAAACATACATACATACATAATTATAATAACGACTATTATCCCCGAAGGGTTAGTCAGAGACTAGGCAATGAGGACAGCAAAAACAGTTCTCTACCATAGTCTACTTTTCACTAAATGGCGACTGCACATGTGCTCACCGTGACAGGTGGTGAGCCCATTGCCGCTCTATGCTGTTGGTAGTATGTACTGTCTTTAGTCGCCTTTTACGACACCCAAGGGAATATATGGGCTGGTAGTTTACACGGTTCACTTCTTATTTTAATCTTACTATGCGAAATTCGTATGGTAAGTAAGAATTCGTAAGAGTTTAATGTAAGACCCCTGGTTTGTGATCACTAACTCGCGTTCGGCAAGAGTGGTCATTAAAGCAGTGCTCATCAATTATTATTATCTTTATTTATATTCAATTCCTCAGCTAATTTATCGTACAAGATTTTATAAAAAAAAAACATAAACCTACAATACAAAATATTTAAAAAAAACTAAGTAATTTTTATTATATTCTTTATTTAAAATATATCTGAAGTTAATTTTTTTACAATATTTTATATTAAAACATATTTACTATATAAAATATCATGAAAAACTTAACCTAGGTTACCACCGGCAGCGGGAATTGACCCAAGCTATCGGTGGTTAAGGCTGCAGAGTGAGGAACCTCCTGACAATACGTGCCGTGTCAAGGAGTACTACTTTCTGTATCTGACCCTTGACCCAACCTTTTAGCGAGAGCCTCTCTAGGTGTTGATCGAGGCTCTTCGCTAAAATACCGTTTGCCGAAACTATCGTTACAATAATGGTTGAATCCACATCCCACATGGCTGTAACCTCGTGAGTCAAGTCAAGGTACTTACTGAGCTTGTCCTTCTCAGCTTTCACGAGGTTCTCATCATAAGGTACGGTGATATCAGCCAATATTGCCCGGCGCTGAGATCGGTCGACCACCACGATATCAGGTTTATTGGCGACAATAGTCCTGTCCGTGGTGATAGAGTGATCCCAGTAGAGCGTTGCATGACCATTTTCGAGAACTGGCGCATGTGCGTACTTATAGTACCTCTGATTCAACAAGGCCATATTGAAGAGCAAGTTGCTGGTGAATTATTCTGGCTACTTGGTTGTGTCTGTGCAAATACTCTCCGTTAGCAATATGAGAACAACCGGAAATAATATGTCGGAGTGATTCTCCAGGATGGCGGCATGCCCGACAGATGTCGACCGTACCGTCCTTCAAATATATTTCCGGTAGTTATTATATATAGTTGCCAGTTCACCAAGGCAGGCAAATCTACATCAGACCCAGTTAGAGCCCGATAGTAGCGCCCGTGTAGCACCTTTCTCTTCCATATGTCCTTGCGATCGAGAGTGCTTAGCACCACTGGTTTGCGCCAGTTTTCTGTTGCCAAGGAGAGCGGCGTTAATTGTCTATCTACTGCCAGGACATCCAAATGTACCCCGCACTCACTGTTAAGGAAATAATCCCTGAGACTGCACACGTCACAGTTATGTAGGTCCTTGACCTTTAAAAAGCCGCGACCCCCACATCTCCGCGGGATGTACAGCCTCATAACAGATGAGCGCGGGTGTAGCATTCTGGAAGTTGTGAGCATTTGACGGACTCTTCTATCCAAGGCGTCCGATTCTGTCTGAGTCCATCTTAGTATGCCAAAGGAGTATGTGAGCAGAGGCATAACCCAGCCATTAAAAGCACCCGTCTTATTGCCACCTGATAAAAGACTGTTAAGTACTTTTCTTAGGCGGCAAAAGAATCGCTCCAATAATGACTGTTTTATGTCCCTTTCCTTAACGCCCAAAGTCTGTGACATACCAAGATATTTATACGTTTCTACTTCAGAGAGAGATCTGAAGTTTATCGTTTCGGAGAGTTGTAAATTGATTAAATTTACTACTCTCCCACGCTGTACGAGTATATGCATAACCGCAAACTTATCCACACCAAACTCCATCCTGATGGCACTGCTGAAACTCTCAGTAATTTTCAGCAGTTTTACCAAGTCTTGGCGGTTTGGTGCGAACAACTTGAGGTCATCCATGTACTACAAATGCGACATAACTTCACTCTCTCTCCGCAGTCGACAGACTAACCTTGAATTTCTCAACAAAGTACTGAGAGAATTCAAAGCTAGGCAAAACCATAAAGGACTCAGACTGTCGCCCTTAAATATGCCACGCTCTACCCTTCTAAGATCCTGCGTGGCAAAAACACTATCTCGACATCCTGGTTGACAAGAGAAGACAAGACCATGGTCCACTGCCGCATTCATGACATCAAAAAGTATTTTAAAGTTATATCAATTTTATATAACTCTAAAATCCTCACCAACCATGTATGTGGCGGGTGTGTAATGTTTGATATAAATACTTATGATCTAACGTTCAGATAATATAATTTCATTTCATATAATTTCATTTGATATAACAACTAACTTAATATAATAAACATTTAATATAATTTTAGATTCTATAATTTCATTTGATATAATTTCATTTGATATAATGTACTTTTGATATAATGTACATTTGATATAATAATCAAATGATATAAAACATTACTCATGTAATAAGCAAGCAGCACGCAAGCAAGCAAGCAGCATGCAAGCAAGCATGCAGCATGCAAGCAGGCATGCAGCATGCAAGCAGGCATGCAGCATGCAGGCAGACATGGAGCATGCAGGCATGTATGCAGCATGCAAGCAGGCATGCAGCATGCAAGCAGGCATGCATCATGCAGCAGGCATATTTTCTGTCACGGCTCCGGCGCTGCGGGACTCCGGCGGTCCCACACGAGCTTATCGTCGCAGATGGCTCTCGCTCACCGCCGCGGCTGAGGCTGGCCGGCGTAGCCGGCCAGCAAGCCGAAGCTTAAACCGAGGCGAGCGTTAAACCCACCTGCTCCTCAGGTCGTGGGCCGCCTCGCCCCTCCGCGCCTACGCGGGATTAAATTACACTCTAGCGTAGGGCAGACAAGTCTACGTGGAGTCGGTTTTGCCGCGATTCGTTTCTGTCACTGACTTTTTTAGCACAACCATAACGAAAACACAACGTGTTAACTTTTTAAGACAATATTTGAAATCAATTTAGGGTTAAAAAGTTATTTTTATTTTTAAGCAAAAATTTTATCAAATGAAGTTATAGAATATGATTATTCTACCAATATAGCTTTATAGAATAAGTTGTTAGAGAATATGAGTATTATATCAAATGAATAATATACGTACTGTTGTTATAGGAAGTGTATTTAGAACAAGTAAAAATTATATCCAATGAACGTTATGTTCTTTGAAATTAGTTCATTTGTCATTATATAAAATGATACGCACCCGTATGTGGCACCGAATCATAGGCCTTCTTATAGTCAATGCAGGCCGTGGAGAGAGTCCCTCTGCCACGCCGAATCTGGCATATGGTCATGTCAATGAGGAGAAGCTCCTTAGTACCACGGGACCCAACCCTACATCCATTCTGAGTCACGTCCAAAATATTGTTTGCAACAATGTGCGAGTTAAGTTTTGTTCTCAGAATAGATGTAACGAGCTTGTATAAAGTAGTTAAGCACGTGATGGGTCTATAATTTTTCGGTTCCATGGTACTACTTGATTTATGGAGCAGAAAAGTAAGCTAATTTTTCTCACATGAATTTATAAAAAAAATATTTAATAATAAATATTATAAAAATACAATTCCTACAATACAAAATATTATAAAAACTTAATAATAATAATTATTATTATTATTAACTTTACCTATACCCTTCCAATAAGGCAAGGTATTGTGAATACAACACAACAACGTAAAATTGAGTAAGTATATTGCAAGCTAAATAAAAGCTTGTAAAAAAGTGAAAAAAGATGAAGTTATTTTCAAACCGTATTTTTGTAGCAAAAATCAAAAGATAGAAAACATTTTAATTGCACATCTTTCTGTCAGCGACACCGGTCCAATTGATACAAACCGTTTTGATCGGAATAAATAAAATTGTGAATAATCGCGAACGAACCGATTTGTTATAGACTCGACTAAAGTTGAGGCAGAAGGTAAACTTTCAGTATTGCCCATGGCCACATTTTAATTTTCATCCCTCCTTTTTTATAGTATGATATTATGCATTTGACTACTATATTACCTGATGGTAATTGTTGATGTAGCTAACGGTGTGACATTCTTGCTTATGAGGAACCTCGTGATTTGAAGGCCCCAATATTGTACCTGATAGGAAACACAGACTCTGGCAGGGAGTTCCACAAATTTGCGGTACGAATGATAAAAATGCAAAGTGCTTCGTACGCATATGCACATGCGGAATATCTTTTGTAAATCTATGGCGTCGGCTCTCAGTTTGTCTGGTTGCCCTGTGATAGAAAAGAGATGGAGATATGAAAAACGAGCAACTTGACGCCGATGATCTCCCAGCTGAATCATCCTCTCTCTGACTATTACCCTCTAGCTGCTTCGGTCTTTAAAGACGTGAAGAAGATTGTGTAACTTGGTTTTTAGAGAGGCTCAGATTTGATCAGACCATATCGTGGGGCTGCGCCGTCTGAGTCATTTGCCGTCAACCTTGCCTGTCACCATCAATGTTTAAGGTTGTGAATGAGTGATGTTAGAAATGATGAATGGTAAATGTGGTTCCCCTCAAACCCTTTGAAATGGTAGGTACATCTTTATTGAAGTGGCTTTGATTGAAACATTGATTTCTCAACGTAACAAGGGTTAGATAATAGCTAGTTCTTTTTTTCGTTAAATGGCTTTGTGTTCTCAATTTTTCTTTTCAACTCCAAAGCATGCTTGAATCCTTTGAGTTACAGGATCTCACACAAATCTTCTAGAGAGAATTTGTGATAAAAATGTGATGTTACACTGTTTTGTTTCATTTGCCAACACTCATGTACGTTCATACATACTTAACGGAAGTTAAACTTTAGTAGGTACACTGTTCGTTTTGGACTATGCACAGTGTTGACCGCTGCAAATATTTGTAGACCATCAGCAATCGTTAAGGGAGAGCTTACGCGGCACCACTATTGGCAATACAGAGCCTTGTTTATTGATACCGCGGCTCTGATTCATTGATCTGAATTGAAAACATAGTAGGTATCTTAGGTGCATTTAGCCTCTGAGGTGTAGTAGTAACACCGGATTAGTTTGAAACATACATATAATCACGACTATTATCCCCTAAGGGTTAGTCTGAGACTAGGCAATGAGGACAGCAAAAGCAGTCCTCTACCGTAGTCCACTGTTCACCAAATAGCGACTGCACAACGTGTTCATCGTGACAGTTAGTAAGCCCATCGCCGCTATATGCCGTTGGATGTATGTGCAGTCTTTAGTCCGTTAGTTACCTTATATCGTTTGAAACAGAAAGATAAATTAGAGAATGCTTTTATTATATTCACAAAAATGTTGTTCAGCAGCTCACAATCTAGTAGAACACTACCAACCCTTCTCTTCCCTTGGTGTCGTAAAAAGCGACTAGTGGACTAAAGACTGCATATGCATCCAACAGCATAGAACAGCGATTGGCTCACCACCTGTCATGCTAAGCACATGTGCATTAGCATTTGGTGAAAAGTGGACTATGGCAGAGGACTTGCGTTTGCGGTCCTCGTTGCCTAGTCTCTGACTAACCCTTCGGGGATAATAGTCGTGTGACTCTGTATGTATGTCATATTTTCCAAACAGTTTTTGGTGAGACAAGATAAACATGGCTAATACTATTTTATCAATATAAACGTATAAAAAAATTGATACGTATATATGCATGTAGCATATAATGACGACTATTCTCCCCGAAGGGTTAGTCAGAGACTAGGCAATGAGGACAGCAAAAGCAGTCCTCTACCATAGTCCACTTTTCACCAAATCTCAACATGTGCTCAGCGTGACAGGTGGTGAGGCCATCGCCGCTCTATGTTGTTGGAAGTATGTGCAGTATTTAGACCGTTAGTCGCCTTTTACGACACCCTATGGAAGAGAGGGGGTGGTAGTATTTTACCGCTACGGTAGTTATTGTTGAAGTTTAAATATTTTATACTTATTTTTATTATATTTTTACTTACATAATATGGTATGGAGTTAAGTTGTAAATTTAATTGTGGTTTTCTTGTAAGCACACAGGCTTTTGAGTTTAGGTCGGGCGCTATCTAATGCATTCCAATTTAAGTTTTAGAGCGCTAAAGCACCTAGGTATTAAGATATACTTACTATAGAAGGTCGCGAACATAGAAAATGGAAAGTAGCGATGGCGGATACCGAATCAGAGGGCCGAGACTAGTGGCATGAACGATTGGAGAATATAATGATAAATGTATGGGATTGACCATAACATTTGTTTTTAATCAGATTGCCATGAAGCGGAAAATAGGAAAAAAACTATGAGGAAGAAAAAAGACTTCTGAGTTTTTTACCAGATCTCAGTTGAAGACAGTCCCAAAATTCGAACTGGTTGTATATTTAGTACCTATTATTATTTTATTGGGTTTGACGTCTATAAATAAGTGCCTGAGAAAACTTTATTCAATAAAATTATTGTTAATTTACTTTTGCTAGCTTTAACAACCGTGTCGTGTAGCGGTAAAAAAACACTACCAACCCCTAATCCCTTGGGTGTCGTAGAAGGCGACTAATGACTGCACGTACATCCAACAGCATACAACGGCGATGGGATCACCACCTGTCACGATGAGCAAATGTGCAGTCACTATTTGGTGAAAAGTGGGCTATGGCAGGGGACTGCTGTTGATGTCCTCATTGCCTAGTCTCTGACTAACCCTTCGGGGATAATAGGCGTGATTATACGAGTATATCACGCACTCAGAGGTATTGCTTTTGCGTAGCCGACCTGAGAAAAACCTCTTTACACACCTTTTGAAAGAAAAAAAGAAAATTTTCATGTTTGTGAATAGACGTATAATGAGTTTCATTTAATAAAATGCTATTTTCTAAATAATTTCCCATTCTGCACAACGTGGTACCAGCCTTACATTATAGTATCATTCTTCGTGACAGTAACTTTTATAATTAACTTAAGTTTCAGTTGAAGTGTCTCTGATATTAGGTTGTTAAGAGTCATCACCGCGCTGACGACACAAAAGTATTCGTAATATTTAATTATTTGCGTTAATAACGCTCAAACAATGTCGGAAAATAATGAAACATTAAAAAAATGCCTGTTCCCACCTTAGCTAAACATTTTATTTTACGTTTCGTGATCTTCGACACGAAATTATTCTAAAAATGATGAACTTAACTGTACCTTTGGGTTTAAATGGCTGCCATTTTACGACAACATCATCGTCATTAGTCTATACACGTCCCAATGCTGGGCATAGACAATTAACATTACATACATATAATCACGACTATTATCCCCGAAGGGTTAGTCAGAGACTAGGCAATGAGAACAGCAAAAGCAGTCCTCTACCATAGTCCACTTTTCACCAAATAGCGACTTCACATATGCTTAGCGTGATAGGTGGTGAGCCCATCGCCGCTCTAGTCCGTTAGTCGCCTTCTACGACTTCCAAGGGAAGAGAGGGGGTGGTAGTATTCTTTCACCGCCACGCGACACGATTTATTATATACAGCCTGTTCCTGAAGGTTCATTCTTTGTGCTTATTCTAGTGTCACACGGATATTTACTGTTTCTTGAGAAAAATACACCATTGTTTGTGGTTGTCTTGTTAATCTCCGTCATGAAACAGTTAAATTCTGAGTGACAGTAGTATGTGCACTAATGATTGGACGTTGTTAAGCAGAAAGGACTCAACCCACGCACTTTTGAGTTAAGAGCGTTTGAAGCTTCGATCAACAATACAACTAGATGTCAGGTCGGTGCTAAAAATGTGTCTCGGTAAATAAGAGCGCACTTGAGAAGTGAGCTCTTATTTTCTCGCAAGGCATAACAGGAAAAAGTACTTTATTTGTTGCCCCTTAAGGTTGATAGCACCACTAATAGTCTAAGATCGGAGTATAGAACGACGTTCACCGGAAAGGTTAATGGATGAAAAGTATTTTATATCAAATTTAATATGTTAAATAATATGTCGCGAGTGGGTTGGCTGAAAAATTTCAGTCCAGTAAATACCATTAATGATTAAATTAATATTAAAAAAAATATTTTTTTTACATTGCACGGGTTTGGTGTTTGTGTGTTTGTAATGAGCTTATCTTTACTCAAACATAAATTTTATTTATTTAACCAGACGGTTGCAAATTACTTATATTGACTTGCCTGTTTACACCTGCCTACCCAATGTTATGACAGGAAAAAAATAGTCAACCTAACGTTTGCATATCCTATAGGCTTCATACTTTCGATTAGTACCTATGTAATTTATCTATTATCGAAACAAGTGCAATATTTAAAAAAAATATATTTTTAAATATTTTATTAATCATATTATACTGGACTGAAATTTTTCAGCCAACCAACACATTAAATTTGAAATAAAATACTTTTCATCCATTAACCGCTCGCTCGGTGAAGGTCGTTGTATACTCGGATCCTCTATAGAGGTTAAACTTTAAATGTTATTGACGTCTTTTCTGGCTTCTTGGCGGGAAAGTGAAGCGTCATGTCTGCAGTTTTGTTTTATTTCTAACATTTGTGTTTTTTCGAATAATAATGTGAAATAATAGTGGATTATTAACCGTTAAGTGTTTGTGAACGTGCATGAGTGTTGGCAAATGAAACAAAACAGTACAACATCACTTTTCAAATTCTCTCAAGTAGTCCGCGTGAGACCTCAGTAAAGTCCCATATCTTTACTGAGGACTCAAGGGGTTTGGGGAACATCATTTATCATTCATCTTAATCACCACTCATTATCATCAAGGGAAAAATAACAAATAAAAAACTAATGACTAGGCAGTATGGCTCAGACCTTAGCCTGTTCCTTCATGGAACAAATCACAGACATATAATAGAAGCAGACCAAACATTACAACAAAAAAGCGTGCCCATTACGCCTACAGACAAATTTCATGCACACATTTACAATAAAAGGGGCTGAACTCAGGCACGCAAGGGACCTCAAGTACCTACATCTATAATAATGTTATTCCTATGTAAAGAGGATAATTTTATATGTTATAGACATTTGAAGATACTCATTTTCAGAAAAAATCACCAGTAGAATGCTAAGTTATCTATCATTGAGTGCCAGGCAGGCTATGTCTGTATCTGTATCTGGCTGCGACGCCACCTCATTAACTTAATAGGCCTATTACATCTCGACTGTGATTTTTGCGTAAAATAGCCAATTTTGGTGTTCTTGATCCAAGAAAAAAAATACATCACCAGTTTTGAATTATTGAATAATGTAGAATAGCTATTGGCCTAGTTCGTAGCGTAGCGGTCTCGCTTTATGTAAATTTTGCTTAACTTTTTTATGAAACCCAAAATTGATGAAGGTTTTCATAAAATGCGCGAAGGCACTTTTTTGAACTCCTAGATTGAAATACTGTTCTAAAGAAATGAAAAAAAATTCATGTTATCTATTATATAGTCATATAGTGCGTAGCGGCCTCGGAATTTATAGATATCATTAATTTTATATGGATAAAAAATCTTATTCGAAACCAAAAAACTTCGAAAATCGGTTTAAGTTAACTGTGAATTTCTCCTATCTACGATATTTTTGAGCAAAATTTATACCAGAATAATTGTTACTTCTAGAGAAATAAAGATTGTATAATGAATTTATTATCCAATTTCGATAAAAACGATAAATATAACTGCAAAATTACTACAAAATACGATGCGCCGGCCGTCCGAACTCAGCTTATTCTCGCAGAGTAGAAATTTGTAATATTAAGCATGATTTTATTATCCTATTTCGATACGTTACTACAAAATGCAAAAATGCGCATTTTACGCAAAAATCACATTTGAGATGTAATAGATCTCTTAATAAAATGCATAAAAAATTCGTAGTAGAATCGTTAGGTAAAATAAAAGAAAATGAAATAAGTAATTAAAAACAACATACATATATAGGTACTCTGCTGGTATTTTTTTAATAAAAATAAAAATTACAATAAATAATGTCTCAATTTTTAAAACTAGTGATAAGACCGCCGGGTGGTCGAGTAGTCAGCGACTCTGACTGCGGGTTACTGTATATTTTGCAAGACCCGAAAAAATTATATCCGGGATACTTTTTACTGAGTCTGTTCAGGAAGTAATGATGAAGGTTTCTGAAAACAAATAAATTTATCATTTTCTGTATATTTCAAAGTAACAGAGTTGAGATTGAGAGACTGCTCAGACCCATCTTTTTCATGTTATACCCTAGAATACTGTACAACAATATAATACTTACGATAACTTACTTAATGTAGTTAATACAGCACTTGAGATACTCGGCTGTAAATTTTGCAAATTTCTCAAAACATGATCTCCACTAGCATTGTTTCTTACCGGACTTTTTAGTAAAGATTTAGATGAATTCTGAAAAACAAATGTAAAAAGTTATTATTTTATGCACATTTTCATACAAGAATACATCCCTACGACTACCATAGGGTTAAAGGGATAGGATAGGGTTTAAGTTAACAATATTATAAAAATAATTTACTCATATTTAATTTGTCCCTAATGAAAAAATATATTGCATACTTAAATCTAATCAATCTTCAAAAATATACCTATTAAACAAAACTGGAGTCTAAATACGGCCCCGTAAAATTGTACAAGTATATGAAACGTCAAACGAGATCAAAGTTACTATAAAATTGATTATTGTTACCACAAGAATCTTTCAGAAACTACTTTACGTTAAGATTTTACGAGATTTGCACTTATGACAATTATTCACTACTTCTAGAATGCCGAAAGATTAATAATAATCACACAATGACTAAAAAAAACATTATGAGATTAGATGGCACAACAAAACTTACCAATGGAACGTAATTTCAGGTGTTTTTCTATATGAGGAGTTGCCGCACCAGGGCGCACTATACTTCACCATTTTATTTTAGTACTTTTGGCTCATAAACTTTATTAGATCACAAAAAATATGCGAAAACAATCTCCTGTACGTCCTTTGTTGACAAGTCTAGGAAGACATTTGTGTAGCTTATTTGTAGCTTGTCAAGATGGCGTTTTGCCTCACGGTCCAGTTTGTCTATGTGTGTGGAAGTGTTGCGACATTAAAAAGAAACGAGATAGTCTCATTAATTTGTGGTTGGAGAGAAAGAAGTAGAAATAATGTTTTATTCTCATCTATGTAGTTGTGAAATAATGTTTGGTCTGCTTCTATTATATGTCTGTGGAACAAATATACTAAAAAAAAAAAATTGACGTCTTTTCTTATTTAAGTAACAGGAGTAATTTATTGCTTTGAAAAAGTATTTATTCACGTGGACAGAATTTAGCTTTGATTTTGTACGTGACGCGTTATCTAGTTAGTATTGTTGATCAAAGGTTTGAAGTTTCAGTTAGAATTTCTCTAAGACCAAATATTTTTTTTTAAAGCTGCTTCTTTATTTATAGGGTAGGGTATGTTTTATGTGCCCGTAAAATTTTGTGCCATATTTTGAAATAGATTTCGAGATATTATGTGAAATGTGGGTTAAGTCATTACAATTGTGAATAATTGGTTTACAAATATTCTCCATCGAATTTGGTTCTAATATAAACTATGGGACCTTCACAGACTAACGACGCAGATGAGATTTCCCTAACAGAATTTTAAGGGTGGCTACCACTCAAACCTTAGCCAATTGATTCCCGAAAGTTGCAAGAAGAATTTCTGATTAAACACAAAGTTATTTATCTAAAAGCTCGGTACGTACCTACGAGTACATGCCATGAATATTGTATGAGCATGGGGTGAGATAGAACGTTGCAAGCCGAAAACTTTGCATCGGCGGAACCCTTAACAACTTTATGTGGCATCAAGAAGTTCCCCAACGATTAATAAATAATTAGGACTCCATTAATTATTTCTGTAAGAAATAAATGGAATTTTCGAATCGCCACAATGGTTACCTGCTAGCATTTACGTGTTAGAAACGTTGTAAGCGCCACGCGGGAAAAACTGAAAGAGGCTTTGTTTCTTGATCGGTAAAGGTCTATTTTCAAAGCCAGGTGTGCGGACATGCGCTGTTCAGACACTCCTGAACGTCGAGCGTAGGTGTTCCATCATTTTCCTCAGTTAGTTATCGTCTGAACGCCACGGAGGGCGGATGTCTGTCGCGTGGCTGTTGAGATTTTCGTTGTCCGTAACGACGATTAGAATAGACGTGTTTAAAATAAAAGTACATCGGTAAATAACAAGAGATACTTTATTTTTAAAAATTGTGACTTAAATTATTGAGTTTTTAACATTTGAAATTTGAGTGTAAAGTAAATTGGAAAAGTTCGAAATAGAGGTGAAACGTGCTCAGCTGAATCACAACAAAGTTGAAGGTAAGATTTTGACTCTACGATAGGTACTACGGCAAGAGTTTTCGCCAATGATGTCGCAAATTTTTCGTGTTGCGTAGCGGTGAAAGAATACTACTACCCCCTCTCATCCCTTGGGTGTCGTAAAAGGCAACTAACGGACTAACAGACTGCACAATACATCCAACAACATAGACGGGTGATAGCATGGATATATGCAGTCGCTATTTGGTGAAAAGTGGACTATGGCAGAGGACTGCTTTTGCGGTCCTCATTGCCTAGTGTCTGACTAACCCTTCGGGGATTATTATAATATGTATGTATGTATGAGTATATTGTCGCAAATGAAATCATGTGTCCCGTATACAAATGACCGGATCCTTACCTTTTCTAACGAGTCGGCAAAGTGGTTCGCCTTAAATGGAACCAATTCTATAGTATGTGCGCTTTTCTTATTATGCTACGATTCTCCTACTGAATTGCCTTTTTTGGAGCTCTGCTAGCCTTCTTGAATGGATTTTTGTTTCGCAAATAGGTGTGTATCTTTATAGGCCACCTTCTGATAAACTTTCTTACAAATATTGTGGTTTTTTTTTGTATTTTTTACTAAAAGGTTTAGATATTTTACAAATAGGTGTTTGAAAAAACAAGTCAACTTGGAATGTATCGTATTGTTGGTTGTTCGTTAGTTATTTAAAAACATAAAGCATGAGCTTTTATCGCCTCTTCGCATAGAAACTGCAAAGTTATTTAATTAACCGATTCACCATTTGCAATAATACTATACTTCAGAAAAATACAGAATTACTTATAGTGAGTTAATAAAAATAAATAAATAAATAAACTTTCCTATACTCACACCAATTATCTAGCCCAAGAGAAGCTTCGTTATGAAACTCGTTAAATGGTTACTAGACAACGGACAAACATACTTAAAATACATACTTATTATGCATAGAAAACACCCAGACCCGAGACAATTTAGAAAAAACAATAATTTCTAAATTGACCCGACCGGGGATCGAACCCGGGACCTCAGAGATGGCGACACCATGAAAATCGGTGTACAAACCGCTCGACCAAGGAGGTCGTCAATGGATAATGGATAGTTAATGGATATAATTTAATCCTTTCAAATGTTTATTCAACTGAAGTTATGATTTATCCGTTTCGCGTATCGGTGAAAGAATACTACCACCCCCTCTCTTTCCTTGGGTATCTTAAAATGCGACTAACGGTCTAAAGACTGCACATATATCCAACAGCATAGAGCGGCGATTGACTTACCACCTGTCACGTTGAGCACATGTGAAGTCGCTATTTGGCGAAAAGTAGACTATATTAGAGGACTACTTTTGCTGTCCTCATTGCTTAGTCTTTGACTAACCCTTCGGGGATAATAGTCGTGATTATATGTATTTAATCCTTTAAAATGTTTATTCAACTGAATTTATGAGAGTTTAAGGTAAAGTACAGCTTGTATATTGTCCTGATATTATTAATATTTATTTTTTGAATATACCAGGTAGCCCAGATGTTCCGATCTCACATCTGACCTGTTTTGAGTACAACAGATTTTCGGATTCAGTTTTCAATTTAAAACCTATTGGTTTGGATCAAATAATTAAAATAATTCAAAGTTTGAAATCTAACGCAATGGGGTGTGATTCAATCAGTCTGGATATGCTCATTATGACTTTTTCATACACTATTGACTGCATCAAGGATATTATAAATTTGTCAATTACTACCCAAACATACCTTGACTTATGGAAACTGGCTATTGTGCTTCCACTGCCTAAGGTAGCAAACCCAGTGGATTTAAAGGACCTGAGGCCTATTAGTATACTGCCCTGTCTGTCTAAGATCCTCGAGAGGGCTGTCTGCAACCAATTAAATGTTTTTCTTGAAAAGAATAAAATTTTACCAGAACTACAGTCCGGTTTTAGGAAGGGGCGTGGTACCACAACTGCTCTACTAGATGTAACTGATTCCATACTGCATGCACAAGATCAAGGCATGTGTACTTTGATGGTTTTATTGGATTTTTCTAGGGCATTTGAATCTTTAAATATAAATCTTCTTATGTCAAAACTAAGTTACTACGGATTCGATAATCAGGCCCTTCGGTGGTTTCATAGCTACCTCAGCAATCGTTACCAGTTTGTGAAATTGAGCTTAATCAATGGTTTCTCTATGGAATCTGAAAAGGTGGCCATAAATAGAGGTGTACCTCAGGGTTCAATTTTAGGTCCAATTCTTTTTATTTTGTACTCAGCAGATATTTCAATGCATATTAAACATTGCAAATATCATATATATGCAGATGACACCCAGATTTATATATCTTTCAAACCAGAGGATATTGACCAAGCTTTGGTTTAAATTAATGAGGATCTTTCCAGAATTGCCCATTGGTCTGATTCCAATTGCCTTTTGTTGAACTCTTCTAAGACTAAATACATGATCTTTGGGACCAAACATCAGTTAGGTAAAATAAATTCTCTAGTGCCAGTCAAACTAAAAAATGAACCCATTGAAAGAGTTTATGAGGCACGAAATTTAGGCCTTAAAATGGACTGCAACCTACGTTTCGAAAATCATATTGGAAATTCTATCCGAAATTGTTTTTATAAACTAAGAGTGCTATATAAGGTTAGACGTTACCTAAGTGAAGAGTTGCGTATCCAGCTAGTGGAGTCTTTGGTTTTGTCTAAGCTTAATTACATGGATACTGTTTATGGACCTCGTCTAACTTGTGAAGACTCAAAAACTTATTCAAAGAGTGCAAAATGCCTGTGCTCGTTTTTGCTTCACTATTCCGTTAAGGGCCCATGTGACTCCATTTCTAAATAAACACTGTATATTGAAGATGCGTCACTGCCGTAAACTCCATTTGGCTTGTGTAATGTTCAATATTGTAAAGGATCAAGCTCCTGCTTATTTATATAACAAGTTGTCTTGGGTTTCGAACCGTAAGCCTTATGGGGTCCGACGACATGCTTTACAGCTGTCAACTCCACATCACGCATCTGCTGCTTTCCGAGGAAGTTTGCGTTATGCAGCGACAAAATGCTGGAACAATATTCCTCCACCGATTAGGGACCTGCAAAGCAAAAACGGTTTTAGGCATAAACTAAAATTGTTTCTAAGCAACTTTCAGAGTACACAAGAGTTTTTGTTACAAGATACGAGCGCATTGTCATAAAACCCTTACCTTGTTTGTATGTCCTGTTTGGTTGTGAGGCGTCTTGTGTTGTTGTCATGAATTTGTGTTGTGCTGGCTATCACATTAATTGTCAAAAGCACGATGGTACCGTACTTGTTAAATTCTGTCAAATGTTTGTTTTTGACTCTTTTTCAAAATTATATCCATTTATTTCATATCTGTACCTATATTTGTATTCTGTCTCACTAACATTACAAGGTATATTTCTTATTTTGTGAATTTTCATGTTATAAGGACACACGTTTATTATTTCTATTTCCTCTTTGTTGTAGTTTTTTTTGATTTTTTTTAATTACCTGTAATTTTTTTTTAATAGGGCGAAGGGGTTTGCTGTATACAGCTACTAGTTAAGTATTCATTTTTTAATTTAAAATCTTGTTTTGTTTTTAATTTTTGTAATTGTTTTTATTTTGTACACGTTGCCCATCGCAGCATCACCGAACCGGTTCCGACGGAAGATCAGCGCTGATCGCAAGGCTAGCATTTTGCTGAGTCGGAATCCGTTTTGGGACGTTTTCTGTATGTTTTTTTGTATTTTCGTCTGTAAATTACCTGTTGTGTCCCAAATAAATGTTTTTCTTTCTTTCTTTCCTACTGCTGGGCAAATGCCGCCATTATTGAAGTCAAGTCATCACTTTATCAGATGGGGGTTAGCTGAATCACCACGCTTGCCTAATGCGGGTAGGGAATCACAAACCCGGGTAATGCATCGAAAAATCCGAAACACACTTTGCCTGACCTGGGTATTGAACCCGGGACATCAAGATATCAAGACATCAAGATACCCAGATATCAAGCTCAGTAGAGCTGTGAAATTAACGAAAAAATCCTGCTCGTTACTGGTCAAAATTTACTTGTTACAATCGTATCGTTACTCGTTACTTTCGTTACACAACCAACTATCGTGATGAATGAAATGCGTGTCTTCTCTTCGTACTCTTCGCACACGAACGAGTCTGGTGCCTACATCTATTGTAGTTTCGTAACTGTACTAGCATATTTAGGCAGGGTTTTAATAATGATTGAAATAAATAATTCCTGCTACCTAAGTATATGGTTGAAACTAATCATATTTAATTGCAATAATGTACGGACGGATTACAAATACGAAACAAAAAAAATCTTGAATACTAAAAAAATAATAAACATAAAAAGAATAAAAACATAACAAACACATTACGCAACTAATTACGATTTAAATAATTAACCCTTTGGTTTATAATTGTACAGTTTTATCATCTGTGAAGGAACAGTGTACGATAAGTCGATTACAGATGCGAGATGCGAGCGATGCGAGTGACGAAATTCAATTGAAAGTACCGATTCGGTACTTTGAATCAGGCTGTGTACCCGTTATTCAGTAACGAATACATACGGTTTGCTACAGCTCTAAAGCTCAGTGCTTGCTTGACTACACGACCCGCCTGCTGGTTCGTCCGCGTGATCATCCCGTACGCTAAAAATATATAATATACTAGCGGATCCTCGTGGTACCCGTTCCCATTTGAATATCGGGATTAAAATATAGCCTATGTCACTTGGGAAGAATGTAGCTTTCTAATGGTCAAAGTATTTTCTAAATCGGTCCAGTAGTTTCGGAGCCCATTCAATTCAAACAAACAAATCTTTCCTTCTTATGATATAAGTAGGTATAGATAACACATAATCACGACTATTATCCCCGAAGGGTTAGTCAGAGACTAGGCAATGAGGACCGCAAAAGCAGTCCTCTGCCATAGTCCACTTTTCACCAAACAGCATCTGCACATGTGCTCAGCGTGACAGGTTGTGAGCCGATCGCAGCTCTATGCTGTTGTATGTATGTGCATTATTTAGTCCGTTAGTCGTCTTTTACGACACCCAAGGGAGGACAGGGGGTGGTAGTATTCTTTCACCGCTGCGCGACACGGTTAATGAAAATACGCAACCTACAGAATAGCTGTTAAAGACGTTATCTATTGTTACCCGTTGATCATCTCGTGCAGTGAAACGCAAATTCCCATACGAATTTTACATAGTAAGATTAAAGTAATACTGCTCTAAGATAGAGCCCCTGAGGTATCACTTACGCTTTACCGACCGAGAAAACCTTTTCACGCAATTTTCGATGAACACAATGCTGTAGTAATTTAAGTCTGTAGATAAAACGATAATGCTTTGTTGTACTCCGACATTCACAGATAAAATAACAACAATTTGTGAAAACTTGTAATTTGAAATAGTCGGTAATATGAAAGATAAATTTTGTGTATAATTGGAAAGTTTAATATTTATACTCGTTTATAAGTTTCGGAATGTTCCGAATCTGAATTTGTAGTAAAACATTTTGCAGCGATCGAATAATTTTCATTGCTTTGAATCATTTAAATGATTGTGCAATATCGTTTTAGTAGTCACTACAACTACAAACAACAGAACCTCGATAGCGCGGTCGGGTTGCGATTTTACAAGCTAAGTAACTTTAGCAATGCGACCATGGGATGGGTGGACAAATTTATAACGTGAGCTCAGCTCATGTGCAGTTGTAATTTGATGAATAGAATAGAATAGAATAGAATTCCTTTATTGCTTGAACTGTATAACAAGTTCTTAAAAATATATATAGTATCTACAGTTTGCCCATGATCAGGCATTCAATGTAAACAAATAAATATTAATAACATTGATATTAACAAAATTCATCGTGAATTTAACAATTAATTAGTCTTGAAACTAAAGTATTCATTTAGTGTATAGAAAACATTATTAAATAACCAAGTTTTTAACTTAAATTTAAATATATGACCATTCAATGCCTTTCAGTTAGTAGGTAAATGATTATACACTTTACGACCATATATGAAAGTACTTTTATCATAAACATTATTATTGACAATTGGTAAATTTAAATTATATCTATACTGAAAAGAGGACTATGGCAGTGGACTGCTTCTGCGGCCCTCATTTTCTAGTCTCTGACTAACCCTTCGGGGAGAATAGCCGTGACTGTATGTATGAACATTGTATACTGGAAATAGCAACTGAAATATGACATAGACATGCCTCAAGTGTGACTCGAACCCACTCAAGGTAATTCCTAAACTTCTGGCCCCTTGGGCATAGACCCTAAAATAGCTTTCCAAAGTCGAACTAAAACAATAAAGGTAAAATAAACTCGAATAGGTAAAGAAGTTAGTGTTTTTCTTGTCCCAATTAGTGAAGGTAAAGGGGGGTTATTACATACATCTAAATACGACTATTATCCCTGAAGGGTTAGTCAGAGACTAGGCAATGAGGACCGAAAGGCATTCCTCTGCCATAGATCACTTTTCACCAAATAGCGACTACACTTGTGGTCAAGAGAAGCTTCGTTATGAAACTCGTTAAATGGTTACTAGACAACGGATAAACATACTTAAAATACTTAAATACAAACTTATTATGCATAGAAAACACCCAGACCCGAGACAATTTAGAAAAACAGTAGTTTCTAAATTGACCCGACCGGGGATCGAACCTGGGACCTCAGAGATGGCGACACCATGAAAACCGGTGTACAAACCACTCGACCAAGGAGGACGTCACGTGCTCAGCGTGACAGGTGGTGAGCCCGTCGCCGCTCTATGCTGTTGGATGTATGTGCAATCTTTAGTCCGCTTGTCGTCTTTAACGACACCCAAGGGAAGAGAGGGGGCGGTAGTACTCTTTCACCGCTACACGCGACGGTTATCCTCCTAGTAGAAGTTATTTTTTTTCTATAGTTGTGACACAAAATTTTTAAATTTGTGAAATGTTTTGTAATGAAAGCATATTATTTTGAAATTAACTTACAATAATCTTTCAATCGGTTAAATAAAGTGCCTTCGCACTCAAAGCGGTGTCTCCTACGATTCGCTGCCGCAACGCTTCGTGTGCGGACTTGTTTGAACATGTACGTGGTCGTATTGCTCTCGTCCTACGCGCGTATTACGTTACGCTTACGATACGACGCCGTGTGCGAAGGCACTAAGTCATCACTACAATTGGCTATTTGACAGTTGTAACAATAAGATATGAAATATGTCGTAAATGGTAGTTTATGATTTAACGATAATTATCCAATAGTTTTTTTTATTAAGATAATTGGTAAATATTTTATTTTTACAAATTAAATTTGCGAATTTTCATCTGTGGATTACAAGACCCGAAACACGGGCGGCAAGGGGCGGCCATGATTGAGCTTCATGTGACGTCACATTTCACAAAATTATCAAAAACCATCTGTCAGGTTTCAAGTTATGTTTCTATATTTATTGAAATGTGACGTCACAGAGCAAAATGTCACGTGACCAACCGTTTTTGCACGAAATTTGAAATCAATAAAGAAAAATATGTTTTTTCTGTTAAATAAGGGTTTTTTCGAGAAAGAAAATATTTTGCGGGGTATAAAATAAGCGTTTGTAATTTTTTAAATACTTTTTCGAAAACTGTCAAGTAGCCAATTGATGTATTGCCTAAATCACTACGCTTGCCAATCCTCGTTAGTGATCAGAAACCTGCTGTCTGTTGGTGATTACAGCTTATGCTTTGAAAAACCGCGAAGCATTTTGTTTGGTGTGGGAATTAAACCCTGGGCACTAAGTCGTTGCTTGGTTAAATATATTATTATACGAAAACATAAAAAAATAATGCTGTTTGTTAATACATCAGCAAAAGGATCGGCGTAAGTTATTTAGAATAGGGCAAAGTAAGTACCTAATATTAAGATGGTCGGTTCGCTTTATAATTTATTTGGTGACAGATTTACTATTCTGAGAACAAATCTATTTATACGGATCACATTTAATATTGAGAAGGAATCGATTCAACTTTAGTACAAGAAAATGGTGTACGAGTAGACTACAAATGAATTATATAAGATGTAAAAAGGTGAAAGTGGTGATCCAACGTCCCTGCCTACCCCTGTAGGGACTAAGGTGTTAGTAGTATGTTTCATCATCATTATCATCATCATCATTTCTTTGCCCTTGTCCCTATTTGTTGTTGGCGCATTATGTCCTTTTCCATTCGTCCCTATCAGCCATCAATTCTACGGTCACTCCTTTCTTCACCATATCATCTTTCACGCAGTTCATCCATCTTTTTCTAGGCCTGCCTCTGTCCTATCATATGTATGTAAAAATATCAACCACAACACCTACAACTTAAATTAATACAATTTGTTTCTTTAAGTCTTTAACTTATACAAATTCTGTCTTTGAATAGTTTGGATATAACTTTATGATAATGATTTCCCAAAAGTCTCTAATAAAATAAATGTTACAACTCACTTTTTAAATGTTGTTAAATTGTTTGTTTCCCAAATGAAGTAGTAAATAAAATACAATATAATATAATAATAAGCAGTACCTAAAACGCTATTTCTGCACGCGTAAAGGAACCTACGTCCAATCAGACAAGGCTGTTGCAAAAGTCCAACAAATAAATTGACTTTTCAAAGTCATTTCCTAGACTCCACGTAATAACGCCTTTGCTAGTAAAATCGCAGATTCGACGTAATAATGTGGTCTGCTCGTTATTAGGGCTCATAAAACATGGCTCGGATCGGGAAGCCATATTATTTCAGGGAATCATTTTGGCATTACCCAAATGGGGTCGTTTGGCGTTCGCCTTTAAAATTATGTAAGTTTCGCCTTTTGTCGTGTTTTTCTTGTAAAATGGAGGTTGTTAAATCAACTTGTCCGACCAAAAATACACAGTTGCCTAGTGCTAATTGATCAGTAATTAAAACACTACCACTCTTATGTGACTACTTAACATAAATTGAAGTATGGAAGTGTTTATTTTAGAATTTGTTTTTCTTATGGTCCCTTTGTTAGGATGAAACTCTTTTTACGTAATATACCTATCCCATTTACTTTTTTTACATATTAATTTCTCTTGATGTTTCAAATACCCTGAACCTTTGACTGAGAGGTCGTCTTATAATTGATTTGCAAGTTGAATACCGTCAAAGTTTTATATTTTGAGCATTTCTTTTTACTCGGAATTAGCTAACAGTATTATTCTAATGTTGCAGGTGTAGTTCTAGGCGTCGGATATAAAAACCTGTATACACACACATACGTGAACCTAATCGAATATTTCCTAATACCTACTTAATGTCCAATATATAAGTACCTTGACGATGTTATAGTCAGTTCCACCGCACACGTCGACTTATAATATCCGGTGTCGGTGTTAGCTGAAAGGAGGAGTGAACAAAGCTTGTATTTCAGCACAGTCACGATTGGAGCAATTTGCCGAATAGTTGGCGCATGCCACGGCTGGCGACGTTAATTTGATAGCTACCTACAGCCTACGTTATTGCACGCAGATTAGTGAGTCAGTGGGCTAGAACAATAGAGCGTTTCTTTAAAAATCTGAACTCAAATTTAAATTCACTCAGATGACGGAACTTACTTCGAAAGCATCTATCTCTGTAGAGGTTGAAATAGAATACCAAATATGAGTCACTTCTGTACAATATTTAATGTCAACATCTCACTTCACTTACGAGTAGTAACCGGTGAAGCGCATTCGACGATATCGAGTTGTAAAGATGTTTTCGAAGTTTGAGTTTACAGAATTGCTGTACTGTTCTATGGTCACGTAGTCTTGTCAAGCTTTATAAAAAAAATGAAAAGAAAGGTTTTTTGTTGATTTTATTTCGTTCCACGTATAAATTAATGTAAGTATTGAAAACGTGTTATTGTTGATAAAACTAAAGTAATGAAAATTATGAACAGTGTTTTATATATAAATTTTGATAACCCTTAACTCACCCTCAATTTCGTTTGCAGACAGTTCTTGTTGAAATTCAGTATAACCAGGGCGGGAAATTCTAATGTCCCCAGTATTGCAATTAAGCGGCCCTCCGGCCTCTTGATTAATATTAATTATATTCGCTAAATTAAATCAAACCTTGGGTAAATTGAAAAAAAAAGAGATTTCTATCAAAACCTTTTTGTATTTTCTGACGACATTCCTTAATAATAAAATTTTTTGATGGATTGCTTCGTAAAACCCGCATTGGGCCGGCGTGGTGGGTTATGTCCAGACCTCCCTATACTTATACAAATTGTTTTGAGAAGGCCTGATCACAGCACTGAACTGTTTAAAGGCTGGTGATACTTATGATGGTGGTTATATTAAGCAAGGCTTTAGTAATCGGGCTCATGACTAAGAATTCTGCTCCACGCTTTTTATGGCAATCCCTCAGATGTTTGAAGAGAGTATCGGGCTGCCATTGAAATGTTACGCCTTCTATTAAGTCTTCGCGGCTGTCTTCATCCACCCCCACATTATTTCTCAAACTGCCGGCACACACAACACTTAGTCTATAATCATTGTTGGCCTTTATTTAGCTTTCTATAAAAGCATGTATTTACTGTTAAAACGCTGGTAACAGCCTTGTGCATAGGTTGGATAGAATTTGGCTTAGCTAGCTACGCTGGACAGCTATTATAGTAATGCCATGAAAAATACTTAGATTTGGAAAACTATAGTAAATAATATGGTTTATGATAACATGTTCGGCATCGTCATCATCACACGATGTAGGCACATGAACAGGTTACTTTCATTAGTTTTTAAATAAAACATGTCTATGTGAAGCGCATTTAGCAGTAGGCAGCGCCGTGGGAAGGGTACCATTTTGATCCATAGGTCGATCCGGCTCGAAGGACCAAACTGAAAACGACAGGAATCAATGAAAACAACTACAACGAACAATATGTTTGAGGCAACTATGGCTAATGTTGGGCTAATGTGAAAAAATTAAAAGTACCAAAAATGTGACAACATCACAGACAATTTTGAAACATAAAAATTCTTTGTGACACTGAAAATACTTAAAAACTAACTAAACCTAAAAAGAGGTCTGCAACATATGCTTTCATATAAAAAAATGAAGTAAATAATATGGTATAATAACATGTTCATCGTCATCATCACATGATGTGCATGAACAGGTTACTTTTATTAGTTTTTAAATAAATAGCAGTCGGCAGCGCCTTAAAGTACCGTGGGAAGGGTACCATTTGTCATCCGTCATTTTGTTTTTTGTGGCAAAATATTAATTATTTTAAACGCCTTTTAATGTTTGTACTCATTTCAAAATGGTTGATGGAACAGAAGGTGATTGATGAGCCGACTATCAAATTGATTGATGGATTAAGAACAGCTGGATATACTGCAAAACAGTAGGGCGTAGCAGCTAGATTGCGGAAGCTAAGTGACTTTCGGTAGCTATCCTAAGTAACAAAATAAATAACTATAAAAAATGCAAAAGTAAGATTGTTTGTATGTTGCGCTCAACCGATCACCACGAAATTTTTATTACTCATTGTCAGGGTCACAGAAAGTGTGGTTTCTTGCGTTCTTGTCACAGTTAAAAAATTATGTCCTGAATGGGTAGGTTAAAAAGATTTGGACGATTCAAAGTACTTATTAATTGAGATTGAATAAATATATTTTGACTTTGAGTTTGACTTTGGATATAAAATACTTTTTATCCCGGTAAAATGTTTCTGTGGGATAACAATGTAGACTACGTTTACCAAGGCATTTTTGGCGGGGCATGTGTTTCCCAGCTCCTTTAGTGCCGCGGGACTATCGGGTATTTTAAGCGGGGCATGAAACGGCATTTTTATGCAGGCCGTCATGAATGGGTACGCTTGTTAAAGTGCTTATTCCACGGTGAGGAGCGCTCTCATTATTTTTGACTGCATCGGCTGCTTACCATCAAGCAGGATGCGGTCACTATGGCGAGTAAATATTTAAAAAAAATCGCTGGCAATGGCAATACTCGCACTAGGGGTACCTACCTATATACGATGTGTATTGGCATGCACTGTACAAACTTTTGGGGTGGATTCTACATACAAATATACATAATAAAACATTATACATTGAAAAAAGTTCGAACATCAGTAGAAAAAACAAATATTACGGTTTTCAACACCAAAAATGACGAAAAACACATAGTAACCAGTTTACTACATAAATTTACCTATTTTATTATATTTTTCAATATTTTTTATGAATTATATATTTGAGCTTAGAATCCACCGCTAAAGTTTGTACAGTGCATGCCATTCATTACATATTGTATAAAGAAGTAATTAAATTTAAGATAGACACTCAGAGACGTCAATTAAGTTTTAATGACAATTAAATGTCTTTCTTCTCTATTTAGCACTATACATGAGAAAGTGACAGCAAGATACTTAACCACTCAGTCTTGAAATTTAAATGTCAAAACTAATGACAGCAGGTGCGCCATATTTTTTTTAAAATTGCTGATGACGTCACAAATGCCGCCTTTTGCATAAAAATATTACTCTAAATTCAAAACATATTTTGTCGTTCTTTGAACAACAATATACTAAATTACTAACTGATATATTTCCTATCCATCAGGTATCAAAATAAAGTAATGATTGCAACAGTTTGTTTGTCTTAGTATTTCTCTAAAAATCACTCGGTAATCGGAAACATGCTAACGGACTTTACACGCTTTATCTAGTAGTAATAACGATGTATTCCTTACAACTTATTATCTAAATATAATCATTAATTACAATACAATACAATACAATAGTATATAGTCTCTATAATCATTTTCTAATAAGAAATAGTACTTACATTAGATAAATCTAATAAAAATAGCACACAAAGCACAGCGGCTAATTCACACCGACACAGAAATTGGCGCAACTGTCAACGTCGAAAAAAACAGAATCGAGCACAGACTATGCGATATTTTTCGATCACGATGCATAAAATGTACCACAGAACCGAAATGATCGACCTTGTTTATGCTAAAGTAGTCTGTAAGTCTATGAAAACACGGTACAAAGTCAAGTGGGAGAGCGCGGTCTTAGGCGCAGGACAAACACAAGCGGCGTCAGGCGTGGGCGCGGTGCCGGCGAGGCGCGGGTGAGGCGCGGGCGCGGCGCCGATGCGATGCAGAAGAAGTGTGCAAACGATGTCGAAAAGGCGAGGCGATAGGGCGGGCGGGCATTTTAGCATTTGGTTTCGACAAAACAACATGTCTTCATCTTCTGACGAAGTAGACTGATAAATAGTTCATATTAAAGTTTATTGTTCATATTAGTATTTTTTCATACGTACCTATCGTTATATTTAACGAAATAAAAATTATTAAAGTATATGATTTTAAACAGAATATTTATTTTTTCCAGTTATTTTTGAACATTATGACAGTGCTAGCTAGTCAATTGCATTGCATAACTTAAAGGTACATTATTATTAATATTATTTAATTGTTTTGAGATTTATGTGATTGTGTCCTCACAAGCGTGAGACGTTTTTTAAAGTCGATTTGTTAATTATTGTAAAAAAATTATTTAAAATAAATTTTGCTTTTGTATTTGTACACATTTATTAAAAATGTGTGTAGTTCCGATACTAGTATGGGAATTCCGATATTGAGATCCAGTATCGAAAATCAGTATCGATACTGAAAACTTTCCGATATAATGTCCACCCTTATCCAGTGCGCCGCTGCCAAGTGTGGTGCGGCGCGGGCGAGGAAGCGGCGTACGAGCACCCCGCCCGCGCCACGCCGCATGTATATGTCCCGCGCCCCGCCGCTTATAAACGATTCATATGAAATACGAATTAGCGGGCGCCTCGCCCGCGCCGCGTCCGCGCCGCGCCCGCGCCCGACGCCGCTTGTGTTTGTTCTGCGCTTTATGCGACCGCTTGGGGTGGGGTCTGACGGAATGGCGCGCTTTGTAGGTGCGGTCTCATGCGACCGTTTGGGGTTCTGGAGGTTAATTGTCATTAAAACTTAATTGACGTCTCTGAGTACGGCTGTTTGTATTACATCATCATTATCATAGTGTCTCTGTGGTCAAGTTGTTACACCGAAACAGTCTCAGAGCCAGTGGTCCCGGATTTGATTACCAGCAGAGAGAGAGAGAGATCAAGTCTTAGCTTAATCACCAATTTTGTCAAATGCGGGTTGGTCATTACAAAACCGTATAATGCACCGTACAACACGTTGCCCGACCTAGCAATAGAACCCGGGACCTTTTGATTTTGTACTGAGCACTCTGGCACGCATTCTCGTTGTGGAATCCTTTGTTAAAAACTACTTAAGTTTATCAAATGAGCGACTGGAAGAAGGTCTTTATTTGTTAAACAATTCTGCAAAAACAAGTCGTAAAATCACAAAGACTGCCATAAATAAGGCACCGAGGGGGACACAGCGTTCGTATTGAAGCTCAGTTTTTTATATACTTAACAACAACAAACAAAGTTAACGAAAACAATTTTATTAGGCACTTAACTACCATTCAACACATTGTCGAAAGCAGTGTGGTGGTCATCATCAACAGCCTATAAACGTCCCACTGCTGGGCACAGGCCTCCCACAATAGCACGTGGGGATATTGGGCCATAACGCACCACGCTGACCCAATGAGGGTTGGTGGGTTTTAACGACTGCCATCTTACAACAACCGGGACTAACGGCTTAACGTGCCTTCCGAAACACGGGGGCGCTCGAGATGTTTATAATTGCATGGTCACCCATCAGACGACCCGGAATTGCGAAAGTTGGCAAGATCGCAAGCCGAACGCGCTGCTCATTGTTAAAAGAACACTACCAAATCATATCTTCTCTTCGGTGTCGTAAAAGGCGACTAAAGGTATTGAGATATTCATAATTGGTCAATCATCAGGCGACCCGGCTTTGCCAAAGTTGCTTAGCGGCAAAATCGCAAGCCGAACGCGCTGCTCATTGTTAAAAGAACACTACCAAATCATATCTTCTCTTGGGTGTCGTAAAAGGCGACTAAAGGACTGAAGACTGCTCATACATCCAATAGCATAAAGCGATGATGGGCTCACCACCTATCGCGCTGAGCACGTGTACAGTTATTATATGGTGAAACGTAGACTGTGGCAAGGCGCTGCTTTTGCCGTCCTCATTGCCTAGTCTCTAACTTATACTTTGGGGATAAAAGTCGAGTGTAAACATATCATTATGTATGTCTATAGCAGCCATTTTCATGTCCAATTTCGGGCGTAGGTCTCTTCCATCCTTTTCCACTTCTGACGATCTTGGGCTATCGACATCCAATCATCTCCTGCGTGCCGTGCGAGGTCATCCCTCCGTCTCATTAAAATTAAACTAAATATTAAACTTTCCTACAATCACACCAATTATCTAGCCCAAGAGAAGCTTCGAAGAAACTCGTTAAATGGTTACTAGACAATGGATAAATATGCATAAAATACTTAAATACATAGTTATTATACATAGAAAACACCCAGACCTGAGACAATTCAGAAAAACATTAATTTCTAAATTGACCCGACCTCGGTACGAACCCGGGACTTCAGAGATGGCGACATTATGAAAACCGCTGTTCAAACCACTCGACCTCGTCGTCTTCTTATTGGTAGTCTTCCTCGCGGTCTTGGTGTGCCGTGGCTCATTCGAGCAGTATGTCCTGCCCAGTCTCGCCCATCTCAACCCACGTTCGGCAATTACTTTGACCACATTACTAACCTTGGTTTTAGATCGAACCTATAAGTATTTTTCTTCCGGTCGCGTAACGAAATGCCGAGCATAGCTCTTTCCATATTGCTCTCTGGGCAACACGGAGTTTGTCTGCGGATTTTTCGATTAGGGCCATGGTCTCGGCTCCGTATGTGAATACTGGCAGAACACATCTCACTCTTCTTTTCAAGTGCATGGCCATCTTGCTACGCGATATACTTAAGTTGGCGCCGAAAGCTGCCTACGCCCGGTCGGTACGTTTATCGACTTCTGCTGTTTGGTTTGCGCTGCCCAACGTCATCTTATGCCCAAGGTATATACTTCGCCGTGACTTCAACCGGTAGACGATATTGGTGGGTCCGTAAACATACGTGAGTATATATGTTTGAGTAAGTGGGTTGAAATGGCTGAACATTCGAATTGCGCTCATAAAAGCTTAGCAGGTCTCGCAATGGTTATTCGTTAGGCGGGTGACCATATAAAGAAACGTCTGAAAGCAACCGTAGCCTTTCAGCCAGCGGTGTAGCAAACATCAAATGCAGTAAGGTAAAGCCACCGAGGAACACCCATTAGATACTTCTATTTAGACCCATTCTACCTCTTTTCAGAGCTATATTTTTGTTTGATGACAGCCCTTTTCAGGGCTATATTCCTGTTTTCGTCTTGCGTCTGCCAATCTAAGAAACGCAGTAACTTGCATCTGTGCTTATTATTGTGAGAGTGTGGCTACGTGATGTATGAATGGTAATTTTTTGTTTAGTTTTGGTTTTCGCTATATTATGATGTACTAAACACGATTTTTAGGTAACGTAATTGGCGTGAGCCGTTTCAGTTAAAGTAAATAACTGAATGTGTTTCTGCCCGTTCTATTCGTACTACACTGGCCTGCAAAAATAAGTATCACACTTTCAAAATTGTAATAACTTTTAAAGTACACAAGATAAACAAGACACACAAGACTTAAAAATATTACTATTGTATAATTTACTATAGTTTCAACGGAAGCTGATAAAATTGCTATAAAACGTTTTTTTTTTATTTTAATTCTCTAACTTCTACAGTTCAGAGAAAAATAAAATTTTAAAAGTGTAATACTTATTTTTGCGGGCCAGTGTATTTGTTATTTTGTACTTTTAGGCGTACACAAACGTAGATACTTTCTGTTGCAACCGTCATAAACATAAACCGCGGTTGCAGTGTCCGATAACGGCCACTGAACGCACTGCAAATCGCGTTTTTGTGAAGACGATGTCTGGTGTACAACATAAAACAACATTCAACTCAACAAGCAACATAAAAGTGTCTACAGTTGCGCCTTACATGGCTTTACCCTATTTCTTCATACATTTTCCAGAAAATATTCACGTACCTGCTTTGCAATTCTGTTGCTTTTAGACGATGCTCTTAGCAAAGAGGTTGATATATACATTAACGGCAGTCTTATGCATTCGCTAAAAAAAAAGACGAGGCCAAAAATTATACGTGTGAAAATAAAAAGGATTCTGCGGCGAATGTGCCGCGAGGGACCGATGTATTTTCATGGAGTTGAAGGCACGTAATGACCGGAAAAAATGTTAAGTCGAACTTTTAACTCGTATAAAACGTTAAAAGTTTTTCTTTATGACACTGAGCCGACAAATGAGCCTATAAACGTCCCACTGCTAAGGTACAGCCTTTCAACAATCAAAAATCAATATCATTTATTCAGTTTAGGCTACAATCATTAAGCACTTATGAATGTCATTTTCGACAAGTTCGTGCGCGACCTTTACGCGGAACAATTTCTTCCGTGGCACTAATTTGTCTGACTACAAATATTAAATTTCTTTTCCTACAGGTAGGTTAATATTATTGTAACTAATATTTGTAAAGACAAATCAGTGCCACGGAACAAATTGATCCGCGTCAAGGTCGTGCACGAACTTGTCGCGCTATAGGCCATCGGTTCGTATATAGGCAATAAACTCAGCAACAAAGGCAGTTTTTTTTCCCTTTCTTTAATATTTAAAAAAAAATTGAAATAAATGCTTTTCCTATCATAGAAGAGTTTCAATCTTTCCAATACAAAAATAAAAACATATAAAGCATTAAAACTTTTCCTGAACCGTGTCTCGTACCGGTGAAAGAATACTACCACCGCAGCTTTCAGGGGTAGTTTCCGTTATCACGCGACAAAATGTTGGAATAATATCCCTCCTCCACTAAGAATGTTAAAGAACAAATGTAATTTAAAAAAAAAATTAAAGTCTTACTTACTAGACCAACAAATGTTAGGTATTCCAAAGTTCTTTTGCGGGTAGCGGGGACTGAAAGTGAAACTTATAGGAAGTAATACATTGTATCGATATATGTGTATATTGTGTATGAATGTATTGTATGTGTGTATATATATGTATGCATGTACATATGTTATATTTTAAAATAATTTTATATCTTATTTATTAGGTAATTTAGGCAAACAAAAACGTACTATGATCACAGGTTTTTTAAGTTTAATATTTGGTATATTTAATTTTTAGTTATAGTTTTGATTTTTTCACGCGACAAAATGATGGAATAATATCCCTCCTCCACTAAGAATGTTAAAGAACAAATGTAATTAAAAAAAAAATTAAAGTCTTACTTACTAGACCAACAAATGTTAGGTATTCCAAAGTTCTTTTGCGGGTAGCGGGGACTGAAAGTGAAATATAGGAAGTAATACATTGTATCGATATATGTGTATATTGTGTATGAATGTATTGTATGTGTGTATATATATGTATGCATGTACATATATTATATTTTAAAATAATTTTATATCTTATTTATTAGGTAATTTAGGCAAACAAAAACGTACTATGATCACAGGTTTTTTAAGTTTAATATTTGGTATATTTAATTTTTACTTATAGTTTTGATTTTATTTTCAAACTTTGGTAAACGTACTCGCATTCACACTCACGGTTGTAGCTGAAAACCAGCGATTCGCTCGCAAGGCTCGCGAATATGACGCTGAGCTGCCACCCTTTTGCTGCTGCGGCACACACACACATATTTATTATTTAGTGTTTTTATTGTGATTTTGTATATCAACGTGTGTGTGACTTTTAGCAGTAAATAAAGTTTTTATCTGTCTATCTATCTATCTATCTACCACCCCCTCTCTTCCCTTGGGTGTCGAAAAAGGCGACTAACGGACTAAAGATTGCACATACATCCAACAGCATAGAGCGGCGATGGGCTCACCTATCACGCCGAGCACATGTGCAGTCGCTATTTGGTGAAATGTGGACTATGGTAGAGGACTGCTTTTGCTGTCCTCATTGCCTAGTCTCTGACTAACCCTTCGGGGATAATAGTCGTGATTATATGTAGGTACCTATGTATAAAACCTTTCCACATAGACACAGCACGTAAGAATATTGGGAAATAATATACCAGTTTGGCACAAACTGTCTTTCCGAAGAACGGAGGAGCTCCAGATGATTTCTTACAATGTTATCTAATCTATTAAGGGGATCCTGCACGAAATTGTGAAAATTTACGTATTTTTAAGTTACTTGTACTATGCGCTGAATAAGTTAAATACATTAAAATAACTTACGTAAGTTAGCCTGATCATTGCACAAGGTCGTGGCCTTGTTGAAATTTGAAACAAATTCTTTAAACAATAACAAACAATACAAAAATGTAATGACTCCTAAAAACATTTTTTTTCGACAACTTTCTTAATTTTACGCATGAAAAATTGTTACAATTGTTACATGAAAATATTTGTATTGATATTCCGCAGGTCACAACTATCTCAAAAAAGTAAATTTTCATTTTTAACACAAGCGCGTGATGGTTTTATACATTTCGCAGAATTTTATTCTGCATTGGTCTGATGAAATAACTAGGTCTGAAACTTCAAAGCAGAATTATTCTAATTTTAAATATCAATATGATTGATTTTGCTTTGAAGTTCACTATGAGACTTAGGTATGTCAGTTTTTGCGACCACGCGGCACCCTCTTAATTACTGTCAACATGCTTTATAATCGTATTAAATTTTTTTAACGTCTCGTTATCTTTGTGTTATTTGAGCTTTTTTGACTCAAATAATTAAATATTACGAATGTCAACGTGCTGTTAACTCTATAATGCGATCATGGACGTAATATACAGACATTGCGTCCATGAATAACTTGTTTGATGGACTTGTTGGCGGGAAAGTGAAGCGTCATGTCTGCAGTATTGTTTTATTTTCGAAAAATTATGTTTCGTCGGATATTAATGTGAAATAATGGTGGAATAACCGTTAAGTGTTCGTGAGTATGCATGAGTGTTGGCAAATAAACAAAACAGTGCAAAAACACTTTTCAAATTCTCTCACGAAGTCCGTGTGAGATCTCAGTAAAGTCCCGCAAACTCAAGAGGTTTGGGGGAGAATGTCTTTTACCATTAAAAAAACCAATATTATTATCACTCACTAGCATCTAGTATAGGCAATGAAAATATTAACTAATAACTCTTTTTCCTGACACTTGACTGAATATCCTGAATTATATTTAAATGAAAATTATCGAAATATTTATTGGAGAAATGCTATTACTTACTCATTACATGAATTTATTTTTTAATATTTAATAATAAAATAATAATTATTGTATTTTATCTAATTTTGTTTGTTGATGTTAATAATTCGATAGTGTTAGTTTAATTTAATTTGATAATTCTAATTTAGTTTAATTATGTTAATTTAATTTAAAAATGTTAATTTTATTTTTTAATGTTAATTTAATATCATCTGATTTGAATTTACTTGCTTTATGTGAACAATTTAATAATGTTAATTTAATTGTATATTTACATGCCAGAAAGGCAGAACATACGCCTCAACTGTTTTTATAACACCATATTCACTATGTTCTAGTAAATAAAACTCATTTAATTTAATTTAATTTCATATACTTTACTTGACACCAAGCCATTATTTAAATAAAAATAATATATTATGGTGACATAGGTACCTAACTCTTTTAACTTGTTTATGGTAGGTATTTTGTTATTACATAATAAAGACATCACTCTTTAACCGAAACCTTTTACAAAGCAAAATCTTTACGGTTCCGCATTTAGAATGTAAGTATCTATATAATATTTTTAATAAAAACCGGCCAATATTTATTTCTGTACATAAATTTACGAAGACACGGCAAAAGTCACAAACCGTTTTATGAGGGTGATCCTCAAAAACTCGTTTCAAAAGAAATAAGGCGTTTCCCCTCCAAGGTGATATTTACTCAAAGCGTTAAACAAAAAACCTTAATGACTCCCCGAAATTCATTTTTCATAATATCATGTTTGTTATTTTTGTTTATTTCGAGTACAAAATCTCGTCGCTGGGGTTCTGTATTATTTGATTTAGATTTAAAGGAGTCTTTTATTAGCAGACCCCTCAGCCCCCATGCGGTCGCATAAGACCGCACCTACAAAAACACACTTGACTTTGTACCATGTTTTCATAGACTTACAGACTACTTTAGTATGAACAAGTTTGATTATTTCGGTTCTGTGGTACATTTTATGCAGTGTGATCGCAAAATACCGCATTCTAAGCCCAATTCTGTCAAATTTGACGTTGACAGTTGCGCCAATTTTTGTGTCAGAAAATTTCCACGAGTGAGTGGTACTCGGACCAAATAATTTGGTCCGAGGAGTGGTTAAACTCCAACTATCGTATAAAACGTAGAATAAAGTAAAACTTGATAACGGGCAGAGAGTGGTATATTGCCATCAAATTATGATATTTATACAATTGAGATACGGTCGAAAATTAATAAAAAAATTTAACATGCTGTGCCCGTTAAAGGTTTAATTAAACCGTTAATTTTTAAATCAGCAGAAGTGAGAAAGAATCACGACTATATTCACGAAGGAACCTCCTCTACCATAGTTCACTTTTCACCAAATAGCGACTGCACATGTACAAGGCGTGTGGTGGTGAGCCCATCAAAGCTCTATGCTGTTGGGTGTATGTATATGGGGCTCCGATAATCTAGTGGAGTTCAATGCCAAGAAAACACAGGTGTGCGCGTTCACAGCGAAAAAGTCGCCATTCCTTCCCCTTCCTTCTCTTCAGGGTACATCTCTAGGCCTGCAGAGCAGTATTAACATGCTCGGTATGGATATCCGCTGCGATCTGAACCAAAAGGACTACATCGAAACCGTGATTAAAAATGCCTCACGTAAACTCGGTGTCCTGAACAAGGTGCGGCGATTCTTCACGCCTGATCAGTTGTGTCTATTATACAAGACACAGGTGCGGTCTTGCGTGGAGTATTGCTCTCACCTTTGGGACGGCTCCGCAAAGTACCTTCTCGATGCCTTGGACAGATTGCAGCGCCGCGCTGTGCGCATTATCGGCAATGCGGAGGTCACTAAAACTCTCGAGCCTTTGCAATTGCGTAGAGATATTGCGTCACTCAGCGTCTTTTACCGTTTATACCATGGCGAGTGCTCTGAAGAACTCTTTGACCTCATCCCTCCTTCTCCCTTCCTCCATAGAAGTACGCGTGCTGCTTTTCGGAGTCACCAATTTACAGTCTCTAACATTCCATCACGCACAAAGAAATTTGGTGACTCGTTTCTTTGCCGCACTTCCAAAAGATGGAATAGTCTACCAGCACACGTATTCCCTCCTATCTATGACATAGGGTTCTTCAAACGAGGCGTGAAGAAGCACTTTGTGGGCCGGCAGAGTGAGGATGACTGATGCTACGTCTCTTACGCTGCACCAGTTGTCCTCGCGCCTGGACCTCATTTCCACTTAACATCAGGTGGAGTGGGGTCATTTACCGGGCATGGTATAAAAAAAAAAAAAAAGTGCAGTCTTTAGTCCGTTAGTCGCCTTTTACGACACCCAAGGGAAGAGAGGGGGTGGTAGTATTCTTTCACCGCTACGCTACACGGTAACAAAGCATCAGCTGTCTTACTTTATACACGCGATATACACTATTACCAAACACCTTAAGGCGATCCTGCACGAAATTGTGAAAATTTACGTATTTTTAATTCACTTTGTACTATGCGCTGAATTAGTTAAATACATTAAAGTAACTTAAGTAAGTTAGCCTGATCATTGCACAAGGTCGTGGCCGTGTTGAAATTTGAAACAAGTTCTTTAAACAATAACAAACAATACATAAATCTAATGACTCCTAAAAACATTTTTCTTCGATAACTTTCTTAATTATACGCATGAAACAATAATTCTTACACACAAGTTTTCTTCTTTTTTACACTAGCGCGTGATGGTTTTGTACATTTCTCAGAATAAAAACATTGCTCTAATCAAATTACTAGGTCTGAAATTTCAAAGCAGAATTGTTTTAATTTTAAATATCAATATGATTGATTTTGCTTTGAAGTTCACTATGATACTTATGTCAGTTTTTGCGATCGCGCGGCACCGCGCGGCACCCTTTCAGATTACGGGTGATAACGCGAACGAAGTCGCGGGTGTTAGCTAGCACAATGTATTTCCATATACATTATTAATTAGATGTCATTATTTCCTTTCATCGCGCAGAATCAAACAAACCGGTATGTACACATGAAAAAAAAGCATGTCCGACAAAAATAAATAGGATACATACTTTTACTGAGAAACTTAAGCTTATTAGTACATTCTTAGAGCGAATAACTTTGTCGATTCTCTAATACGCATGTAACAAGTGAGCAAATAAAAAGCAAAAAAATAATCAAATAACAACTCGACAAGAAGAGAAACATAAAAAGGAAACCGGCGTTGTTACATCCCCTCTGTCATGAATGGCAAACAAATTTGTAATGATCGCAAAGGAAATTGCCAGTTAACATTAGGACTGCGCAATATCTTTATTTGCCGAGGAATGTAAAATGGCGGCTTCACATTAGTGCCGTGAATTCACGCCATGAATTCATGGCACAAGTCTTGCCCTTCACATTCACGGAATGCTGACAATCGTTCGTGAAACCCGCCGCGAAATGGACGTAGAAGCTGCTGCTGCAATAACTTTGTTTGCTGTGGCAACATACTATTTAGACGTACAAAACATTATTAGAAAGCGTTGAAAAAAAAGAAGATGGTGGATGACTGAAATACATCGTAACCAATCAAAGTATAGTCTGGAGTAAACTGATTAATATCCTCTTTGAATGTGGATGTGTACGCGCGAACGCCGCGCGAACCCTTCGTCGCGGGTCAAAACACGCGCGCGATCACGCCTGTTCCCCGATCAGATCGTGGAACAGGCGTAAATGCGCGAGAACCCCGCGAAAACCGTCCACATTCACGTTCACGCCTGTTTACGAAGCTTCACGGCACTAATGTGGAGCCGCCATAAGACAGTTTGTTCGTTCAATGTATTCAGTAACAGCGCTATGGTGACAGTATTTAAAATTAAATTTAAATTGGTTTACGCTCACACCAATTATCTAGACCAAGGTGAGTATTCTAGTTATTATTATTATTATTATTCTAGTATTCTACTCGTTAATATGTTGAACGGATAAATATATACCTACAGGGTTATTGGAAATACGTAGCGATCCCTTTATGGGGTGATAGTAGAGATCATTAGCTATCAAATTGCCCTAGACTAGATGGGGCAAAAATGTACCGAAGTAGAAAAAGAAATTTCTCTTTTTTAAATTCCTGTTCTTTTTAAACGTATTAGAGTGTTAGCAAACTAATAGTAGATTGTTATACAAAGGGCTAAAATGACCCATTATATACGAGGTAGTTTTACTCCCGAGCTTTAGCGAGGGAGTAAATAGTAACCGAGTTTTAATGGGTTTTAGCGCCGAGTGTTACACTCTGCTTTTCACTACGAATGCGAGAAAATAAAACAATCCAATATTATATGAATTGGTTTATTTTATTTAAAATTAACCCGTTAGTTGCTTTAATGACACCCAAGGGAAGAGAATGGTTGGTAGCATTATTTTGATGAGCCCATCGCCGCTCTATGCTGTTGGATAGTAGATATGTGCAGTCTTTCCATCTCTTCCCTTGGGTGTCGTCAAAGGCGACTAACGTACTAATGACTGCACGTACATCCTACAGCATAGAACGGCGATGGGATCATCAAAATAATACTACCAACCCGTCTCTTCCCTTCGGTGTCGTAAAAGGCGACTAACGGACTAAAGACTGCGCATACATCCAACAGCATAGAGCGGCGATGGGTTTATCAAAATAATACTACCAACCCCTTTCTTACCTTGGATGTCGTAAAAGGCGACTAACTGACTAAAGACTGCACATACATCCAACAGCATAGAGCGGCGATAGGCTCATCAAAATAATATTACCAACCCTTCACTTTTCTTCGATTTGGAAAAAGGGGACTAACGGACTAAAGACTGCACATACATCCAACAGCATAGTGCGACGATGGGCTTATCAAATTAATACTACCAACCTCTCTCTCCTCTTCGGTGTCGTAAAAGGCGACTAATGGACTAAAGACTGCTCATACATCCAACAGCATAGAGCGGCGATGGGCTCATCAAAATAATACTACCAACCCTTCCCTTCCTATGGGTCTCGTAAAAGGCGACTAATGGACTAAAGACTGCACATACATACAACAGCATAGAGCGGCGATGGGCTCATCAAAATAATACTACCAACCCCTCTCTTCCCTTGGGTGTCGTAAAAGCGACTAACGGGCTAAAGGCTCAATACCTAAGCACATGTGCAGACTGTGCAGTTTTTTCTTGCTGAAGCGTGGTCTGTGTTGTCCATAGATTCAAATGATTACTAATTTTATCATAAACTTTAATAAAAAAGTTGTTGATCTAAGTAAACAGTAATAAGTCGAGTCTTTATTCATGATTATTCTACATAAGACTAAATACTTTTTCGTTTTTGTAGGCTCATTGTCATGTGACATACAAAAATTTAGAAAAAAAAATACTTTTTCCCCTAGGGCGAGAAAAGCTATTTTAGCCCCGCTCTAGAACGCTACAATGACGGTCTTTTTGAGCAAGAGGAGTGAAAAAACTTTTTTAATCCACTTTGATGTAGCCTGACCCACTTTTCTTAATATTTTAAATATTTTTTTCGAAATCGGTACATTTTTCCCCATCTACCCGAAGGCAATTTGATAGCTATTGATCTCCACTATCACCCCCTAAAGGGATCGCTAGATATTTCCAATAACCCTGTATAAAAATAAAAAAAACACACAGACCCGAAACCAATTTAGAAAAATAGTTTTTCTCTAAATTGACCCGACCGGGAATTGAACCCGGGACCTCAGAGTTAGCACGACGCCAGACCCGGCGTGCTAACCACTCGACCACGGAAGTCGTCAATAAAACAAGTTATGAATGACAAAGGAAAGAAAAGCGGCTTCGTTGCTACTGTTCGTAGCAATCCACCATTACTTGTAGCATACGAAACTGACTGTAGCTACGACTCGTACCGCCATTAGCCATTGCCTTCTGTATTGGTTTTGCTAATTAATGCCGATGACGTGACAATGACATTGTAAATTATTTTACTGATTTAGTACCTTTATACACCCTTATTTTTTACTCGTTTTAATGGAATGAAGGGTGAGTTCCACCCATGAAACTGAACAACTTTCCCCAAGAAACCTATGTACAAAATTACCAAAAAAAATAAACCTTCCATACAAAACTGTCCGATTAGCTGACGACAATAGTAATTATGGGAGGTCGAAATTTTTTTGTCATTTTTTTGCACATAGGTTTCTTGGGAAAAGTTGTTCAATTTCATGGGGGTTTCATTAAAAAATTAGGGTTAGGTACCTTTGGAAAACGTGCTAACCACTAGACTATGGAGGTCGTCAAAATTTATGTACCTACTACGTTTTACTACAACAACTCATGTAAAGATTGAACATGGGCCATAACCCACTACGCTAGCCCTATGAGGGTTGGTGGGCGGGTTTAGGTGATCTCACCTGTGCCCTATGATCCCCAAAGGGTCCAGAGACTAGGCAATGAGGACAGCAAAAGCAGTCCTTTGCCATTGTCCACTTTTCACCAAATAGCGACTGCACTTGTGCTCAGCGTGACAGGCGGTGAGCTCATCCCCGCTCTAAGCTGTTGGATGTATGTGCAGCCTTAGTCCGTTAGCCACCTTTTACGACACCCAAGGGGGTGGTATTATTCTTTTACCGCTACGCGACGTTACGTTTATAGGCTGTTTTACATGTGAAAGGGAGCAAACGAGCATGGGGGCAACCTGATGGAAAGTCATCATTGCCACCCATAGACACCCGACCAGAGGAGTTGCAGTAGCGTTGCCGGCCTTGAAGAAGGAGAGGACCTCTGAAGAGTAGGAGTTGTGTGGATTTATGCTTCGTTCGTCCCGAAGTTTTGTCTCACATTCCAAAAAATTCTTAGTTTGTCCCATATCACTACTGAAGTTGTGCTTCGTCCCAAATTACAAGTAGATAGGTAGTTAAAAGTACAGTCAAAACAAAAATGGCTGAATGTACAAACGATAAGATTAAAGTAAGTTTGGCACATAAAAAAATGATCTGTAAAAGTAATATGTTATAGGACAAAGCGAGAATAAAATAATTAAAATAATATTTTGGAAAGAAGGAAGCATATTGTTTGGGATGAACCAGGATTTTTTGATGTGGGACGAATCTCAGTGGGACGAACGAAGCATAAACCGTTGTGAGAGAGGGAAGCGGGGAGAGTTGGGCCTTGTGTACTTTCACACACCCGACGAAACACAACAACAACAAGTGCCGTTGTTTCACGCTGACTTTCCGCCGGGCGAGACGGCCCAATTCGTGCTGCGACGCAGCGTGGCTCTACATTTAGAAAATGATACCACTGCTGATGACTTTATTATTATTATTATTTTCTTTATATAATTTAGGTTTTAAGTAAAATTTCTAACACTATTTTATAAATCACAAATCATTTATTTGTGGAATATCATGTACATAACATTGAGATGTAAGACAACGATTTAAGGTATCAACAATATTCTGCCATAAGTATGTAGGCATGCAAATATCCATAATTATAATACACACATCAAAAGTGTCTAGGGATCAACATATATTTTTGCAATAACTTTTCTCCTGATTGATATTAATTAAAATTTTCTTTAAGGATTCATCAAATAAAGTGTTTTCGTTTGTCTACAGTAACGATAAACCAAGTCACCTTTGCATTAATAAAGAAATTTGCCATTTTCCTAAAAAAGGGATTTTTGACATTTGAACCACTAACATTAAAGTTCGAAAAAAAGACTGAAATAACAGTTTTCTTTAAAATTTTATTGGGTAACTTAAACAATTAATAATCCGTGTTTCTACCGCGAACACTAACAACACAAGAACATCGGTTTGGCATACTCAAAATGAGTTCATCCAAATCACGCTGTGGAATGGCCGCCCATGTTCGTTGCAACAACAAAAAAAGGTCTTCTTGCGACTGGATACCCTCCATATTCGGCAGAGTTCTTCTCTGTAGCATATCCCATGCATGCTCAATCGGGTTCAAGTCTGGCGACTGAGCAGGCCAGGGCATGACATTGATGTTAGCTGCGGCGAGAGTCTGTCTTACAACTCTTGCGGTGTGCGGTCGTGCATTATCATGCATTAACTGAAATAAGGGACCGATTTGCACTTGTAGAGGAACGATGACGTCTGATACAATCGTCTCAGCATAAATTTGAGCGTTGAGGTTGCCTCTGATCCAAATCAACTCAGTTCTTCCGCCGATCCAAATACCCGCCCATATCATGATGGTTCCACCACTATAAGGATGGACTTCCTGGCAGGATTTTAATCGCTGTTGGCGTCCAGGGGTTCTCCAGTGTCGTATACGTCTTGTATCCGGTCTCATACCAAAACGAGACTCATCAGAAAAGCACACGAAACGCCATTGTTCTTCTGCCCAATTTCTGTGTTCAAGAGCCCATTGATATCGAATCCTACGATTGTGCATTGCTATAGGTGGTACCCTTAGCGGTCTTCGGGAATGAAGGTTCACTTCATGCAAGCGGTTTCTGACTGTTTGGTCGCTAATTAAGTTCCCTGAAGAGTGATGAAGCCTCACGGCTAACATCATGGCGGTTATTGTTGGAGCTCTTCGAGTTGTGATTTGAATGTATCGGTCTTGTCTCCGTGTGGTGCAGCGATACCGTCCTCCATGGCGCTCAGCCACGGTACCAGTGCTTCGGTAACGTGTCCAAAGTCGACTGATAACACTCTGACTTGTATTCAGAGCTAAAGCCACAGTACGTTGCCGGGAACCAGCTTCTATCATTCCCACGGCTCTGAGCATTTCTTCCCTGCTTAAATGACGTCGCTGCTCCATAATAACGTTGGTTTTAATCAGTAGTAGGGAAACAGTAGCACTAATAATGTCTTCAATGCGTTGTATGTTTTTATAGGGAAAATATTGACAGCTGATTTTCATCTTTTACTAGAAATTGATTGAAAGTAACTGTTTCAAATTATGAAATGCACCAAAAAGGATCCATATAAATTTATAAAATCATAAATTTATTACAAAGCCACATCTCAATCTCAAGAAATCCGCATAAAAATGCTTGATCCCTAGACACTTTTGATGTGTGTATATAAAAAAGGTTGCCACCGGCGCGGCAGCGGGGATAGACCCAAGCTATCTGTGGTTAGGGCTGCAAAGTGAGGAACCTCCTGACAATACGAGCCGTGTCAAGGAGTACTGCCTTTTGCATCAGACCCATGCCCTAACCTTTCAGCGAGAGCCTCTCCAGGTGTTGATCGAGGCTCTTAGCTAAAAGACCTTTTTTATATTTTTATTGCTAACAATGAAATCTGGGATCATCATTTACCCGGAATTCATTGTAATTTTCTTAATATCTCATCCAGAGACTCGCGTTTGTTTAAGAGTTAAAATAAGCTGTCATAATAATATATTTAGTATTATAATAATTTACCTTGTACCATGCTTTTTAACCGTGTTTAACCGTGTCGCTTAGCGATGAAGGAATACTACCACCCCATCTCTCTCCTCAGGTGTTGTAAAAAGCCACTAGCGAACTGAAGACTGCACATACATCCAACAGCATAGAGCGGCGATGGGCTCACCACCTGTCACGCTGAACACATGTGCATTATAGTAATTTGGTGAAATGTGGACTATTGGACTGCTTCTGCGGTCCTCATTGTCTAGTCTCAGTCTAACCCTTTGGTTAATGTTGGTATCTACGAGTATGCATAATGTAATAAGCATATGCGACGATATTACAGTAAGGATAACGTTCATATTATTTTTATGCCACTATGGCTTGGCTATTCATCGGTGCTTATGTTATTGCAGTTTGCCAACAGTTTGATAGTACTGTTATTACATTGTTGGAGCTTTGTTAGTTTCATGTACATACATGAACGAGCAAGTTTACTATGAATATATTATGCCTCACGGCTGCAAATATATAAATAATTATAGGTATATCAACCCCTTCCTTTGGATGTCGTATAAGCGACTAACGGACTAAATACTGCACATATATCCAACGGCATAGGGTGGCGATGGGCTCACCACCTGTCAAGCTGAGCACAAGTGCAGTCGCTATTTGGAAAGTGAAAGTGAAAAGTGGACTATGGTAGAGGACTGCTTTTGCGGTCCTCATTGCCTAGTCTTTAACTATAACCCTTCGTGGATATTAAGCGTCAGTGTATACATGTAGGTATGTATGTAATATGTCAACCCCATACATTAAATATTCTATTCTACAATCGTTTTATGCCACTTGTGTCGGTCCTCAGCTAAACTTCTACGCTTAGAACTGCTCTGTATTCAGCGGATGTTTAGAAATTAAAGTATCTCCGCGTCGAATCTAAACTCGATTATATTGAGTCGGAACTAAGCATATTAGCTGGTTCTGTATTAACAAAGAGGCTGTGCTCGCGGAGACATTGTTCCTATATCTGATTAATCTTAACTAGAGCGCAGTTCGTTATTATAATTGTGTATGTATCCCTTGAACTGTGTGCGATGGAAGGAATGGGTTTTAGGAAGGGATTGGAATTGTGAGGGGGGGGGGGAACTCTCACTGGCCGGACGAAACACAACAGCACCAAGTGCCATTATTTCACGCCGGATATTCGTGAGAGGGTGGTATTACCCCGGGCGAGCCGGCCCAATGCGTGCTGCAACGCAGCGTGGCTCTACCACTCAGTCAGCGGTATGTTAGCGGAACTTATATAATAGTGATAGAGTTACAAATTAAAAAAGAAAAATCTCCACGGTTAGGATTCGAACCCGCACCCTTCTGGCAATGGGCCAGGTGCTCTTTGCAGTTGAGCTACCGTGGAACTTCTCCAGTCCGCCGAAATTAATCAACACCATCTTTATTTTGTACTTTGTAAGCCAAAGTGGACATTCAATGTCAACAAACTACGTTATCAACATCGACAGGTTCGAATTCTGTAGTGAAATTTCCACGTAGTCTGCTCTTGTCGAGGCGGCCCGCGACCCGAGGAGCAGGTGGGTTTAACGCTCGCCACGGTGGTGAGCTCGATATAGATACGATAAGCTCACGTGCCTCGCAGCGCCGGAGCCGTGACAGAAAATATGCCTGCTGCATGCTTGCATGCATGCTACATGCTTGCCTGCATGCTGCATGCTTGCCTGCATGCTGCATGCTTGCCTGCATGCTGCATGCTTGCCTGCATTCTGCACGCTTGTTTGCTCATTATATCCATAACTTTTATATCATTAGATTATTATAATTATCAAATGTACCAATGTATGCTTTTTGAAATTATGGTAAATAAAATAAGTGTTAACTTGTAAGAGTTTAGGGATTTTGTCAGTTATTCTTATTGCATGTATGCTTTTTGAATATAATGTCTTCTGATCATTATGGCATATAAAAAAATATGCCTTTTGTTACTTATGCTTATCGAAATTAAGCCTTTCTATGGTTATGCCTGACACACTTCACGTCGTTAGTTTACTATACACATTTGCTACGATCCGGATCCTGACACACTTCACGTCGTTAGTTTACTATAGACATTTGCTACGATCCGGATCCTGACACACTTCACGTCGTTAGTTTACTATACACATTTGCTACGATCTGGATCCTGACACACTTCACGTCGTTAGTTTACTATACACATTTGCTACGATCCGGATCCTGACACACTTCACGTCGTTAGTTTACTATACACATTTGCTACGATCCGGATCCTGACACACTTCACGTCATTAGTTTACTACAGACATTTGCTTTGATCCTGATTCTGACACACTTCACATCATTAGTTCACTATAGCCGGGGTTATTGTCCGAAATTCTGTCTGCTTCGCGACCGCATATAAGCAATCGACAATGTCTCCCTAATATAATAGAAAGTTGCTAATTCAGCAATACTAGTTTCATTCCAGCCACAAAGCCGCAAAATGAACAAGCCATAATTTAGCACAATCAAATTTCTACCCTAAATTTAAATTGTTAAAGTTTAATGTTGTATGACACAATAGATACCCACAGCTGACCAAACTTTTGGCGGTAACTGAACTACAGTCGGAATTCAGCTTTTATCTTAATCCGACGCGGATTAAGGCTTTGGTTACATTGATGACATTTTAATATAATCTTTATTAATATAACTACGACTATTATCCCCGAAGGGTTAGTCAGAGACTAGGCAATGAGGACCGCAAAAGCAGTCCTCTACCACAGTCCACTTTTCATCAAATAGCGACTGCACATGTGCTCAGCGTGAAAGGTGGTGAGCCTATCGCCGCTCTAAGCTGTTGAATGTATGTGCATTCTTTAGTCCGTTAGTCGCCTTTTACGACACCCAAGGGAAGAGAGGGGGTGGTAGTATTCTTTCACCGCTACGCGACACAGTAAAGGCGGGTCTCCTTAGACACTGTTTTGTGTTTTCTAACACCTAACATCAAACATCTAACAAAATATGTCAAAATATGTACGTAGGCCACGCCAATATTTGTTAGATGTTTGATGTTAGGTGTTAGAAAACACAAAACAGTGTCGCAGGAGACCCGCCTTTATTCGGACTTTATTACCTTATGTTTTGCGATGATAAGGCGTACTTCACCCGTATTCCTCAACTACTGAGGAGCTGGCGGGCTATCTTATCTCTAACTGTCGGAACGCAATAATCCTAGTATTATTGATTATTGATACCAAAACCAAACTAAGTGCAAACATATACGCTGCGATCGCTAGGAATACACCGGGGTATGTATCCGAGGTATGCCAGTATGTCGCTGAGAGTCGAACCCAGGACCTCTGCGTCTGAAACCGGTGGCCTAATCACTAGACCACAGAGTAGTTCAAAATTATGCAATTAAATATTGTTATGCACTAGCTTAATGACGTATTGTTTGCCGAGCTTATGCCCTAATTAGGAGCGTTTGGTAAATAATTGACCAAAATTAAATCTGAACATGGCAGCTTAATCCGTTTATCAATGTGTTATGAGGATTTCGTTGATTATTTGGCTATACAAACATATAACATTATTAATTTGTCGTTATTGGTTTTGATTTGGTTCGTTAAGGACATACATATAAGCACGACTATTATCCCCGAAGGGTTAGTCAGAGACTAGGCAACGAGGACAGCAAAAGCAGTCCTCTACCATAGTCCACTTTTCACCAAATAGCGACTTCACAGTGCTCAGCGTGACAGATGGTGATCCCATCGCCGCTCTATGCTGTTATTTATATGTGCATTCTTTAGTCCGTTAGTCGGCTTTTACGACACACAATAGCAGACAGGAGTGGTAATATTCTTTCACCGCTACGTGACACGGTTTGTTAAGTAGACCGAAAGAATTTAGGACCTTAAATATAAATAATTTTAAAAGACACTTGGGTACATGGTTAGGATCACACACCTTGTATGACTTCAAAGAATTTTTTGACATTAGAGGATAAATTGTTTTGTGTAATACTACCTACATTATTTTAATGTGAATATATTGCATGCTACTTAATTTGACTAAACATGTTTAGTGCTTATAATTAATTGTTACATCTTTTATACCATGTTTAACTGCAAATAAAGTTTATGATTATTATGATTATTTAGGTATTATCTAATATTCTGTGTACAGAAATTGTAATCTGATTCACTTGGAGGCTATCTTATCTGATGTTAGCATTTGAGCACAATCTAATAAATACAAACATATAATCACGACTATTATCCCCGAAGGGTTAGTCAGAGACTAGGCAATGAGGACCACATTAACAGTCCACTGTTACTATCCACGTTTCACCAAACAACGACTGCACATGTGCTCAGCGTGATAAGTGGTGAGCCCATCGCACCTCTCAACTCATCTCATCTCACCATACTGTTTGATGTAGGTGCTGAATTGAGTCCATAGTGGCCTCTTACGACACTCAAGGGGAACGGCGGTTAATAGTACACTATTCTTTTAATAGATCTACCCCTCAGGCCCCAAGCGGTCGCAAGAGACCGCACCTACAAAAACACACTTGACTTTGTACCGTGTTTTCATAGACTTACAGACTTCTTTAGTATGCACAAGTTTGGTACATCTTATGCATTGTTATCGCAAAAATATCGCATAGTCTATGCTTGGTTCTATCAAATTTGACGTTGACAGTTGCGCCAATTTTTTTGTTAGAAAAGTGCCACGAGTGAGTGGTTTAAATAATGTAAATGTAAATTAGTTAATCCTGGGACACTTGATTTTTAGGGTCACAGCATAATATAAATTATAATATACAACATACTAAATTAATTAGCACTTATAAGTTTACTGAACATAAGTAGTATTGAAGCATATCAATTGAAACCAATATTTTACAGAATGAATTGCATTAACATTCATTTGAAACTGAAAAATGGGGTGATTTGACAAGCTTTTTACATGTCACATGCGCAGCGCTCGTTGTGTTATTGTGTATTATATTTTTTGGATTTTTAAGACTGCGTTAATTAATACTTTTTTTTTTTTTATAGCAGAAGGAGGCAAACGAGCAAGCGGGTCACCTGATGGAAAGTAATCACCGCCGCCCATGGACACCCGCAAAACCAGAGGAATCGCAGGCGCGTTGCCGGCCTTTAAGGAAGGAATAGGCTCGTTTCTTGAAGATCCTTAAGTCATAACGGTCCGGAAATACCGCCGCCGAGAGCTGGTTCCACAACACTGTAGTTCGAGGCAAGAAATTTCTTGAAAAACGCACAGTAGTAGACCGCCATCCATCAAGGTGATGTGGATGGAATGACAGTCGATTGCGTGTAGTGCGGTGAAGGAAATAAGCGGCAGGGATCAAGCCGAACAATTCCTCAGAACACTCCCCATGATATATACGGTACAATATACAGGGAGACGCAACGTCTCTCCGAAGAGCCAGTGGATCGAGCCGACCTGAAATAACCACGTCGTCGACAATTCGAGGAGCTCTGCGTTGAATGCGGTCAAATGGAAGGAGTTGGTATTGGGGTGCTCCAGCCCAGAGATGGGAGCAGTATTCCATATGCGGCCTGACCTGTGCTTTATACAGTTGTAAACGGTGAGCCGGCGTGAAATACTGACCCGCTCTATTAAGCACACCCAGCTTTTTCGAAGCTAATTTAGCTTTACCTTCCAAATGACCACGAAACTGAACGTCACTCGAAATATCGACGCTAAGGATTCCAATAGTAAGATTGGTATCAAGGGGAGCTCCCTCAAAGTTCAGAGGTACGACGAAGGGATGTTTTTTCGCGGTAAATGCGCAAACTTGTGTTTTGGAGGGGTTAAAGCGGACTAGGTTATGTCGGCCCCAATCCGAGACATGACTTAACATGTTCTCGGTGTCAGTTACAAGTTTATTCCGGCTCTCGATGACGCTTTCCAGAGAAATATTAGCTCGCCCGGTGTAGAGCGTAACCTCAGTACTGTCGTCTGCATAGCAATGAATGCTGTTGTTATGCAGCATGTCATTGATATGCAGAAGAAATAGAGTAGGGGACAACACACACCCCTGCGGGACTCCAGCATTCACGGGCTTCATGTCGGAGCACGAACCGTCGACTGCGACTCTGATGCTACGCCCAGTGAGAAAGCTGGCAATCCATGAACACAATTTCTCAGGAAGCCCGTATGATGGAAGTTTAGAGAGAAGAGCCCTGTGCCATACCCTGTCGAAGGCTTTTGCTACGTCCAAGCTAACTGCCAGTGCATCCCCTCTACTCTCGACTGCCTCCGCCCATCGGTGAGTAAGATACACTAAAAGATCACCAGCCGAACGACCGCGACGAAAACCATACTGGCGATCACTTAGTAGCTGGTTCTCTTCTAGGTACCTTAAGAGCTGGCGGTTTGTAATGGACTCCATTACTTTGGAGAGTAAAGAGGTAATAGCTATTGGCCTGTAGTTGGACGGATCTGAGCGATTGCCTTTTTTTGGAATCGGGTGGACAAGGGCTGTCTTCCAAGAGCTCGGGACGACGCCAGTAGTGTAAGAGAGCCGGAAAAGGCGCGTTAGAACTGGTGCCAATTCAGGAGCACACGTCCGAAGCACAATGGGTGGAACTGCATCAGGCCCACTCGCCTTGTGGATATCAAGGGAAAAAAGAGCCTTACGAACTGACCTTTGCAGGAACTGAACGTTTGGCATTGTACAAGCGCAATGCGGTATGGTTGATGGAGAGTTTTCCCCATCGTCCAAGGTCGAGTTTGAAGCGAAAAGAGAGCCCAAGAGATCGGCTTTCTCCTTTGCAGTATAGGCCAGGCAGTCATCGGTCCTGTGCAATGGTGGTAGGGACGGCTGACAAAAATTCCCTAAGGTAGCTTTGGCGAGAGACCAGAACGCACGCGTCCCCGAAGGAAGCCGCACTAGTCTCTCGCCAATTCTACCTATGAATGATGACTTCGCCTTGGCAATGTCCTTCTTAAAGGATCTGGCGGCAAAGTTGTACTTCTTTCTGAGCGCACTGGTGTTTGGATCCTTTGATGACACCGCATTAGCCCAGGCTTGGTAATGTTGTCGCTTTTGGCGAGACGCCATTTTGCAGCAACGACCAAACCATGGTTGGGACTTGCCGCCAATGGGAACCACAGAGTTTGGAATGAAAAGTTCCATTCCCTGCAGTATCACATCAACAACAGAGTCAGCGGCGACATCAGGATCATCCAGCGAGAAGCAAACTCGCCACCACGGGTAGGACGCAAAGAAACTTCGCATCCCATCCCAGTCCGCTGACCTATAATGCCAGACTCGACGACTAGCCGCTGGTTGCGGTTTTGAAGTTTCTGTGAGAGGCAGAGTGCTGCGAATCAGACAGTGGTCTGATGAGCCTAGTGGTGCATCAACAGAAACTTGATAGCCGTCTGGGTGCGAGGTCAGCAGAAGGTCCAATAAAGAAGGCGCATGGCCCTCCACATCTGGAACCCGTGTTGGCTCTGTTGAATACGAACAGAGTGCCCCTATCAAAACCCTTGTGTCTATAGTTGTTCAATAAAATGTCACACGGTGGGCAAAATTTGAATGTTGAATCGCGCGACGAAATTATGTTTACCTACTTCATTGAATACGTGGTAAGAGTCTCGTGATTGGTCCAAACCATCGCAAGTAGTGCTGCAGCACTGTCCCGAGAACATGGTTGCATTCATCCCTGAGTAGGTATTGAAATCAAAATTAATACGATTTTATTCATAGTTATATATAAATAGCTTCATATTCAAATTGTCGTCAGATTATGGCTGTAAAATCCGTGGATTTAAGCCATGGATCTGTTTTATCGGCTGTGGATCTGACCACATATTCTATGACAATTAATTTCTGTGCATAATTACCGTATCTTATTGATAGACTGACTCGTTTTTAAACCTTCTTTTCCCATGTAATTTTTGTTATTGCTCTGATGTTGTTGCTCTGACGCGAAGAATGCTTCACACCCAGTATTCACCCAAGTATTTGTTTATTTTGCGTTAATAGGTAAATTAGAACGTTTCAAAATCTTAAAGTTTATAATATATTTTTACGTTATTGTCATCATAATCTACTTTCAGTTACCTAGATCGGTAAGAATAAATGTACCAAAAATCTTTTTGAATAGAACGGCTCAGGATCAGGTGATTGATCGCTCAGCCACAATGCCTCTTGGCCAAGTCACTAGACACCTTTTCTGGGTTGTAAAGGCCTTGTGTGAAGGCCTCGTGTTAGTTTTGTACTGATAACACAACAACCTTTCAGACATAGAATTATAATATCATAAAATGGAGGGTTTTTACGCATTTCGGTTACCCATACAAACTGCCAAGCATAAAATTTTACAAACCAATTCAATAAACCTTTGCATGCTGAAGTAAAATACCTACAGGGATCTTATTGCTTTGTAAAAAAACATAAAAAAATGTTAAATTAGCTGAGTTATTGCGTTCTTAAATATAGTTGACCACAAATCGTAATAATTCAGCACAATAAACGCTATTTTAAAATGTTATCTAAGTAGTCCAATCGATATCGAGTCAGCGTTGCATAACGGAATATGAACGCTCGGGTCACACGATAAGTTTCAATTTCGCGTGAAAGTCGTTAGAGAGTGAACCTTCTGCACGTAGTACTATTAGTTATTCTGTGGTAGTACTAAGGTCTCTGGTTTTTCCATAGCATTCAAAGTTTTGATAAAATGGTTTATCCTTTTGTAAAATTTTGAACAGTCACAGTTATTTTTTATGGATATACGCGTAGATAAACTTGGCTTTCTTCTCACCTGATCTTATGATTTATGATTCCATAAGAGCTGGAGGAGGAACTGGCTCTTAACTGTCAGAACTTTTGATAATCACGGAACACATAAATTCTAGTAAATTGATGTTATTGTTATGGCGACATATTAAAAAAAGATAGTAGCTGGTTTGCAGGCGGACTTAAAACGAGCATTATCACCAAATCTTTGACATATCCAGTGAAAAAAAAACTTACCTTGATTGCGCGATGGCCAACCTTTTTTGGCTTTTATTTAATTTTATTACGTACCCCCCCTTATCCATCACGGCATCCAAACGTTACCAGATTTACTATGATGGATCGGCCCGGGTGATTGCGGGCGGGGCGGTCCTTTGTGTTACCAACACCTTATTCGAATCCATTGAGGTATTATAGACTAGAGCAGTAACCGTTCGCGTAGCGTTGAAAGAATACTGCCACCTCCTCTCTTCCCTTGGTTGTCGTAATAGGCGAATAACGACCCCTGTAACCCCAAGCGGTCTCATGCGACCGCACCTACAAAAACACACTTGACTTTGTACCGTGTTTTCATAGACTTACAGACTACTTTAGTACGAACAAGTTTGGTTATTTCGGTTCTGTGGTTCATCTTATGTATTATTATCGCAAAATATCGCATAGTCTATGCTCGATTCTGTCAAATTTGACGTTGACAGTTAGTGTCAAAAAACTGTCAAAAAAATCCAAGACTGAGGGATTAAGAGTACACATACATCCAACAGCATAGAGCGGCGATGGGCTCACCACCTGTCACGCTAAGCACATATGCAGTCGCTATGTGGTGAAAAGCGGACTATGGCAGAGGACTGCTTTTGAGGTCCTCATTGCCTCTCTGACTAACCCTTCAGGGGTAACAGTCGTTATTATATCTATGTACGTATGTAGTTTAGAGCCGACAACCCAAAACAATTTGTTACGCACCGATTTGCAGCCGCAAGGTCCACAAACGCTTGTATCACGCTCAATCACTGATTAACCCCATTGGCTGCAAATCAGTTCGCAAGAACTTGCATTGCGGTGTCGCCTCTCGTCTTAATACCTCAATGTTCGCATCACCTTCGTTAGGTTTGTATTTATAGCTTCGGAGACGTTTCCTTTTTAGGAAGTGCTATTATTATAATCTGTAGGGGCGTTGTAATTCTGATTAATTGATTCAAATTCAGTTAACCAATATTATATTCGTTTGTGTCTGTGTAACTTTTTAACTTTAACTTTATTTGTAGTAATTTTTACCCACATCTTGTTTATATGTTTTTAAACTTGAATTGTATTTATAAAATACATAATTATAATAAGATTATTGCTTGGGTGTCTTAAAAGGCGACTAACGGACTAAAGACTGCACATACAACCAACACCATAGAGCGGCGATGGGTACACCACCTGTCACGCTAAGCACATATGCAGTCGCTATTTAGTGAAAAGTGGACTTTGGCAGGGGACTGCTTTTGCGGTCCTCATTGCCTAGTCTCTGACTAACCCTTCGGGGATAATAGTCGTGATTATATGTAGGTACTTATGTTTAAAACATTCTTTATCGGATTTGGCCGAATTATATATTTCATGTAAACCTACGGAACGTGAATGCAATAAAGATTATTATGATTATGATTTGGTTTGAATGGCGCTTCCATCTTCAGGTCATAAATTCAATTTATTGCAGGAACAAAGCCTTTCCAGTTATAACTGGCTATGATTTATGTCTATAGCAAAACAATACAGAAATGTACAGACGCCAGCTAGCACTTCAATCTACCACAAAATGACAAATCTCTTCAATACATTTAGAACTTTGCCACTAGTGCGTAAGGATCAATATCATTTGTCAGTTTTGGACTGGTTGATATGCGGGCCTGTGTACAATGAAAACCACATCTACACTCCCAATGAGAACCTTTAAATTAACACCTCTTACAAAGGAATAAGGTTTATAATGGCGTAACGTCAGCCGGATACATACAAAAAAAAATACATTTCGTATTCATATAAATGGGGGTGAATTAAAACAGCGTCGATTTGAGATTGCTTTTTTACTTTATGAAGGTGTGAGTTTTAATTGGTTTTACCTTTTTTTATTACTATGCTAGGTTTCGGTTACGTTTCGTCTGCGTGTCTGTCGTTATTTTACGAACAAATGAGATAGAGAGATAATGTTACAATCTAATCACGACTGTGATACTACTACTACTATACTGTGATGATAATCTAATCACGATAGTGATTGGTGGTAGGGCTGTTAAGTCCGCCTGGCTAGCTACCACCATCTTATCTAAGTCTGTCGCCATAACAACGATGTTTATAGCATTGTTGTGTTCCGGCAGTTTGAGATAAGATAGCCAGTTCCTCAGTGGTTGAGGATTCCGGGTAAAGCGCGCTTCCACCTTCGGCCTTATCGCCACTTACCATCAGGTGAGATGAAGGCCAAGCGCTTACCCGTTGCCAATAAAAAAAACCCTGACCCTGTTATTAATAAACGTTGATTAAAGTTACACATAGGGTTAAATTGACGCTGTCTCTATCTGTCAGACAGCGTCACTTTAAACAGAAGCTTAACGTTTGGCCATTTTTATTAGTAAGACAGTGAAGGGTTAGCCAGATACTAGGCCATGAGGACAGCAAAAGCAGTCCCTACTATAGTCCACTTTTCACCAAATAGCGACTGTACCATGTGCTCAGCATGACAGGTGGTGAACCCATCGCCGCTCATGCTGTTCGATGTATGTGCAGTATTTTAGTCTTTTAGTCCGTTAGTCGCCTTTTACGAAACCCAAGAAAGATAGAGGGGGTGGTAGTATTCTTTCACCGCTACGCGACACCGGTAAATAATAATACATCAATAAATACATAATTAAAGGGTTGTAAAATTGGAAAATGCTCTTCCTTTTCTAGTAACACTTGCAATGCAGCTTGTGATCGAAAACCCTTTGAAAATTTCAACGCACATTTTATAAACCTGACCCCAGATTTACCCCAAGACCTCCAAAATATAGGAATCACTCAGCCACCGAGGGGAAAAAAAATAGTCATGGAAGAATGCTTTCGTCTGAAAACGCTACGGAGTATCCTAAATCTAATCAACACCTAATCGGAATATTTGCAAGCTCGCCCGAGGCAGTTACCCCGAGGTAACTGCCTCGGGCTTTAGGGGGTTATAGTTACTCGCGTCCGTAGGTTTACCCTTGAGACCCGTGACCCCTGGTTGGTGAAAAATGAGTGACACTGACTGAGTGGTAGAGCCACGCTGCGTTGCAGCACGCATTGGGCCGGCTCGCCCGGCGTAAAACCACCCTCTCACGAATATCCGGCGAGAAATAATAGCACTTGGTGCTGTTGTGTTTCGTCCGGCCAGTGAGAGTTCCGGAGGCCCCTTCCCCTCCCCCCCACAATTCCTATTTCTTCGTTAACCCTATTCCTTTCATAACGGTTGGCAACGCATCTGCGACTCCTCTGGTTTTGCGGGTGTCCATGGGCGGCGGTGATTGCTCTACATCAGGTGACCCACCTGCTCGTTTGCCTCCTTCTTATATAAAAACAAACAAAAAAACGCTTGCCGTGGAGATCCTTGGAGGAGGCCTTTGTCCAGCAGTGGACGTCCTCTGGCTGATGATGATGATGATGATGAAACGCTATTTGCCCAGCTTTGTCAAGATGCGTAGTTGGCGTTTTAGATAAGGCTATGACGATCCTTTAAGATAATACGGCGGCCGCGTGGTCGATTGGTTCAGCGACCCTGACTGCGAAACCACGATGTCCCGGGTTAGAATCCTGTTGGGGCAAATGGATTGTGTGATGAGCACGACCGTTTGTGACCGAGTTATGGATGTTTATTAGCATTTATGTATGTTTATACGTTCAGTCACCATAATTCGGGCTATGTCTTGTTTAAGGCTAAATGATTCGTATAATAGTTGTGTTTAAAAAAAATAGGTAAAATAATATTAATAATTGGAATAGGCTTTAAACTTAGTTATACTATCTAAATACAGGGAAATGAGACGTCAACTGGTAGCACCACGAATCCGGTTCGTTTTTTAAATGACACGAATTTAAGGATTTAATAGGAAATACGTGTTACGAAATTAGAAAGAAAATATGATTAAGCTGGAGTGTTAAACTTGAGTCACGGAGAGGTGGCATTGCGTACAAAACTCAGTTAGATGGCAATTTAAAAAATGTTAATTTAAGTAATACGTTAATTTCTGGCTAGCTACCAACATCTTATTAAGATCTGGGGGGGTTACTCTTGAACGCAAACTCAATCTCAATACAATTCCAATGTGTTTAATACGTACGTATATTAGGATAAGTAAAGATAATTCCGGAACGCCATCTCGATAATAATTTGTCCAATCAATTTCCACGCAATTTAATTCCAAAGTGCCATTTGACATTTTTTAGATTTATGATTGGAATTTGATTAATGCAATTGTGTTTCAAGAGTAAGCCCACTGATGCTATAACATTAATGTTAGTAGGATTAGTGTGTTTAAAAAGTAAGAGTTAAAATCATACATACATACGACGACGATGACGAATGACGACTATTATCCCCGAAGGGTTAGTCAGAGACTAGTCAATGAGGACCGCAAAAGCAGTCCTCTACCATAGTTCACTTTATATCACCAAATAGCGACTGCACATGTGCTCAGCGTGACAGGTGGTGAGCCCAATCGCCGCTCTATGCTGTTGGATGTATGTGCAATCTTTAGTCCGCCAGTCGCCTTTTACGACACCCAAGTGAAGAGAGGGGGTGGTAGTATTCTTTCAGCTTTTTCTGAATTGACCCGACCGGGAATTGAATCCAGGACCTCAGAGATGGCGCGACGCCAGGCTCGGCCTAACTACTCGACCATGAAGGTTGTCACATATTTATGAGCACTATACCTGCTACATATTATTTAGAACGTATCCCAACTAGCACACTAGTGGAAATAGCAGCCTATTTTGAAACTTTTAGCTGTACAGTAACGCTTTAGGGGTTCAGAAAGCGGTTTTAAGTTTTACTATTGCTTCCGTAACTGCTCATAGCTGTAAATATCACTAGGGGTAGCAGAAACTAAACCAAATGCCACTCTAGGCTTTATAAGAGTGCATTTTACAACCTATTTGCCGTCTATAGCTTTAAAGAGAGTTTAAACATGTATGTTAAAGCTTAAAGCTGCTAAAAAGCTTCTGTTGCCGCTGCTGTGCGCTTCAGAACTGCATAAAGACTTTAACCGCAGCCTTTTTAACGGAACTGTATAAAAGATATATTTATCACTGTTCTGCCACTGAAAGTTTCATTGCAGAAGTAATTTGTACTTTTGCGCTGACTTAAGTAGCAATTTGATTGAATGTTTTACTAATAGCGACATTAAGGTTTCACAATAGAAGCAGGAACGTAATGGACATTGCCTACTCATTTGGATACATTCTGCTATTTTTATTGAAGAAATCAAATCACATTTTATAAAATAGTTGAGCCATTTTAAAAGAAATATGGATCTGAAAGCATGGAAGTTCAAACTAAGAGCTGGTGACTATCGCAGGAAAGTACGGAGAGTTTATCAGAATATGCAGAAATTAAAAAAGACAACTGTGTGTGAGCATTCTGTAATTGAAATATGTATTAAATAACACGTATTTTTTAACTCAAATACGTGAGAGTAATTTAGCTTTCATTTATAAAACTCTATTAATTTAATTTATCCTTAAGGGATTCATTGGTAAGAAACAAAAATAATGCGCCAAGTTCGATTTGAACTAACATAAACGAGGGACCCGTAGATTTTGTTTTCGCAATTAGTGATAACGGACCAGTTACAGAGAAAAACTAGTTATAGCTTGGTGTGGCATATTATAAAAATAAAGTAAAATAAAACCTTCTTTGCGTAATCATGTGTTTAATTTATTCTTATGGTCACATTTGTAAATCAGTTCAAAAAACAGTTGTAAAACATTTTTATAGTGTTTTAAACATACTTTTCCTCTTGCGCTACCAGACCAAGAGCATTTGGTTAGAAATTCTCTGGTAAAAAACACATCAATTTTACTATACTAGTTGATATGCGCAGTTCTCAGCTTTTCCTGGTTGGCATACAATACAATATTTAATTTTATAGTCCTCTTTAACCTTGCCGTCGTTTAATATTGCCTCTAAATTTGATAGTTCTACGATATTTCGTATAAGGTTTAAACAAAATCGGTTATTATCAGTTGTTTTCTTCATAACATCATTTAATTTAGTAACTTGTGGTTCATATTTTCCAGTTATAAAAGTTTTCAATTTTACCGAAATATGAGCAATGGCCATCAATATGCTTGGCTGGTTTTCCAATACTTTTTTTATAATTATCTTTTAGTGATAAATAATAAATAAATAAATCAAAATTGTTTCTCTATGTTTTTCCCACGTAGATGGACAGTTGCAAAGTTCTTGTTTATTTTGTTGTTCATTATAAGATTGAAATATTTTGAAAGGCATTCTGAAAACATGTTAAGACATAGTAATTGTTAAACAGTTGAAAGCGTGAAAAATATAAAAGCAGCTACAAACGATCATCGTATTTTAGGGTTTTCAACGAGTTCTACGGATCTCTAAACAAATAACCATTAGTGTGGTTCGATACCTGCAGTAAGTACGAAATAAAAGTGATTGTAAAGACTTGAACTGCATTAGTGGTACAGGTATTACTTGGACCTTCAGAAGAGTGAAACTTTACGCTTTGACGCGCAGAAGGGAAGTATTAAGGTTGAAGTTGCAAGTTAAAGCTGTTACTCATAGACGCCATGTTTGCATGACAATTATTTATCATTACTTGAGAAATTTATAGGTTTTTATCACGATTTGTAGAAAAATATAACTAAATATAAAACCAGCAACTTACTAAATACAAATGTAGTCAAGTATGTCATTTCAATATCGTGTAGGTATGTGTTATAATATTATTTATTTAATAACATTTTACATATTTTACGATATTCTGAAGTAATTATTGAGGCGCGTTAAAAATACTCCAATAATATCAACTATGTGCACGATAAACCTAACTGCGTTTTTAGTCAAAATCATATAATACAAAATATAACTCAAAAACACTTCACTTTTTATTTATTTGTATTCAGTAATGTCTGACTCAGGAACAACAGATGTATTTAATAAATGAGAGACAAGGTGAATGATCAGTGATCTTTTATTCGTTCTGTTAAACCTGTCATTCATTCAATAAGCGCCACAAGAGCTTTAGTGTGGTGTTAATTATTAGTTGCAGCTCCTGTAGCGCTTTAGTGACACTATTATGAAGTTCTAATGGAACGGTAGGCTGCAAAAAGTTGTGCCCCTTTGGCTGCAAAGCGGCTGCATAAGGTCTGCAGTGCACGCTCTGGCGCTTGAGCTTGGCGCCTTTGGGAATAATCGGATTAGCTCCAAAGCTCTTATGCAACTAGTTTGTGCTAGTTGGGATGATAATGTATTGTTTGTACTTTAAAGGGCTCTTTTATTTTAACAATCATCTCATATTTATTTCAAATTATCAACAGTCTATAAACGCCTCACTGCTGAGCACAGGCCGTTCCACATGGTCAGCACGTAGGGAGATTAGTGCATAACCCACCACGCAAGCCCAACGCTGGTTGGTGCATTTTATGGACTGTCATCTTTTTAACCAGACTATTTATTGGCTTTACGTGACTTACGAAGCTTGAAGAAATTAAGATGTTTTAAGTTTGATCACCCATCCAGTGACCCGACATCGTAAGGGTTACTTAACTAGCAAGATGGCGAATCGCCTTAGCCGCAGCGCTGCACCGTGCTGCTCGTTTTTCTTTTTCAACCAAATTTCACGCAAAATTACAATTTCTCCTCCCCTAACTATGTTAATACTGAGAGAGTGCACCAGCTACCTAATTAAAAGGTCACCGGCTTGAAACCACTTTAATTAAAACAATAAAAAGGACAATTCCGGTGCCGCATAGTGGTTCATTAAGTTTCTCTCACGACTGGAGAAATGTTTGAGCGTACACTGGCTGAGAGTGGAAATATGAAATCTCTCGTTTTGGAAATGACGCAGACAGAATTTTCAGTTTTGCTTTCTGTCAGAGAAATACAATATTTCAACTATTTTTTTATATCTACGTAAGAAGCCACCAAGCTAAGTGAGATGTCTACATGTTGATGCTGGAGTCGAACCGGTAACGTTGAACGTTGAGGACCGTTAAAGGGACTACTTCCCTTTTATTCCCTCCGTATCAGAAGGACAAACTTGCAAATTGCTCATGACGCATTAACGGCATGAAAGTTAAACGACCTACTAGTAAAACATCTGAAATATAAAATAGTCATACAAGTAAAACATCTAATTAGAAAAATCGTCATGTTAGGTAAAAGGACAGGTACACTGACACAGAAAATAAATCAATTAGTTAGGTACTTATACTAACCAAATAATTTATAAGAATTTTCTGAATTGATGTAACGATTGAGTCAGTCTTTGTACAAGGGTTAAAATAAATTTAAAAAAATATATTTTGGATGTGGTAGATAAAATGCGCCTTTAACTTTTTAATTTTTTAGAGGTTGCAATCGTCTCCAAAATAACGGCGCCTTAGTGACATGCGCGTTTTAAAAGAAGTTTATTTTTGCCTTTTTTGTTTTCTTATTTGCCTTTCGTTTTATTTATGAAAAGTATTTAGTTTAAAGTACATTTAGAATAAAAACATATTTTAACTTTGTTTCATATAAGTAGTTACCTATTTATTTATTTTTTAGATAGTTTACATGAACACTTTAAAACGAAACATTCTTAAAGAAAAGAAACGAAATAAAGACGCGTTTAATTTTTAATCGTTACGTTTGTATTTACTTTAAATTAAAACCTCAAGCTTGTTGTAGTGATTAAGCTAATAATCGTGAGGCATTTCTCACTGCAAAGTCATCGCTATAATAGATGGGTTATTGGCTTAAATTACATACTGATGAAGGCTATTAAATAAAGACACTAGCCCGAAATATTTTAAGACTTTCGATACTAAAATAAAAACAAAATCCTTCTCATATTCTTCATGACCGCCCAAGCTCCGCAATTATCAGACCCATTTCTGCCAAGCAATAATCGCCTGCTATCAACGTATCAACTATTAACTAATGATACAGCGGCGAGCCGTCCGTCCGTCGGTAAACGGCCATACGGGAAACACGTCACGTGCGCGCGGCCGCTGCTCCTAACACCGCTCGTTTTCTTATTGTGCGGTGCAAGTCATAAGATGCGATACCGCGGTAAATAAACAAGCACTAAAAAAAGAAGAAAGAAATAGAGAAAACACATGAATTGCTCACAAACACAACTATAACATAATACATGAGAAACAGAAAAGCAAAAAAATCGGTACAAAAAAAAATTGGTTGCCTGTAAAGTCGGTATACGGGCGAAAGTTTTACGTGACAACGACTTTGAGTGGTAAAATAATTTTAATGTGAATATTCATTCGTATAGTAGGAAGAAGGATGAAATAATAGTAACAATTTAATACACATTTATGTTCTATGTCTGTCTCTCTCGCTCTTAGGCGGGCTAACCATGCCCGAGTGGAAGGGACGCGTGCTTCTCACTCGCTCTCATTGTGAGCGCATAACGTGAGCGGAGCGTAACGCAGTTTCTTGAAGTGTCACCCGGCAAACCAATTTATAAGACGTTGTCACGTCAAAAACAATAAGTGTGGCCAATAATATACTGTCCAACTGCTAGGGCTTTATCATTAAAATTGTTTGCCTTTTATCAAACTTTCCTGCCTTAAAATAAATAAAAAGCAAATTAAATTGCAATAAGTCTGCCAATTTTGACTACTGAAGAAGTTTTTCCTAATTCGTAAAGTAAGCAATTAGCCTATATACTGCTGCCCCACTCGTCTCACTGCAGGCCAAAGGTCAAGCATCCTTGAAATCAAGTCAATGTTATTGAATAAGTATTGACTAATCAACACGCTTGCTAAATGAAGGTTCATCATCATCATCATCAGCCTATTAGCGTCCCACTACTGGGCACAGGCCTCCCACGTGGACAATAGCACACATGGGGATATTGGGCCATAACCCACCACGCTGGCCCAATGCGGATTGGTGGGTTTTAACGACTGTCATCTTACGACAACAACCGGGACCAACGGCTTAACGTGCCTTCCGAAGCACGAAGGAGCTCGAGATGTTTTTTTATTAATTTGGTCACCTATCCAGTGACCCGGCATTAAGAAAGAGGCTTAGCGAGGAAGATCGAAAGCCGAACGCGCTAGCCGCTGCGCCATCGAGCTCCTCTTAGGTTGGTAATCATCAAAAACTCGGGCTATATATCAAAAGAATGATCAGGACTCATGTCCGCTCAATTTTCCCGCTACCGCCTATGATTTGCGGCACACCCTGCTGCATGCAATATCGCTGAAAGTTCCTGAAACTTTGAAGCGCCACTTTGTGAAATGTTATAGCGCGCAACTTTTTTGCGGATCAACTTCTGTAGTTTTTCAGTTTTTCTTCATTAAGTCGAGATTTCCAATTTATTTTAAGAGCTTTTTCAATTAAAAACTTGCTATGGTCTAACGGCGGGCGGGATAATGATAGTATTTCATCGTTTTTAACTAGTTTCCGATTCCTTCGAACCTTTTAACCATTTAAGAGAACAAAGTGTTGAAATTTTTCATTGGAATTCGTACTTTTGTTAAGGAAATATAGTTTAAATTATGATGTACGAGTATAGGTACGGAATGTTTGGTAAAAGGTATATTATAATCTCGCAACGCTTGCAAAAAAAAGCTGCTTCATACAAAATTGCAAATACTAAGTTGGTCTTAATAATGTAACAGACGATTTTTATTTTCTATTTTAGGTATTTTTTGTTAAGAGGGTTTTCGCATTTCGGTTTCCCATACAAATTTCCAAGTTGAAATTTTTGAAAACCAATGAGCCAATTTCAATTAATCTTGGCATTCTAAAGTAAAATACAGGGACCTAAATGGTTTGTTAAAAACATTTTTAAAAAACATTTATTAGACTGAGTTATTGCGATTTTAAACTTTCTATAGTACACTTTAAATCGCAATAGCTAAGCTAAATAAACGTTTTTTAAAAAGTTTTCACCAAACTATTTAGATCCTTGTATTGTACTTTAGCGTGTAAAGTTTCATTAAAATTAGCTTATTGGTTTTTAAAAAATTCGACTTAGAAATTTGTATGGAAAACGTAAACCCTCTTAAATACATTTTGTATAAGAGATCTACAAAACTTTTATGTCGGCCAAGGAAATTATATCCAATATTAAACAGAAGTGGTTCAGAAACAGTCTCAATTTTCTACTCGCAACATTTTGTAACTGAAGACATAATTTTTTTAATTAAAAGCACAAGCTAGAAACAAAAATCTAAACTCAGCACTAGTTGATTGCAATGTTATCTCTTGAGCACGTGGTGGGTTATTTCCCATATCCCCATAATCTGCTGTTGTCTATGAAGGAAGGTCTGAGCCCAGCACCAGGTTTTCAAATGCAATGTGGTTGTTAAGAGGCTACACTACGCCGACGTAGCATGCAAAATTCTCATACAAAACACGGAAAAACGTCATTTCGTAGTCGCAGAACTGGACCTATTTTTGTTACTTTTTCAGCATCGGTTATAGAAAGAGATTTTCTATATCTGTATGTTTGATTTTTTTTTAACCGCAGCCACTTACTTTTTCTGAAGACGCCTTAAAACAGAGTGATTTTTTGAGACACAAAATTTTTAAGGCTCCTGGTTAAGAAATAAATGACTTAATGCAAAAAAATCAAACATGCAGACATAGAAAATCTCTTTCTATAACCGATGCTGAAAAGGTAATAAAAATAGGTCCAGTTCTGATGGAGGAAACAGGGGACTACGAAACGTCGTTTTTCTGTGTTTTGTATGAGAATTTTGCACGCCACTTCGACGTAGTGTTTCCTTTTAAAGGCGCGAAAGTAACCTCTTGGTGTCTGGATTATAATAACTCATTTATTATCGAATTAGTTTCCTATTACATAGTGAACAAATACTCCATAGGTACGGTCGCGGTCAGAAAATGAATACCAGTTTTGAAATTAGATTCTACATCACACTTTTTTCACTAAAATCTAAAATGCCATATCAAGTTACTTATTACCTTTCAAAAGTTATTATTCAATATGACGCATCGAGTATAACAAAGAGATTATTGACCACTTTTTGATGTTGAAACTCATTTCTTTATTTGTTGAAATGACATTTATCAAAAATGATTGTTTGAACGTCGTCGTTTCGACAAGAGCATAATTTTACGAAAGATATTTATAAAACGAAATAAAATGGCAAGTTTAACCCTGCAGCAAAGGGCTGAAATAATATTTCTCTTCGAAGATGGACATATTATTAGTGCTATATCACGAGAACTCAATATATCGCGATTCACTGTGAGGTTTTGGATTCGACGTCACGGCGAAGAAGGGCAACAGATCATAGAAATAATTCAGGACGACGACCGATACTAAATGACGCGCAAATAACATGGCCCGCTCGGTTTGCTGATTTAAACCCTATTGAAAATTTATGGGGGCTTATGGTTCAACGCTGGGACTGTCAAAATGAAAGAAACCCTCATGCTCTTAGATCACACTGTGCTCGAGTATGGGAGGATATCAGAAGGACTGATCTATGCGCGCGCCTTGTTGCATCAATGCGAGATAGACTATGTGCCGTCATAGCTGCTGAGGGAGGATAAACTATATAATAAAGATGTTTGAAGTTTCTATTTTGTTATTTCTTCATGTTCCTAGTTAAAAATTAAAATATTAGTTTTTTTCAAAGAAGGTTTTCTATATATCAAAACTTGATAGTAGTCATGGTCCGTCTCTTAGCGATTAATTCTCATATAATTAGAAAAAAGATTTTAATCTATGGTCAATCAAAATAATAAGAAATAGACATTAGAACTTGTGACCTAAATGTGTGCATGCAATTGTGATACTTAACGTGGTAAACATTTTTTGACCGCGACCGTATATATAAGGTCAGTCACACATGGTCACACCACTACACACATAAAAAACATTTCCGACATTCCGGATCAGTGCTATTTATTTATTTATTTATTTAAAAACACAGTCTATATTGGCTTTGCCCAGCCAACGCTATCAACTCTGACTACTCTTACTTTGAAAGCCCTTTGTTCGCAATAAAATAATATTTACAAGAACAGTTATCATTTATTTCAACACAATAGTCATACATTTTACATAAGAATTACTAATTTATATATTTTAGTTATGGTTTAAAAAATGTAACTAGAAAAATGTTTATTACTGAAAAGTTGCAAGTTTACTTTCTCTAATTGTGTTAATAGTTTTAAATCTTCATGGCTAATAAAGTCTTGGTCAGCTTAATTTAAGTTAACTTATTTTAGTTAAGCTACGCCACAATAAAGTAAGTAAATAACTACATTGTTAGTGCTTTACTCGGACGACTAATTGAATTCCACCCGGTAGCGGCTAGCGAGTTGACAGACTGCGCTGTTGAATGAAGTTATAAATAACAGTGAGGTTAATGAAAAAGTTGGGTAGGTATGAACTAGGGTTTCTCATCAAAAAGTATCGAAGCGGGAATTCTATCGATAGAGAGGCAGTGGACCGGCAATCCAAAGGTCGTGGGTTCGAATCCCACTCGAGCTTCCTGAGACTGGTTGATTTTTTTTCTAGTAAACATTTTATCCTTTAAAGATTTTACTTATATTTTATTCTAGTTTTAAAACTCTGTGGTTATAAAGGAAATTAAGAAGGCATATTTTTTAGTTAATTGACGGAGACTGATTAAAATGAACATAATATTATTATTGTTGATTACGAAAATGTGTATTTTATTTAAAAACCTTTTTCATACATTTTTATTGAGGTTAATTCAAATTCCAGACTTCTTGGGAATTCCCGGTAAATGGTGCTCGAGAAGTCTCGGTATCCGGGAACAAAAAAGTCAGGAAATGAGATACCCTAGTATAAACAGTTTCAAACTTAAAATGATGAATGGAATCAGGCGTTACTATGCGGAAATACATACAGAAATGCAATAAAAATATGTAATTAGTGTTAATTCCGTTAACTCAGTAGTCTACATACAAATCCATCAACCCATCTTTTACATAAAAACACCCGCCACTGTAAATGTTGCATAACTGTGAAAACCGAACTCTTAAGCCACTACGCCATCGATAACCCTTTGCAATAAAAATCTTATCTTAATCTTCTTCTTATCGAGTGGCTTACAAGGTCAATCGACCTTGCACAACCTAGTGTCAGAGTTTCTAAGTAAACCGCCTCACGGCCTCTGTCGTGGTTTATATAACGGCCACCAGATGGCGACCGGGACCCACAGTTTTTCGTGCCTTCCGAAGCACGGAATCATCTTTCTTTTCGGATAATCAGGTGATTCAAGCCTGCAATATCCTGACCAAACTGGAAACAACTAAACAAAGTATGCTTCCCGCGGGGTTCGAACTCGCGACCTCCGGGTCATAAGACAAACGCCTTAACCACTGGACCACGGCGGCAGTTAACGGCGGCTCATCTTAATGAGACTCTCTATCTAAATTAACTTAAAGCACTCTCATTTAAACTTTTCCTGAGTCAAAATAGTTCTAAAGCCACAATGTTGCATTAGCTCAGATCTTTCAGCAGCCAATATTTTATCTGAATTCTAGCGCAGCCAGACTAGGTACCATAATTAGCCACATAAATAACATCTTAAACCACGTCTGAGTGAGGCGCTGTCAGAGAATCATCCATCATCTAGAGTGTAATTTACAGCGCTCAGCACATCTCTGGCACTGGATGCAAGCTTTATTAAGATTTATTATATTGGTTTTAGGTCATTCCTTTGGGTAGTTCTGTTTCTTGTTATTTTAATTTGATAATAGTTTTTAGGGTTCCGTACCTAAAGGGTAAAACGGGACCCTATTACTAAGACTCCACTGTCCGTCTGTCACCAGGCTGTATCTCATGAACCGTGACAGTTAGATAGTTGAAATTTTTACAAATGATGTATTTCTGTTGCCGCTACAACAACAAATACTAAAAAACAGAATTAAATGAGGGCTCCTATACAACAAACGTGATTTTTTTGCTCGTTTTTGCTCGATATTGATAACGGCAACAGTTGCACGCCTAAAATGTTCACAGAATATTTAGGTAAATTAATATTTAAGTTAAAACAAAACAAATATTTATGATATTTAGGAGGAGCTCGATGGCGCAGCGGCTAGCGCGTTCGGCTTGCGATCTTGCTTGCTAAGCCACTTTCGCAATGCCGGGTCGCTGGATGGGTGACCAAATTAAAAACATCTCGAGCTCCTCCGTGCTTCGGAAGGCACGTTAAGCCGTTGGTCTCGGTTGTTGTCGTAAGATGACAGTCGTTAAAACCCATCAACCCGCATTGGGCCAGCGTGGTGGGTTATGGCCCAATATCCCCACGTGCTATTGTCCACGTGGGGGCCTGTGCCCAGTAGTGGGACGTTAATAGGCTGATGATGATGCTGATGATGATGAAATATTTATGGGGGAACTCCCATACAACAAACGTAATTATTATAGATAATGGTAAGGAACCCTTCGTGAGCGAGTCCGACTCGCACTTGACCGGTTTTTTTTATCCACCATTGGTAAACGGCTTTCATCTCACCTGAGGATAAATGACGATAAGATCGAAAGTGACCGCGAGATTATATATTCGATATATATTCGAGACACTTTTTACTCACTTCTATTACAAATTGTTTAACTGAACAACTTATTGTTAAAATAAACACACCGAAATACTAAGTTCACCAAAAAATTACTTATTCAACTAAAAAATGTCCATGTGCGGCTGGCTCCATGTAAAAAGTTGCACAGTTTCACCGACACGCGGCCCTTTAATCCTATGTTTTGTCTTTGTTTTACTTAGGGTAAACATGATGTGCCGAAACAGAACCAAAATAGTAATGGTTAATGGCAGAAAGAGATAGCAAACTTATGCTCCCTCTAGAGTTATAAAGCTCAATGGTTTATAGTAACTTGAATTCTGTTCTGTTTTTGCAGGCGCTATGTTACTCACCGCTCTCTCCCACTTTACCTACTTTGTACCGTGTTTTCATAGAATTACAGACTACTTTAGTATGATCAAGGTCGATTATTTCGGTTTTATCACTTTTTAACTTCAAAGAACAGAGTTAACAATACTAAGCGGCAGCAAAAGTAGGTACTTTGTACGCCATTTTTTTTAAATTTATTTCGTGACCATGATAGAGTTGAGAATGAAAGAGCAAGATTTTGAGTTGCTCGGCAGATCTTAAACAGCAATTTTGAAAAGTAATTCTAGTTTTAAATTCATGATGAACCGTGTCGCGTAGCGGTGAAAGAATACTACCCCCCCCCCCCCCCCCCCCCCACCCCTCTCTTTCCTTGGGTGTCGTAAAAGGCGACGGACTAAAGGACGAAGTGTGCTTCGTCCTTTAGTCCGTAGTTACATCCAACAGCTTAGAGCGGCGATGGGCTCATCACCTGTCACACTGAGAAGTTGCTATTTGGTGAAAAGTGGACTATGGCAGAGGACACTTTTGCGGTCCTCATTGCCTAGTCTCTGACTAACCCTTCGGGGATAATAGTCATGATGATATGTATGTATATTTTAACCATTCGTTTAGTTGTCGTTTAATTGTCATTTATCAGACTGGTCGCAGACTGCTTATGCAGTCCTTATTGCCTTGTCTCTGACTAACACTTACTTACATTAAGAATATTTTTATTGAATGTTATCGTATAATATTATAATTATTAATTGTGTTAAGGGGGTGCCGCGCGATCGCAAAAACTGACATAAGTCTCCTAATGAACTTCAAAGCAAAATCAATCATATTGATATTTAAAATTAGGACAATTCTGCTTTGAAGTTTCAGACCTAGTAATTTCGTTAGAGCAATGTTTTTACTCTGCAAAATGTACAAAACCATCACGCGCTCATTGAGTTATAATGTACTATGCACGTGCTTGGTTTAAAAATTTAAATTTACTTTTTTAAGATGGTGGTGACCTTCGGAATATCAATACAAATATTTTCATGTAAGAACTATTGTTTCATGCGTAAAATTAAGAAAGTTGTCGAATAAATAATTGAAAATACTTTTAGGAGTCATTACATTTATGTATTGTTTATCAAACAATTTGTTTCAAATTTCAACAAGGCCACGACCTTGTGCAATGATCAGGCTAACTTACGTACCTAAGTTCTTTTAATGTATTTAACTAACTCAGCTCATAGTACAAGTAACTTAAAAATACGTAAATTTTCACATTTTCAATTTTCACCTTAAAACTTGACATAATATCTTTGTTCGAAAGTTTTAATACTTGCATAAATCACTTTTTTTTAATAGTTTAAATAATTGTTTACTTGCAGTTGTTCGTTATTACCTAATAACTCGTATTATAAAAATGTTTCTCGTTTTCTTTCAGGTAAATCAGTCGGTGTGAGTGACGTATACCTACAGAATAGAGTGAGTCTCGCCAAATATCTGTAAACTTATCCATCAATTAACACTAGAACGCCCACACCGTCAAAATGACGGATATCGATTATAATTTTTTTATTTTCTCCGGAAATATTTGGTGAAATGTGATGAAATTAATTTACTATTATTTTTTTTGCTTAAATTATTCTAAAAGATGGTTAAGTAATCTATAGGTGATATTAGTATAAGCTTATAACAAGGTATACCTATAACGCCCAGCGTCAGCGTCAAAATGATGGACTTATAATGTGAGGGTATTTTCAAAATTAATTTTATAGTCGATGCAAACTACCTTCAGTAAGAAGATTATAGGTGGATTTTACCATTTTTTATTCATTTGTCATTCGATACGCGTTGTTTCTGAGATAAAAGCAAAAGCTTCCTAACACTGTGCAGTTTTACAACGACACTAAGTATGGCGTAGACATTTTAAACCAAATGGCAAGAAAATATTCTACCAGAGCCGGGATACGCAGATGGCCGGCCAATGCATGTTTTTTTATATTTTTATATTTGTTTTTTAACATTATACCTTATAGTTTTACGATTAAATTGAGATTCATTTTATAGTTTAAGTTCATTAATATCAGCGTCCGTCATTTCGACGGACGCTGGGCGTTGCAGGTAGCCAAAAATGTTGGGCTTTCTAGTGTTAACTATTGGCAAACGCAAACGAATCGACATGAACCGTTTGCAACTTGTTGATGACCTAATCCTGTTAAGAGGGTATACGCATTTCGGTTTCCCATTTAAACTTCCAAGTCGGAATTTTTAAAAACTATGAAGCCAATTTTAATGAAGCTTTGCATGCCAAAGTATAATACAAGGATCTAAATAGTTTGTTGATAACATTTAAAAAAAATGTTTATATAGATGAGTTATTGCGATTTAAAGTCTACTAAAGAAAGTTGAGGAGCTCGATGGCGCAGCGGCTAGCGCGTTCGGCCTGCGATCTTGCCCGCTAAGCAACTTTTGCAATACCGGGTCGCTGGATGGGTGACCAAATTTAAAACATCTCGAGCTCCTCCGTGCTTCGGAAGGCAAGCCGTTGGTCCCGGTTGTTGTCGTAAGATGATAGTCGTTAAAACCCACCAACCCGCATTGGGCCAGCGTGGTGGGTTATGGCCCAATATCCCCACGTGCTATTGTTCACGTGGGAGGCCTGTGCCCAGCAGTGGGACATTTATAGGCTGATGATGAAAGAAAGTTTAAAATCGCAATAACTCAGTTAAATAAACGTTTTTAAAAATGTTTTTTAAAAACTATTTTGATCCCTGAATGTTACTTATGCATGCAAAATTTCATTAAAATTAATTTATTAGTTTTTAAAAATTTCGGCTTGGAAATTTGTATGGAAAACCGAAATGCGTAATCCTTCTTAAGTGTTTTTAAACCATTTCTTTGAAATTCCAATTTAGAATTGTTTTGTTATAAAGTAATATAATTTTTCTACTCTTGCACCGGTAACTGTTATTAAACGCAGCAAAGAACCGGTTTCTCGAAATAACAGTTCAACAGTTAATAAATAATGACGACTGGCGACTGAGTCGCCCATTTCCTGAAAGTTTCCAGAAAATTTGCATTTGCGCACCTTCGCTGTTGCCGAAGCAAATTGAAAGACTTTCCGTTCACTCCTATTTAAAGGAAAGTTCCTAAATGAGGTGTTGCATTTTATTTTAGCGAGGAGTGATTGCTCGGTAAGTTAGCGACTTCGTTTTGCAGCTTCTATTTAATAAAGGATAAAATGTTAAATAAAAAAAAATAAACCAGTCTCAGGAAAGGTCGAATGGAATTCGAACCCATGACCTTTGGATTGCCGGTCCAATGCTTTAACCGCTGAGCTACAGAGACCCCAGAAGACTCGTTGAATTCTTTCTAGTAGGTAGTTGATGATTTACGCTGCAAGCAAGCGGTAGGTCATGGGTTCGAATCCCATTCGAGCGTTCCTGAGACTGCATAGGGTTGATTTTTTTTAGTAAACATATAAATGTTATAGTATTGTGAACATTTCATCAATAAAGATGTCTATTTAACAAAGGTTGCATTATAATTTTTTTTTTAAAACTCTGTGTGGATAACCACGCTGCGTTGCCATCACACTAAATATCTGCTTATAACAATGGCGTTCTTTGCTGTTTTTTTTTGTTCGGTGAGTGAAAGCACCGGAGGTCCATCTATACCTCGCCCCCCTCACAATTCTTCCTCCTTCTTTAAGGTTGGCAACGCCTCTGCGACTCCTCTGGTTTTGCAGGTGTCCACTTTCCATCAGTAGACTCACCTGCTAAATAGTTTGCCTCGTTTTCACATAAAAAATCAGGAAGCGTTTGCCACTTGTCTTGGTTGTCTGCTCCGCGTCTGTTATGTGCTACTCCTGCACTGCGCCCGGGTGACGATTAGATAAGATACAGATATATTATAATCACGACTTTTATCCCCGAAGGGTAAGTCAGATATTAGGCAATGAGGACAGCAAAAGCATTCACTAAATAGTGACTGCTCATATGCTCAGCGTGACAGGTGGTCAACCTATCGCCGCTCTAGGCTGTTAGATGTATGTGCAGTCTTTAGTCCGATAGTCGCCTTTTACGACTCTCAAGGGAAGAGAGGGGGTGGTAGGTAGTATTCTTTCACCGCTTCGCGACACGGTTAATATATATTATGAAAAAAAGATGATGACAATAATAAAACGGCTCTTATGACAGATTGGGCGCGGGACCGCGAAAAAACTGCTCCGCGGAATCTGGCCGCGTCAGTTAAGGGCCCCACAAACGATCAGGTCGCCGGCAGGTATCGGCCTGTCAGTTAGTAGTACAACGCACGGGCGGCGGCGGCGGACAGATAGGTGTAGCTATAGTACTAACTGACAGTTCGCCGGCACACCGGCAGGTATCAGCCTGTCAGTTGGTTGATACCTGCCGGTGGGCCCCACACGCGATCAGTTCGCCTGTAAGTTCCGCCGGTGCCGCCACCCGTGCGTTGTACTACTAACTGACAGGCCGATACCTGCCGGCGACCTGATCATTTGTGAGGCCCTTTAGTCTGTCAGGTCTGAAGTTTCTCCTTGGACTCACACTTATATTTGTTAAGTCGTGTTTTACAACTCGCGCGATCACGCGTTCAAGCTGCGCTGCTGCTAACCTGTTTTATGTGTGTAGGAGCCTTAACAGCTGATTTACTTACAAAATGTAAACTCAAGGCTATCACAACTTTCTGAAAAGGATAGCACAGTGCTCCTTCAAACTGTAATCTCATTGTCTACAAACTTGAGTAATTCATAAAGCTGTTACGCGAAGTTCGTCGCGACTAATAAATAAAGACGAATTTGGGAAGCTGAAAGTAAATTGTTACTCGGAGTTCAGCTGAGTCACTGACAAATGGCGAGGATACTGATGTCGTTTTAGGGGTCTTTTTGATAATTATTAGGTACCTTAATAGTTTATTTGTATCCACTACAGCTTGGCCTTCATCTTACATGACCTGATGGTAAGTGAAGGTGCAAGCTTGCTTCACCCGGAATCCTCAATCACTGAGGAGTTGGAGAAGCTGGATGGCGCAGCTGCTAGCACGTTTCGTTTGCGATCTTGTCCGCTAAGCAACTTTCGCAATTCCAGTTCGTTGAATGGGTGACCAATTTAAAAAAAAACTGGAGCAGCTTCTCCGTGCTTCAGAAGGCACGTTACGCCGTTGGTCTCGGTTGCTGTCGTAAGATGGCAGTCGTTAAAACCCCAACCCGCATTGGGCCAGCTCAGTGAAATATGGCCCAATATCCCCACGTGCTATTGTCTACGTGGGAGGCCTGTGCCCAGCAGTGGGACGTTTATGGGCTGATGATGAATTGTGCTCAGCGTTATAGGTGGTGAGTAGTATGTGTAGTCTTCAGACCGTTAGTCGGCTTTTACGACACTTAAAGGAAGACAGGGTGGCTAGCATTATTTTAGTGAACCGCTATACTACACGGCTCTTACGTTTAGTCCACATTCAACCCCTACCCTGTCATAAATAAACGTTGATTAAAGTTACACTTAGGATTAAATTGACGCTGTCTCTATCTGTCTTCTTTAACAAAAACGAGACAGCGTCACTTTATACTGTGGTGTAACATTTTGCCATTTTTATTAATAAGACGGGCTGAAATTTCAACCCCTGATAACCCCTGATAAGAATGCCTACGCGTTAGTCCGTATTAAACCCCTAAATGTTGTCCATATTCAACCCCTAAGGGTTGAATGTGGACTTCAGTACTGGACATGGCTCACCGGACGTTCAAAATACCGTATGGGTAAATGTATGGGTATGTAATGGGTAAGTTACCCACTTATTACTTAGATGATAGTGTTCGTGTACAAAGGACATAATTTTTTTTGGTACTAAAATAAAAGAAAAATTAACTGCAACAATTCATATAGTTCCTTGTCCAAGAGACTAAATGCTATCATTCTGTATATTTTTTAGATTTTTAATTACCTCCGTTAAATAGTACTGTATTTTGATAAGTTTTGTACGTTTCTAAACGAAAGTTCCGGTTTTTTTTAATGTTAACGTACGCGGGGTTATTAAGTAGGGTAAGTCTATGAGGTCTATGGTAATGTAGAAATGATATCATTATCACAGTTATCTTTTTCGCACTTAAAGTATTTAGCAACGGACTTCTTGGCGGGAAAGTGTAGCGTCATGTCTGCGGTTTTGTTTTATTTTCTAAAATTGGTGTTTTTTCGAACATTAATGTGAAATAATAGTGGATTATTAACCGTTAAGTGTTTGTGAACGTGTATGAGTGTTGGCAAATCACTTGCAACATCATTTTTCAAATTCTCTCAAGAAGTCCGCGTGAGATCTCAGTAAAGTTCCACATCTTTACTGAGGACTCAAGGGGTTTGGGGGAATATCATTTATCATTCATCATATTAATCACCACTCATTATCATCTACAGAAAAAAAGAAATAACATACTAATGACTAGGCAGTATGGTCTCTGACCTTAGCGTGTTCCTTCACGGAACAAATATAATTATATTAAAAAAATAAAAAAAGTATTTAGCAACGATACACCTCAGAACAATAACTGCTTTAGTTATTGTTCTGAGCGATACACACAAAATAACACAACGAAAGCGCGGCCGGGAATCGTCTGGCGGCTGACAGTCTGACATCTGTCTACGATTTGTTTTTTTTATTTATAAATATTTGTCCCGTGAAGGAACAGGCTAATGTCAGAGACCATACTGCCTAGTCATTAGTATTTAATTGCTTTTTTCCCCTAGATGTTAATGAGTGGTGATTAAGATGATGAATGATGAATGATATTCCCCAAACCCCTTGAGTCCTCAGTAAAGATGTGGAACTTAACTGAGATCTCGCGCGGACTTCTTGAGAGAATTTGAAAAGTGATGTTGCACTGTTTTGTTTCATTTGCCAACACTCGTGCACGCTCACAAACACTTAACGGTTAATAATCCACTATTATTTCACATTAATTAACAAATTTTAGAAAATAAAACAAAACTGCAGACATGACGCCACACAGAAGTCTCTACGATTTGTATTGACATGTTAAACGTCAGACAAGCGTCACTTTTTCATTTTTAATAACAGATAGTGTCGGAGTTTCTCGCGTGTTCTTTTCGCAACTACACGTGTTGAGACTCCATTTTTATTTTATTTTATTCTATCGTACAAACTCAAAATTCCTAAGCAGAACACTGGATATTGGCGAAATCTCTAAGGAAACGCCACAAAACAAAGAAGAAGAAGAACAACAGATAGTGTCACAATCCTACTTTAATGTTGCCATTTTCAAGAAGAAATCAATGTTTCATTTTTAATCTATATAAAAAACGGAGGTCTTTAAATTAATAATACGGTCATAAATATGTGGATAATAATGTATTCTTCAAGTATTTTTACATTGGCGTCAAGCTAAAAGACTTTAGAATTTAGTACCAAAACCCATAGTAAAAAAATTATGTCCTTTGTTAAAAATATCAAGGAAGTAATTTACAAGTCCTAGCATTATCATCATCAGCCTATAGGGCACAGACTTCCCATGTGGTCAGTACAATATTAATGCCCTGCTAGACCTCAGGTCTATAATGACTTACTTTAGGTTAGGTTTGCATGACACTACACAAATAAAAAAATACGTTTGTGCAATTTTTTTAACTTGTAACTTTCTTTAGTGGACTTTGAATTGCCTAAAAAAATTGTTTACACATAAAAGTTAGCCTATTTACTACCTAGATATAATGTGTATCTGCATAGGCTAAGAAAGTTTCATTCACACGGCTCTTCCAGCCACCACATAGTCGGTCTCCACACCAAATTAGATGCGCATTGTCTTAATGAGCGAACTTTTCGGCGCTCCACAAATTAAGGGGGGTTTCAGACCAGCGTTTTTGAAATAAAATTAAATGAAATGAAATTGAAATGAAATAAAACTTGAAATTATTTTATTTACGTATGAATAGGGTACATGGGGAGACGTGTTAATTTTTTACGCTCATCCCATTCAGCCAACCACGGTAGCATGCAAAAATAGGTAGGCATATTAAAATTAAAAGTTAATACAATGCAATTAAAATTGAATACAATACAATAAAATTATAATAATCTAAAACAAATAAATTAATAAAATAAAAACACAATAAACCAAAAGAAACCACTTTGAAGCTGTTTTCTTCTATAAAAGCACGAATCGCGCGTATAAGCACGTTAATGCTTGTACGAATGGGGCGTTAGGCTTAAGGCGCGCTTTTACAAGCTAAATGAACTGTGTGACGGCGGTTCATCAAATAATTCTGGTATCGTAAAGGCGACTAACGAACTAAAGACTGCACACACCCAACAGCATAGAGCTGCAATGGCTCACCACCTGTGATGATGAGCACATGTGCAGTAGCTTTTAGGTGAATCGTGGAGTGTGTTAGTGCACTGCTTTTGCAGTCCTCATTGCTTAGTCTCTAATCCTTTGGGGATAGGTAATAGTCGTAGTCTTAATATGTAAAACTGAAGTACAAAACTACTCTCGAAGATCGTAGAAAACAAATAGAAGGAACATTCATACATATATACATACATACATACATACATATATAATCACGACTATTATCCCCAAAGGGTTAGTCAGAGACTAGACAATGAGGACAGCAAAAGCAGTCCTCAGCCATAGTTAAAAAAAATTGAACTTTCCTACACTCACACCAATTATCTAGCCCAAGAGAAGCTTCGAAGAAACTCAAAGTATTTTAAATATATTTGACAACGGATAAACATACTTAAAATACTTAAATAATACTTATTATACATAGAAATCACCCAGACCCGAGACAATTTAGAAAAACTATAATTTCCAAATTGACCCGACCGGGGATCGAACCCGGGACCTTAGAGATGGCGACACCATGGAAACCGGTGTACAAACTACTCGACCAAGGAGGTCGTCAAACAGTCCATTACACTTTTCATCAAATAGCGACTGCACATGTGCTTAGCGTGACAGGTGGTGCACCCATCGCTGTTCTATGCTGTTGGATGTAAGTGCAGTCTTTAGTCCCTGAGTCGCGTTTTACGTCACCCAAGGGAAGAGAGGGGATGATAGTATCTTTCACCGTTACGCGACACGGGTATTAGAGACTATACCTAGATTAATATACCTACTGAATAAAACCTTTTTACATCTGTCCGTCTAAACAAGATCGAAAAGTCCATAATTTTAATTATGACACTCGTGTGTATGACACATTCTACACAAAATCGCTGGTCTGAACCCGCTCTAGAGCAAGCAAAAAAAGGCCAATTCACTCAGTTGTCCCCCGCGCAAACTCGCGACGCGGTCTTGCCCAATTTAACTTTGCTAACTGGCTCTCAGTGCTACGGTTAAGTGGCGCCACCTATACAGAGGGTGCGTCAACATTTTGCACTGGAACGAGTTAAAAACAACGCCTGGCCTTAAAACTGGGGTAAAGTTGGTCTATTTTTTGGCACACTGATGAATAAGGCCACCTTAATTGTAATATCGACATAGAACTATAGACTTACGTACCGATGGCATGGCGACATTCATAAATGCTCAATTATTGTGGCCTAAATTTAACAAATAATATTAAATTGAATGCCTGGACATTGTAATAAAGCCTTCGCAACAATTGATGGGTTTGGATTAGGGATGGCGATATGAGATCGATTAATCAAACAATCGATTTCAATGGACCAAAAAAATCGATTTTAAAATCAATATTCAGTAGGTACTGAATCGATCCAGTGAATCCATATTTCAAAATAAGTAGAAAATCAAAATTTTAATGTTTTTCATTTCTTATAAGAACCATGAAATAATTTACAGTTAGTTGAATGTACTCAAATCACAGACATATAATAAGAAGATATGTCTGTGACTCAAACACATAAAAAGAAATAATAGTTTTTCACTAAATTACTTAAAAACTCACGAGATGACTGTGTGGTTCGTTTCCTTCGCCTCTTATTTTAAATAATAGCAATAAAAAAGTTACATTTGTAATCTTTGATTTGTTAGAATTGTAGGTAAATACAAACTAAAATAACGTAGTACATCAATCTCTCAATGAAAATAAATCAATTTTTGATAAATTGATCTTTAGAACTCGATTTTTTCGTGATTCGATTTATTAGATTGCGATTCGAATGGATTTAATCTTTTTTTAAAGAATCGCCGTCCCTTGTTTGGATTAATCGCCACACTTGCAAAATGCGGGTTGTGACAAAAACCCGGGCTATTATGCAATGCAATCTCAAAAAAAACACTCGGGAATTGAATTTACGACCTGGAAATTGAACGCTTGATCTTCAGTTGATGTGTGTAAAATTAAAGTACGAAACTATTTTCGAAGATCATAGAAAACAAATAGACGAAAACTTGCATAACCAAAAACCAAGCCCACTAACCCACATTGGTCCAGCGTGGTGTGTTATGGCCCAATGGGGCGCCAGCGATGAAAGGAACAGGGAGAAAAACTGTATTTTTTTTCATCTGTTCCTAAGCCTATAAGCATTAATAAGAGCCTAATTATTGGAGCTTGAACTGAATAAAACATTTTGACATCTGTCCGTCTATCTAAAAATACAAGATTGAAAAGTCTTTATTTTTGATGAGACACTCGTGTGTATGAGACGATGCTTATTGTGTGTATGACGAATGGAATGTAGCACACTTGTGACATCATGATGTGATGTAAGTATTCGTGTATACATAAGGCACGCATCACGATGTGCGCTTCCATTGGCACGTTCATTAACAGACAACACGTCAAAATTGACGTGTGGTACCCACATCGTACATTTTGATTTGATAATGACGTCCTTAATTAGCGGTTACTGGTGATTGGCATGGACTTATGTCCTTAATTATTGCTGATTGGTGGCTAAATTAGGATTTGTCAACTGAAACTGTGATGGTTTTGTGAACGTGTCTCAGTGGCCCGTTTGTGATGTTATCTTTTTCTCTTTAGGAATAAGCAATGAATAAATTGGTTGAGCATATTTTTCTTTTTGTAAGCATTGTCCCTTATCTCACCAGACGGTAAATAACGATAAGGCCAAAGGTGGAAGCGCGCTTTACCCGTATTCCTCAATTTCTGAGGAGCTGGCTATGTTATCTCTAAACTGTCGTAAAACACAAAACCAATATCTGCCCAATTACGACATGAATTACACATAGTACCATATGATTTTCATCAATAGACTATTTTACCCTCCTCCGTCGTACATCTCCAAACAGCACTGAAATGAAAACGCTCAATTTTCCTCTCGAAATATTTGTCGGACACATATCTAACGTCCACTGCCGTCAAGGACGTCACAATGGAAACGTATTACGTCTCGGCCATCCACTTTGTCGTGTAACGTGATATTTAATACCATTACGCGTTGGTGCTACGCCAAGTGACAAGGCACTGTGATCTATTTCACTTTAGTGCGATTGAGTGACAGACTGAAAGTGGTTAATGTGTTTGTGGTATTTTTAACTGTGCTTTTATACTTTATAGCTGTGTGGTGGCTGTTCATTGTTAAAATAATACTGTTAACCCATCTCTTCCTTTGGGTGTCATAAAAGGCGAGTAACGGACTGAGAACTGCTCATAGACACAACATTTAATTCTGTTTCATTTTTTTTAAATATTTTTTTTTAAATTGATTTAATAAGTAACTGTTTGACATTAATTACGTTATAAATTTATGGTTTAAACAATTGAATTTAATTGGTTATTATTATTAATTTTTTATCTGTATTTTGTTTGGTTTTTAATGTTAATTTATTCGAAATTATTTATTGAAATGTAATTGGTTTTGTAATATGTTAATTAAATACTACCAATTAGTTTTTAAGCTTTTACTAACAGTTATGGATCATTGTTGTCTATTCAATAAATATATTATAAATTATACATATTTTATTTTATTTATTTTATTTTATAACAGCATAAATCGGCGATGGGTTCACCACCTATTATCACGACGCAAATGTGCAGTCGTTATTTGGCGATACGTGAAATTGAAACGAAGACAGGCAGTGCTCTGCTGCATTGACCTAGAAGTATAGACAAGAACGTTAATACAAACCATTTGTTCAAATTCTATAATGTGAGACCTAAAGTTTGCTGCAGCCGCTGCAGCGCTTAAACATTTAAATGTCGTCTAAATCAACAGACAGACTTCGCAGCGCCGCAGCGCCAGATCGGTCAAAGACAACGTAGTGTGTATCAAGATGGCGTGAAATAGATTGTCAATAACAATAATTGAAAAAATATCTTTTCTATTCTAATAATACGATATAACTACATACTAATGACTTGAATAACTATTCATTTCACTTACTTGACAACTGAATTGTAGTAAACGTCTAGGTGTACACTTTGAAAAGGAATAAAGAATTATTGTCGCCGCTCCGCACGCGCGAATGTCAAAGCCACACTAAGCAGGGTGCCGAGTCGACTCGCAGATGAGGGGAACATAGTGCGTGTTCGGAAGGGCCTATCTACTAGATAGGCCCTTCCGAACACGCACTAATCTAGTGTAACGTATATATCGCTGCTCTGCTGTTGCTGTCCTCATTGCCTAGTCTCTGACAAACCCTATGGGGATAATAGTCGTTATATGTAGGTATGTATGAAAGGTTGGTACACCATTCTGATTTTAAAGATTGTGTCTCGACTTTTCTTACATTTTTTTGTCTCTTCTTATGTTTATATCTTGAGCTGTGTCGCGTAGTAGCTCACTAAAATAGTACCTACCACCCCCTCTCTTCCCTTGGGTGTCGTAAAAGGCGACTAACGGACTAAAGACTGCAACATACATCCAACAGCATAGAGCGGCGACGGGTTTAGCACCTGTCACGCTGAGCCCATATGCAGTAGCTATTTGGTGAAAAGTGGACTATCGCAGAGAACATTTGCGGTCCCCATTGACTAGATTCTGACTAACCCATCGGGGATAATATTCGTGATTATCCTATCCTACTTCCTACTAATATTATAAACGCGAAAGTTTGTAAGTATGGATGGATGTTTGTTACTCTTTTACGTAAAAACTACAGAATGGATTTGGATGAAATTCGGCATACAGATAGTTTATAACCTGGATTAACACATAGGATACTTTTTATCTCGATATTCCAACGGGAACGGGAACCACGCGGGTGAAACCGCGAGCAGCCGCTATATGTCTCCATAACATCAACAATGTTTGTAGCATTGTTGCATTCCGACAGTTAGAGTTAAGATAGTTCCTCAGTTGTTCGAGATTCCTGGTGAATTGCATTTCCACCTTCGGCCTTATCATCACTTTCAATAAGGTGAGGTAAAGGTGGAGGACTACTTCTGCTGTCCTCATTGCCTAGTCTCTAACTAATCCTTCGTGAAAAATAGTCCTGATTATATGTATTACTCGTATGTGATACAATACGTAACATTTTTATTTATTTATTTTAATAAAAAGTTTTACTACAGCGCGACAAGTTCGTGCGCGACCTTTACGCGGATTTATTTCTTCCGTGGTAGCGTCTGGCACTGATAGAAGACCTTTGATGGCGGGAACGACAAACTATCTCGGTTACAGATAAAATTATGTTGCATGTTAGAGTTTGTAGTCAAAAATACCACAAACAAGTAAAAACTACCATTATGTCTCCCATTTTTGACATATCGCGTATAGACATAACACGAGAAAACCGGTCGAGAAAATACTCACAGCAGTGGGACGACCAAAATCAAAGTCAAAGTTAAATTATTTATTCAATGTAAACCTTTACAGGCACTTATTGACGTCAATACTAAAAATAATTAAAAAAAAACAGAACAATCTAACTAACTAACTATAGTCTCTGCCAGACAAACGCGCATCGCTACCCCCAGTACCACTGCACGCCGAAAGAAAATCACGTCGAACCGAAATATAAGCAGTGACGAAAGAATTCTGTGTAAACAAACGTATCCTGGTACGAGACAAAAATGGTGGGCAAAGTGTCTCTCCTAGCGACACAAAAGGCTAAAAGTTATAGGTAATTTATCGTTTTTTGGGATGAAAGGTGGAGAATGATAAATCATAATGAATTGTTAACTTAAGTTAACATTTCAAGGAATAAATGTGATTTCCAATTATCATATTGATATTGTGGTAACTAGTAGAAATTGGAATTAATTGAGTGTTTGAAGTAGAATAAAATATCGATTGAAACGAGTTTTGGAAAACATAAGTAATAAGGTTGACGTTTTTAATCATTCAAATCTCTTTTTTTATAAAAACTAGTAAGTATAAAACCATGGCTGAAATAATAATAATAATAATAAGGGAAAGCAGTAGTCTCATCCTGCCTCTCCGGGAAATGTATGAAATGTAAGTATGTATTTAATAATGTTAGTAGACAAATACATACGTGAATAAAATGTTTGCTTGAAAAAAAAACAACTAGTCTCGGGAAAGCTCGAATAGGATTCGAACTCATGACCTTTGGATTGCCCGTCCACTGCTCTAATTACTAAGCTACCGAGATCCTAGAAGACTCGTTGAGTTTTAGCTAGTACTTAGTTTGTGTTTACGCAGCAAGCCAGTGGTTTTTTTTCTAGTAAACATTTTAACCTATTCTATAAAGCATTGTAAATGCAAAAAATTTAACAAAAAAATACATAAACGTACGTATAATCAGAGACTAGCTAATGAGGCCACTGCGATCTGCGATAGTCCACGTTTCACCGAATAACAAGCGTGACAATATTAAGCGTGACAGGTGGTGAACCCATCGCCGCTCTTTGCTGTTGGATGTAAATGCAGTCATTAGTCCGTTAGTCGCCTTTTATGACACCCAAAGGAAAAAGATACTCGGGTTGAACGCGAGAAATCGTGGTTCAATCCCATATCTCCGATAAACTACTGACGTGAACCCACCCCGACACAGCCATTTAGATTAACAGGATGGGTTAAAGCGCTATATTCCCATTTTTAACAATTTTGAATGATTGTACCGCCACCAATGTGAAACATACAGTTATAAAATTCATATATAATATAGTTAAACATACTATCTAAAGACAGAAACATGATTGGTAATACTTCACTCGATAGAAAATAAATTCAAAGATAGCTCTGTTCAACATTTAAAAGAGCTGTAAGTCAGATAATACATTAATAAATGACTTATTTTTTAACCAATAGAAGAAACTTTTTATTATCTAGTGAATGCAAAAGACACTTTTTTTTTATTTTACTTATTTTTTTCCTTTAGAGGCAAAAAACCTACAAAACGCGCTTATTCGCGCTGCTTCGCTGTTATACCCGTCCCTTACCGTCGTACCGTCGAGAGAGCGAGAGAGAAGCGCTCGGAATACCTCGCCTTAACAGTACTATTAAATGAGTTAAACGCATATTAATAATAATCTTTATAAAAAAAAACACTGAGCTGTACACTATACACAGTTCTATTATTATAATGGTAGTGAGCATAATACAATGTTCCCTTGTAATCCCATCTATGCTCATAACTTTTCACTCCATCACCGTTTTTTTTAAAATCGATCCCGCAAGCACCTTGAATATTTTAAAGCTCCGTTTTCAATTCCCAAAGTGAGCACGTCAACGTTTTATCGCCACACATTTTGTGTGTAATATGAGCGGCCATTTTGTGCGACGCGCCGCCGCCGCCGCCAAGATGGCCGCCGAGCGATGCAGCGAGCCCATTATTTAGATTGCCTGATGTATAGGTAATGTGCTATCTGAGCGGTAAGGAATGAAATCTGCTCTTGCTTTCGTGTGTTTGTTGGGTGTAGAATATTACCGGTGTAGCTTTTACGTGATACGATGTTTTGGCGGATTGAGGGTACGAAGATTATGTGTACTGACAGCAACAACAGTGGCTGAATACTTTGGCGCTTTTATTATATTAAGCCTGCTAAATAACCTCACTCCACCTGATGTTAAGTGGAAGTACTCCACTCTGCCGGACCACAAAGTGCCTCTTCACGCCTCGTTTGAAGGACCCTATGTCATAGGTAGAAGGGAATATGTGGTGGTTTTTCCATCTACTTAGTAATTTTTAGATCGAAGGGTTAAATCACTGTTATCATGCACTCTCGTCTTAAAGTCGTTTAACTGCAGTATGCAGATTTGGTTCGTAGTGGGGTTGGTTCCAAATCCGCCTGGTATCCACCATCTTATCTTTTGTGTGTCATCCATCATAATAATTAATGTTAAAACAGCATTTATCTCATATTTTTTTGCAAAAGAAACTAGGGCAATGAAATCTAAAAAAACGAGTTGGGTAAACAACTCAAATTATCACCGCGATTATCTTGTTCCCAACTTTTTATTGTCGACATACTTCGCTAAGTTTTATGTGGCGCCTCAAATGGAGTGCTTCATAATAACGCGGTGTCCTTATTCGGCGACAAACGCGACGCGACAACGTTCACGTCGCTGCCTGTGTTGCCGACCTTTGAGAAGTGTTTCCACTTTAATGATTTACTTTCCCCTCGCCACATTGAGATTTTCCCTTCTCAGGGCTTTTTTCCCCTCAAAAATTATTCTGTTATAGTTTTTCAAAGGTTAAAATTACTATCTAGAAAAAAAGGTCGTCGCAAGGTGGGTAGACATAAACAATTAAAATTGTTTTACGTTCCGTTACATGCAGTGTTCATAATATAATTTTTGGCGGCGGCGGCGTTACACATGACACTTATTGGAGGCTAAAAACTTACGTCAAATATGTAAAAAATTAAAACAGTATGCAACTTAAGCATAAAACGCCGGGTTTCCTTTCCGCAAAATGGCGAGGTTATTTTATTTTTTTGGTTAGTATTATTTTCCCTTGATTTCCCCAATTCATCTCTTTCCCAACCCTTATTTCCCATCAAAAGGGGAATTTCCCTTCATTCTGGAAGCACTGCTTGAGATAGGAGTAGGCTCTTTGGGGAAGGAGTAGGAATTGTAAGGGGGGGAGGGGGAGGAGATAGGCCTTCGGTACTACCACTACGATATTCCGTAAGAGGGATTCCCATTGCATCGCGTTTTGTCGCGTCCGGTCGCGTCGTGTCGCGTCGCGTTTGTCGCACAAATAGGACACCACGTAACACTCGGCCAAGATAAACTGTCCACTCCGCTCAAACGTAGAAACTTTTAAATTACATCAAACAGCTCATTTTATTGCTGTCTTAATGGCGCACTTTGGTTGGCGTTTAGGAGTTACGTTCAGTGTTATATGACGAATACTTATAGATGTGACTTAACTCCTGCTTGCGGGTAGCTCATATAGATATGGAAAAACTGTTTTTTCCTTCGCAATTTTAGTATTTTTTTTCACACAAATAGCTGTTCTTTGCTTTTAATTAGACATATAAATTAATTGTGTATCTAATATACTAATAGTGCTGCCGTATCGCCGCGTATAGAAATTAAATTAGTTCACTTCACTGCAACACACGAGACAATCAGAACAACAACTGTCAGTTTCGTAATCATGACCGCAGTTTATTTTCCTAATTCAAAAAAAGGTAAATACAAAATAGGAATTGTACGAACTGCCCGGCAAGCAAATAATGTCAAGTTCGACGATATATTTTTCTATGAAAATACAACGCAAAGGAACTTATAAAGTCTTTTGTATGAAGTTTTGAGTATATCGCCTGAAAAACACTTGCTCCCCGTATCATTAATTCGCGAAATCTGCTCTCAACCCCCTTGTTAACCCCTTTAAGTGATAAAAACAAACCGTTTAGTCCACTCTCGTCCCCTCGACCCCAAAAAAAAGATTTGTTTATTTGTTTCTTCTCAACCCTTAAATATAGTTCACACTCGACCCCCAGGGGGTGAGACTAAATTTTCATACTAAGGACAGGCATACCTTGTCCACTTTCAACCCCTAATTCGGTAAGTACCTAAAATTAATATTTTGGTACAGTGAGGTACAGAATAAAGGCAAGAATTTGATATAAAAAATAATAAACAAGCAATATAAGAGAATTTTTTTTTTTCTTTGTTTTAGTCGGAGAAAATGCTTCTCTGCACTGGCATGGGGCCTCGAGAGGAACGTGAGACACCCCATGCACTGTCCGGGGCTGGAACCCATTTGTCCCCACCCGCCCCCCCGTGGGGGAAACGGGTGAGTAAGGACATACGGGCCCGACCCGGTAAAAGAACCGACACCTACCGTCTGGAGCGTATAGTGGCGCCGCGGTACCGTGGTACTACGCCCCGCGGACGCCCCACGCTACGGACCCAGTTGCACCTGGGTCCCCTGCGCCAGGGGGAGCAGTCCGGTAAGTTCGACTGCTCCCAAGCGGGTGGAGGGCTTGTGCAATGCAGCCTAGTGCTCCTCTACACTAGGCCGCGGCCCTCCCGTGGGGGGGGAAGAGGGCGACGCTACGTCGCCGCCCTCGACCCCCCCTCCGCCTGCGCTGGAGAGGAAGCGCCAGGATGTCCTCGCGCAACCTCTCCCTCCTCTACCCCATCCATGCCCCCAGCAGGGGGGGCGCCCTCTGCCTGCCGGGCTCTCCCCGGGAGGTCTGGCTAGGGCCTGACACTGGGGGGGCGACAGTTACTGCCCCCCATGTAGTGCCCGTGCGGCCGGCCCGCCGCCTCACACACCGCGCACCGCGTCTCCCTGGCAGTGCAGTCCACCGCCTTGTGCCCGCTGGCCCCGCATCTATAGCGGGACTCCGAGCGGTCCACCTCCAGCGGGCACCGCGATCTTGCGTGGCCAAGGCTCATGCACTTGTAGCAGTGCATGGGCCTTGGATCGAGAGCCTCCACCTTGGCCGAGCTCCATCCCACGAGCAATTTCCCCGCCTCCAAGATTTTCTTGGCCGCCTCTATCGGGACCTTGGTGATGCAGGAGCCGCTCCCACCTGGCCTCACCGCCACAGCCCCCGCACGAACCTCATCCACCGGGCAGCCCCCCGCTTTGGCCAGAGCCTCTGCCAACTCCGTCGGCTGGACGGACTCGTCCAAGCCCACCACCCTTAGACCCACCATTTTGCAGGGTCTCGCCACCTTGGCGATCCCCTGCAGCTCCACCCGCAGTTTGGCCGCGAGCGCATCCGCCTTCTCCCGTCTCTCCTCCCCCGAGACCTCAAACATCCTCGCGCCCGTCATAGCAGCGGCGATGCGCATACCCCCCTCTATGCCCAGCTCGGGCAGGCTGATCGCCGCCTTTGCCCTGGCGATGACCTGGGCATAGGTCATTCCCTGTTCCGCAGCCTCCGGGAGCAGCGTCACCGAGACCGCCGCCGTCCTCGGCGGGCGGAGAGGGCGCCTCTTCTTAGTCGCCGGCTGGGCCGCTGCCTTGGCCGTCTTCGCAGGCGGGGCGGCGGGCGGGGGAGCGGGCGGGGCCTTCTTCTGGCCACGTTTGGCCACCGTTGTCCAGGCTGGCTGCGCCGGGGGGTCCGGGGCGCTGCTGGGTCCCGGCCTGGGGTCCTCGTAGGGGTTCTCCACGGGGGGGACCCTCTCTGCCACCTTGCTGAGCGGCTTCCTCGCGGGCGGCTTCTTCGCCGGCGGGGCCTTCTTGCCCGGCTTTGCCGCTGGCGGCGTGGCCGGTCGGGCCGGCGGGGCCTCCTCCCTCCTAGCGTCCGCCGCAAGGGGCGGGCGCAGGGGCGCGGCCGGGAGCAGCCTGCTCTCCAGCCCCTCAATTCGGGCATTCAGCATGCCGACAAGCAATATAAGAGAATACTTGAAGTATAATTTTATATATAATATAACATTACATTTAATAATTTAATTAATTTAATTAATTAATTTAATAATTAATTAATCATTTAGCCCTCAGCTGGGATTCAACCCAGGACGTTTCGCTATCCTGGCGACTCCCACCCAGCTGAGGTCTAAATGAGACTAGTTGTTGTTATTTTCTAATGTAATGTTATATTAGATATAAAATTATAAAACAAAGTAGAGAACCAACCTCAAAAAAATAATATAAATAAAAAGAACTAAATAATAGTGTTGTCTTGAATAACTAAATTTAATCCCTACCGTTATAATTAAACTTACATACTTTTGAAGTCAGTGCCAAGTCTCGAAATATATCCTGCCTCTGCCTTTATACCTATTTAATGCCTGCTTTTATATTCTCTTGATGGTTTACCATTAGTCACCATGATGCATTGTGGCGAACATAAATTGCTTAGCAACTATTTTAAAGTTTGTAATTGTATATCAACACCTTAAACATTTAGTATTTCGTAATTCCGGTGGCCCGTCTGTGGTCTTCATTGTCAGTTCCACTTAAATAAATGGTGCTTTCCGAAGACAAAAATAATACCTAAATCGCTTTAGGTGTGCCTATAATATTCGAACAGTTCCTTCAATTTATCTAGGAATCTGACCTGATGAAAATTTAACCAACAAGATAGAACATCATTTCAAACAAAAAAATGAATTATCTAAATCGGTTCAACCGTCTTTGACAAATCAGGGAACATACATAAAAAAGCTCCGGACGAATTGAGAACCTCCTCCTTTTTTAGTCTATTAAAATAGCTTAGAAATTACAACAAGTAATAATATAACAAACTTAAAGTAAAACTCTATAATTGATATTATTATTATTTAATGTTTGATTATTTGCGTTAATAACGCTCAAATAAACCAGAAGATAACGAAGCACGATCGCACGTCGTGCGGAGGACGTGGGTTCAATTCCCACCTAAGGTAGAAATTTTTTTTCAACGTTTTGTTAATCATTTAATATCGTAACTGTATCTTGGGAGTCGAGAGGAAACTTAAATTTGGCTGGAAAATAAAATCTACTTTCGTCCCACGAGGGTCTAGAATACACTGTAGTTAGGGGTCCAGTGGACACATTATTTATTGGGGGTCGAGGGGACGACAGTGGACTAAACGAAACAAACGCTGAAATTAGTTTTCTGTACTTATGTAATCGGAAAATAATTATTATGTTCTGTCACATGTATTTACATAAATATATATCATGACACGACGGATTAGCAAAACTGACAACCTAAACTGTCTGACGAACAAGTAAACTAACGAACAAGAAAAGTAACGTGTTAATAATATGACGGAGTAGCAAAACTGACAACATAAACTAACTGACGAATAAAGATGTTTGCGAACCAGGAAACTAACTTAATAGAGAAACTGACAACTAAGTGATACTGGCAAAAAAGGAAATTGGCGAATTCAGAAACAGTTTTATGAGTAAACTGGCGAATCAGTAAAACTGACGAGCAAAGAGTCCGACCGCTGATACGCTAACTCATTACAGTACCTATAACATTAAGAAGTTAAATATAATATTATAATAATAAAATATTCATTTTCATTCATATGGGTTAGTCAGAGACTTGAAGACAGCAAAAGCAGTCCTCTATCATCGTCCACTTTTCACCAAATAGCGACTGCACATGTGCTGAACGTGACAGGTGGTGAGCCCATGGCCGCTATATGCTTGGATGTATGTGCAGTCTTTAGTCCGTTAGTCGAATTTAAATCCCTCAAGCAACGTGAAACCAGCTAGAATACTAGCTAGCTACAATTGAAAACCTATTGTTTTGCGACCGTCGGCGGTCTAATGATCCTTGAAGGGATAAGACACCCAAATAATAAATATTCAAAGACTTAATAAAGTAATGTCTCACGGCCGCAAATAAACAGGTAGCTAATTCAAGATTATGTCAGATCTAGTGGTCCCAATGGATCCAGACGCTAGTTTTCAATTGGCTCCTTCAATTAAATTTGACACATAGAGGTCAAAGTAATAAATAAAAAAGTAACTTAATAAATAAATGATAAATAATAAATGAGTTGTAGTAAAACTTTATAGCGGAAATAGTCTCATTGAAAAACATTTAAAGTTTAAGTCAAACAATATTGGATCGACTCAGTGCATGATGCACTATGCATGCGAATCCGACACGCTGCCGGCAAGTCACGCACTGCTAACAGGGGCATGCACGGCGGCTTATCTCGTCTGCATCGGCACACAGACGGCCTAAAAGAGCGCTTACACGGGCAATTTCTTGATCAATTATTGCTTGGCAACACGTATTGATTAATCTGGAGCAACTAGTGGAGCAATGTGAAGCAATTTCAAAAAATTGCGACGTGTTTCGGCAATATTGCATAGATGCTCCACATATTCCAATTGCTCAATGTTGTCGACACGCATTTTCGAATATCCAGTGAGTCTGGAAATTTAAAGCAGTTTTGTTTTCTGTCTCGTTTGCACTTATTGATTTAGCGGTTTGACTACGTCTCACCTCCGCGGGAAAAGCGAGCGGGCGGGCAAATATGCAGAGGCGTGGCGCCCAGCGCCAGCGCGTCCTCTTTGGCGAGCTATAGTTTTGTACCTACGTGTATGAAAGTATTGCGTGGTATTGCCTAGTTTCTTGAAAACATTTTGCCAAATTGATGCTTGTTGCTGTTGCCGTTAATTGCTCGATATTTTGTCACGTCACAGTATTGCTCATAATTGATCAATTTTCATTGCCCGTGTAAGCGTACCTTAAGACTTACCAGACAATATAGATACGATGAAACATCCCTGCTGTCACCTCTTAGAGCAGCATTACTTTAATCTTACTATGCAAGTAACCGTGTTGCCTAGCGGTGAAAGAGTACTCCCAACTACTCTCTTCCCTTGGGTTTCGTGAAAGGCGACTAACAGACTAAAGATTACACATACATCCAACAGCATAGAGTAGCGATGGGCTCACCACGTATCACGCTGAGCACTTGTGCAGTCGCTGTTTGGTGAAAAGTTGACTATGGTAGAGGACTGCTTTTGCTGTCCTCATTGCCTATTTTCTTAGTAATCCTTCGGGGATAATAGTCGTGATTATATGTATTAGGTACTATGCAAAATTTGTATGGGAATTTGCATAGTAAGATTAAAGTAATACTGCTCTAAGATTTGATTGTAAGGTCCCAAAGTATCATAAAAGGAATGTAATTGGTTTTTACCGATTTAATTTAAGTTACTTATATAAGAAGATTGAAGCTTTAGTTTGTTGGTCTTTTGTTATTATTATTTATTTAATTTACTAGGGTACAATAATTGAACACTTATGAATGTCACTATGCCATCGGTTCGTCAGTCTAACTATAGGGCGGGAGCCTTGAAAAACCACTAGCCACTAAAAGGGGGGTCGAAACCACCTGCTTTAGTGGAAAATCCACTAAGTTGGCAACACTGGCAGGAACAAGACAGGAATACCAACATGACGGCATAGTAACTACACACATCAAAAGTGTATAGGGATCAAGCATTTTTATGCGGATTTCTTGAGATTGAGATGTGGCTTTGTAATAAATTTATGATTTTATAAATTTATATGGATCCTTTTTGGTGCATTTCATAATTTGAAACAGGAACTTTCAATCAATTTCTAGTAAAAGATGAAAATCAGCTGTCAATATTTTCCCTATAAAAACATACAACGCATTGAAGACATTATTAGTGCTACTGTTTCCCTACTACTGATTAAAACCAACGTTATTATGGAGCGGCGACGTCATTTAAGCAGGGAAGAAATGCTCAGAGCCGTGGGAATGATAGAAGCTGGTTCCCGGCAACGTACTGTGGCTTTAGCTCTGAATACAAGTCAGAGTGTTATCAGTCGACTTTGGACACCTTACCGAAGCACTGGTACCGTGGCTGAGCGCCATGGAGGACGGTATCGCTGCACCACACGGAGACAAGACCGATACATTCAAATAATAACTCGAAGAGCTCCAACAATAACCGCCATGATGTTAGCCGTGAGGCTTCATCACTCTTCAGGGAACTTAATTAGCGACCAAACAGTCAGAAACCGCTTGCATGAAGTGAACCTTCATTCCCGAAGACCGCTAAGGGTACCACCTATAGCAATGCACAATCGTAGGATTCGATATCAATGGGCTCTTGAACACAGAAATTGGGCAGAAGAACAATGGCGTTTCGTGTGCTTTTCTGATGAGTCTCGTTTTGGTATGAGACCGGATACAAGACGTATACGACACTGGAGAACCCCTGGACGCCAACAGCGATTAAAATCCTGCCAGGAAGTCCATCCTTATAGTGGTGGAACCATCATGGTATGGGCGGGTATTTGGATCGGCGGAAGAACTGAGTTGATTTGGATCAGAGGCAACCTCAACGCTCAAATTTATGCTGAGACGATTGTATCAGACGTCATCGTTCCTCTACAAGTGCAAATCGGTCCCTTATTTCAGTTAATGCATGATAATGCACGACCGCACACCGCAAAGTTGTAAGACAGACTCTCGCCGCAGCTAACATCAATGTCATGCCCTGGCCTGCTCAGTCGCCAGACTTGAACCCGGCTGAGCATGCATGGGATATGCTACAGAGAAGAGCTCTGCCGAACATGGAGGGTATCCAGTCGCAAGAAGACCTTTTTTTGTTGTTGCAACGAACATGGGCGGCCATTCCACAGCGTGATTTGGATGAACTCATTTTGAGTATGCCAAACCGATGTTCTTGTGTTGTTAGTGTTCGCGGTAGAAACACGGATTATTAATTGTTTAAGTTACTCAATAAAATTTTAAAGAAAACTGTTATTTCAGTCTTTTTTTCGAACTTTAATGTTAGTGGTTCAAATGTCAAAAATCCCTTTATTAGGAAAATGGCAAATTTCTTTATTAATGCAAAGGTGACTTGGTTTATCGTTACTGTAGACAAACGAAAACACTTTATTTGATGAATCCTTAAAGAAAATTTTAATTAATATCAATCAGGAGAAAAGTTATTGCAAAAATATATGTTGATCCCTAGACACTTTTGATGTGTGTATTTGATGAAACGCACTATATCAAAAGCGCGGTATTTTACTGTCAAACTAGGCAACTAGTGCGGTACGATGACAAAAGGGAAAGCGCGGCCAAATTGCCCATGGACGCGCGGCACTGAGATCATATGTGTATTGTGACCGAGGGTTACACGCAACGCACACAGAAGCTACGGCTCTTGTGTTTATGCTTTGTAATTTGGGTGTGTAATGTATGATATAACAACAAATGTCATAACGTTTACAACATATAGTTTTAGATAAAATAATTTTGTTTAATATAATAATCACAAAATATAATTAACGAAAGATCTAATTTTAAAAGTTATAATTTTAGAACGTATAACCAATTCGTATAAAATCGTTCATCATAAAAATTAAAAAGTATATTATTCTAAACATATAATACGCAATCAATTTATATAACATTCTTAAAAACTAACAATCAATTCATATAAACATGTTTCAAATTGAACACAAAAATAATCCTTTAAAATTAATTACTGTAGGTATGATATATATAAGCAAGGATGTAAGTAACTTCTAACCTATCACGTGACCTACAGGAGTAGGGCAGCTAGTATTTATGTTGTCTAATAAAAAAAAATAACCTCGAAATTCAAGACAATCGCTACGCTGTGCTTCGCGATTGTCTTAAATTTCTAACCTATCACGTGACCTACAGGACTAGGGCAGCTAGTATTTTTACTGTATCTCATAAAAAGACTTGAAATTTGAAATTTGATAATTTGAATTTAAAAGATTAGCTTGAAATTTAAGACAATCGCAAGGCGCAGAGCAGCGTAGCTATTGTCTTAGGCCCCACGACCCCTTGAAGTACGTATGATAGGTTACCAGGGCAATGTTATATCAAATGATGAATATACCAATTAAAACTTATTTACATTGATCTTTATAATAAAAAAAAATGTGAAATGATAAATATAATAAATGATTGTTATGTAAAGCAAAATTCTATCAAAGGAATAATATATTAAATGATTTTATATTACATAAACTTTATAATAAAGTACTATTATATTAAGTAGAATTATGATATTAGTTGTTATATATATTGTTCATTATGTAAAATGAACGTTATTAAAATGAAAATATATCAAACATAGTTCTATTAAATGTAAGTAGCGCACCCTTGTAATTTTGCTAAAGAGCTCGATGGCGCAGCGGCTAGCGCGTTCGGCTTGCGATCTTGCTCGATAAGCCACTTTCGCAATGCCGGGTCGCTGGATGGGTGACCAAATTAAAAACATTTCGAGCTCCTCCGTGCTTCGGAAGGTACGTTAAGCCGTTGGTCTCGGTTGTTGTCGTAAGATGACAGTCGTTAAAACCCACCAACCCGCATTGGGCCAGCGTGGTGGGTTATGGCTTAATAACCCCACGTGCTATTGTCCACGTGGGAGGCCTGTGCCCAGCAGTGGGACGTTAATAGACTGATGATGATGATGATGAATTTTGCTGAACCCTTCAAAACCGGAACGCAACAATATCAAACAGTGCAGCTTAGCGGCTTAAATTTGTATCAGGGTGGTCAACATCCAACTTTATTATAACTATTACTGTAGTACTAATTATTAAAACAATTACGTTTCTACGGACTTTTTAGGTATTAACGATTTTGAAGTGTAAAAGAGCTACACGAAATGATATAAGTAACGGCAAAGATTAAATACATTAATATGAGAAAACAAAGAATATGAATTCGCAAAGTTCAAGTCATTTCAACTGGCTGAGAGCGCAACACTTTTTGCTGCGGAGAATTACGGCGCGAAAAAAAAATTACAGAGTGGAAAAGGAAAAAAAATTACTCGGCAAAACATTTTCTGTGTTTCACCCTAAATAGGATGACACTCTTGGTCTGTTAGCGAAGTTTATTTCAATGTTAATTCACTGACAGTGTGTACTGAATGGATCAGGGGTCTTACCATTTACTCGAGCAGTATTAGGTTAATCTTACTAAACAAAATTCCTATACGAATTTTGAATAGTAAGATTAAAGTAATATTGCTCTAGGAGGGACAGTAGAGCCCCAGAACTGTGGTTCTAAAAATGACACATTGTGGAGTTTTACAAAAAATATTTAAAAAAACATAGTCTATCGAATTGAATTGGTTTTAACGACTGCCATCTTACGACAACAACCGGAACTTAAGATGTATTAATCATGTCGCCCATCCAGTGTATCATCCTACTTAATATTATAAACCCGAAAGTTTGTAAGTATGGATGGATGTTTGTAACTCTTTCACGTAAAAACTACTGAATGAATTTGGATGAAATGCGGCATACAGATAGATTATAACCTGGATTAAAACATAGGATACTTTTTATTCAGATATTTCTACGGTAACGGGAACCACGCGGGTGAAACCGCGAGCGGCGGCTAGTTATTTATTTATTTATAATTGTTTGTAATACGTAAACCGTGTCGCGGTGCGGGGAAAGAATACTACCACCCCCTCTTTTCCCTTGGGTATCACAAAGAGGACTGACAGACTAAAGACTGCAGATACTTACAACAGCATAGAGCGGCGATGGGCTCACTATACCTGTCACGCTGAGCACATGTGCGGTCGCTATTTGATGAAAAGTGGACTATGGTAGAGGACTGCTTTTGTTGTCCTCAAAGCCTAGTCTTTGACTAACCCCGGGATAATAATTGTGATTATATGTATGTAAGTTATAATACATAGTTAGTATTTCTTTCCTAATACGTCCCTGTAGCTATGAGTATGACTCAAGTGCAGAATACATTATCGGACATAAATTACGCACTTTGCCTTTCACCAAATTGCCACTGCACATGTGCTCAGCGTGGCAGGTGGTGAGTCCATTCATCCAGAGGGTAGTAATTTGTACAACTCATTCATTCATTCATAATCACGACTATTATCCCCAAAGGGTTAGTCAGAGACTAGGCAATGAGGACCGCAAAAGCAGTCCTCTACCATTGTCCACTTTTCACCAAATAGCGACTGCACATTAGCTCAGCGTGACAGGGTGGTGAGCTCATCGCCGCTCTATGCTGTTGGAAGTATGTGCTCTTATGTCCGTTGGTCGCTTTTTACGACACCCAAGAGAAGAGAGAGGGTGGTAGTATTCTTTCACCTCTACGCGATAAGGTATTGTATCAAATAAAGATTATTTCATTTGATTTATTTTGCAAGACGATTAGTGTAGGTACGATAATAATTAAACATTTATTCTAGCACTGTGTGCTATAAAACTCGGAGTCACAAGTGAGCTACTTTCTAAGTGATCAACAAAGACAAAGCCTCTCAGCGCATCCCACTCAAGAAGGCTTCACCACTGCTGACTACTCAAAACTGAAGTTGCAAAACTTAATTTAACACTATCATAAAGGCAACACTCTCATCTCTAGTTTCGGATATCCGCGTACCCTATTACTTAGGGGATATCCCAAACCCGGATAAGGACTCAAAAACTTGTTGCCAACTCTGATGCCAGTTGGGATACATTAATACGGTTTGCTGGCCAGGTTGCTTGTTCTAAATTATAATAATAAGGTATAATTAGAGTTAATTAGGGGGTCGAAAAGTAAATGCAAGGTGTTATGTCGACACATAAATTTGCTATTATACAAAAAGATAGATTAATCTGGGTATTGTTTTTTAAAAAGTAATCTAACTATGTCATTTCGTGTGTCATTTCGCGTATGAGAATATGTGTCAATTCGCGTATGTCATTTTGCGTAGTCGTTCCCGTGTGTCATTTCGCGTATGAGATTAGGTGCCAATTCGCGTATGTCATTTTGCGTATTCGTTCCCGTGTGTCATTTCGCGTATGAGAATATGTGTCAATTCGCGTATGTCATTTTGCGTAGTCGTTCCCGTGTGTCATTTCGCGTATGAGATTAGGTGCCAATTTGCGTATGTCATTTTGCGTATTCGTTCCCGTGTGTCATTTCGCGTATGAGAATATGTGTCAATTCGCGTATGTCATTTTGCGTAGTCGTTCCCGTGTGTCATTTCGCGTATGAGAATATGTGTCAATTTGCGTATGTCATTTTGCGTAGTCGTTCCCGTGTGTCATTTCGTGTATGAGAATATGTGTCAATTTGCGTATGTCGTTTTGCGTAGACACTATGTGTCATTGTGCGTTGGGCTACCAAAATGGGTCATTATGCGAGTAACCCAGATTAAGTTGCATGTAGGGTGCTTAGAATAAATATACCTACAACGTGTTAATTAAATGACTTAAGAGCGTACACACACGACAGTGCTGTTCTCATTGAGTTTTACCTTATTTATAATGATTTTAGAACTAAATTCACAAAAAACGCTCTGTAGTGCACTCAAGAAACATCTTAAGATATTTTTGAGACGTATATTTTAATTATTGTCGATGTCCAAATAACGTTTTTTGTTTATTGCTAAATGTGGCCACTTTAGGCAACAATCTAAATATATGCAACTTACATTTAATTAATAAATAAAATACATGTCTCAAAAATGCCTAAAGATATAAGTGCACAAGCGTTTTTTTGTGAATTTGCTTCTGAAATCATTATAAAAAAGGTAAATCTTAATTATGGGAGCACTGTCGCGTCTGTACGCTCTAAACCGTGTCGTGTAGCGGTGAAAGAATACTACCACCCCCTCTCTTCCCTTGGGTGTCGTAAAAGGCGACTAACGGACTAAAGACTGCACATACATCCAACAGCATATAGCGGCGATGAGCTCACCACCCTGTCACGCTGAGCTAATGTGCAGTCGCTATTTGGTGAAAAGTGGACAATGGTAGAGGACTGCTTTTGCGGTCCTCATTGCCTAGTCTCTGACTAACCCTTTGGGGATAATAGTCGTGATTATGAATGAATGAATGAGTTGTACAAATTACTACCCAAGGAAAGAGAGGGGGTGGGGTAGGGTGGGGGTGGTAGTATTCTTTTACCGCTATGCGATACAGTTATCTGTTAAAACTTTTTTTAATTAAACCCGAAATCTATGTGCGACCATAGGCTAGCCGTACACACACAATAATATTGTCAATACAAGATTGTCAATCATATTGATCAATATATGGTACCGCACACACTACGCAATATTATTGTAAATTCACTCAGTCGCTCAGCAGCTTGATTCGTGTACGCACGGTTTAAAATAGAAGGAAAGAAAAAAGTCCTTGCATTGATTACTGCACTTATTTGAAATACGTAAGTAAGTAATTAAAAAACAAAGATACCGAAACAATGAAAAAAATGTCTCCTCAGGTTGCGGGTTCGATTCCCGCCTGAGGTAGACATTTTTTCAACGTTTCGTTAACTTTGAGTTTAATTGAGCGTTTTTTAACGCAAATAATCAAAAATTACGAATTAAAAAACAATCAAGAAACGACGGATTAAAGCTGGATGAGAAAAAAACTGAGTTAAGGCCTTTGCTCAGCAGTGAGACAATATAGGCTAAAATAAAAAATAAAATAAAAAATATTTGTATCTAATAAATGAACTAGTTATAGAAGAGCATGATTTTAAAAATTACATGAGTATGAGAGATAGCAGCTTTCAAAAACTATTATCTTTAGTATCACGATAGATGTTTTCCACAGCTCTGGATAAGTTTCCCATGTATTCATAATAACAAATATCGCTTTTCTGTGAGATTAGTAATATTATTCACACTATTTTTGTCTTCTATTGTCCTTTTGGCGCGTAAACGTGAATAAAAAATAAACGTCCGCCTGTCTTGAAATCTTTTTTTCAACTAAAATATTGCCGCGCCCCCGCAAACGTCAATATTATTGTCAATATTCCTGGCTCCTCCCAATATTGATGTGCCCGTGATCAGAATTTCTGGAAATCTACAATAATATTGACAATATGCACTTTATTGACAATATTATTGTGTGTGTGCGGCTAGCCATAGTAGTTGCACAAACAGAATTAAGAATATGTAAATACAAACCGTTCCTAACGTGAAACCAAATTTACTTTGTTTCATTAAAAAAAACACAGGAATTACCATAATGACGGGACCCAGGATGAAACAGATCCCTTGCAACTCTATCACGTAGGTAACCCGCGGTGTATCCGGAAAGTATCCGGGAAGTATCCACATGCTCGGATATCGGTAATGCCTACGACCCTAATGAGATAATGATGAGAAAAAGATTGGTCGGCGAGCTATGCGATTTCGATACGTTTTTGAGCAAAGAGTTTTCATTGTGGCTGGACTGGTCATTTAGGGAAGCGTTGAATGTGCGATCGTTATTTCAGAAAATTCAGCAATAAAATTTTAAACACTGAAAAAAGACGACAACCTCATGCGGGAATCGAACCACGCACCTTCCGCATTCCGGGCGGCTGCCTTAACCACTTGGCTACCGAGGTCTGGCTTTCAACCATCGAAATTTGTCAGTGCTTGATGCTTATGTTTTTAGTCAACATTGCTTTATCAAATCTTAGAAGTTTTCACCTCTGAGATCCGAAAGAAATATTTTTACAAATATTTGAACATTCGGTTAAGATGAAGCTGCGTTTATAGATTAATGTGTTTTATATTTTTGGGTTTTATTAACGCTTAAATAAACTTAAGTAAATTTTTTAAAATTTTACTTAAGTATATTTAAGCGTTAATAAAACGCTAAAATATAAAAAAAAAAACATTAATTTAAGCAATATTAACAAACTTCTATAACTATAATAACTGCCTAATATATAAATTATCTTTTACTGAAGTATTAATATGAATACAGGAGAAACAAAAAGTCAAGACATTGCCATCTATGTATGAATCTACAAGTACCTATGTATGTAAGGATTGTCTAATAAAAATAATAACATATATTCTATATCCTTTTAATATTATAAACGCGAAATTTAGTAAGTATGGATGGATGTTTGTTACTCTTTCACGCAATAGCTACTGAATGGATTTGGATGAAATTTTACATACAGATAGCTTATAACCTGGATTAACACATAGAATACTATTTATCCCGATATTTCCACGGGAACCACGCGGGTGAAATCGCGAGCGGCCGCTAGTATTACATAATAATCAATTGCTGTTCGTCAGACTGGCCTACACTCGAAATGGATTCCAAATTGAATATTTTATATTCAGCAGAGAACTGACACGGCCCACGCCCACGGGCTGATTTTTAATATGATGATGACGATGAAGTATTTTAAAAGAAAATAAGTACTTACAAATAATTTTGTGAGTAATATTTGGACAGGACACTACTTGATTTGTATAATTTAACATTATGAATGACAAAAGGATGAAACGTGACTTCGTTTCTACTGTCCACCATTACTCGTAGCATTCGTAGCAATATACACCATAACTCGTAGAATTCGTAGCAATCACCCGTTACTCGTAGCATTTGTCGCAATACACTATTACTCGTAGCATTCGTAGCAATATACACCATAATTCCTAGCATTCGTAGCAATCACCCATTACTCGTAGCATTTGTAGCAATACACCATTACTCGTAGTATTCGTAGCATTATACACCACAACTCGTAGCATTCATAGCAATCACCTATTATTCGTAGCATTCGAAACTGATTGTAGCTACTATTCGTACCACCATTAGCCATTAGTAGTGGTTTTGCTTATGCCTATGAAGTGACAGTGACATTGTAATATTTTTTTACTGATTTATAGTACCTCGTAAAACCTTAAATATAAAAACATGATGCACAGCACACTCAAAACGACCGCACAAAAAGGGTACTTATATTTGGGTACGTATTTCGATTGGTAGTATGCGAATTGGTCCTTCAAAAATTACATACATATAGTATAATATAATAACGACTATTATCCCAGAAGGGTTAGTCAGAGACTAGGCAATGAGGACAGCAAAAGCAGTCCTCTACCATAGTCCACTTTTCACCAAATAGCGACTGCACATGTGCTCAGCGTGACAGGCGTGAGCCCATCGCCGCTCTATGCTGTTGGATGTATGTGTGGTCTTTAGGCCGTTAGTCGCCTTTTACGACACCCAAAGGAAGAGAGGGGTTGATATTTTTTACCGCCACGCGACTTAAGAATGACAAAGAGGAGAAAATTATATCGTTGTCGTAGCGGGGCTTCGTAGCTACTATTCGTAGCACTCCGCCGTCGAAGGTCGTAGCGCTTAACGGTTTTTCGTCAGTATTGCTGTGGTTTTGCCAATGACATGATACTGGCATTGTACATTTTTTTTAATGATTTAGTACCTTGAAAAACCTTTGGAAAATGCACTACCCCCTTCGATTACATATAAAAGCTAGATGCAAAATTAACTGTATCAAAACGACCGCACATAAAGAGTAGTTCTACTTAGGTATAAACCGAGTCGCGAAGCGATGAAGAATACTACAACCCCCTCTCTTCCTTTGGCGTCGTAAAGGGCACATACATCCAAAAGCATAGAGCGGCGATGGGCTCATCACCTTTTCACCGGTCTCAGACTCAGAGGTCCCGGGTTCGATTCCCAGCGGGGGGTACATCTCTGTGTGCTCGGTTAGGTCGGTGGTAGAGCTATTAGGTCCGCCTGGCTAGCTACCACCATCTTATCTAAGTCTTTCGGCATAACAACGATGTATATGGCATTCTTGTGTTCCGACAGTTTAAGATAAGATAGCCAGTTCCTCAGTGGTTGAGGATTTCGGGTGAAGCGCGCTTCCACCTTCGGCCTTATCGTCACTTAACATCAGGTGAGATGAAGGCCAAGCGCTTACCCGTTGTAGAAAAAAAAAACGTAAGTAATAGGGTACGCGGATATCCGAAACTAGAGATGAGAGTTTTGCCTTTATGATAGTGTTAAATTAAGTTTTGCATGTATGTTTTATATGTATGTATATTTAGTTATGCATTTCGATTGGTAGTGAGCAAAGTGCTCCTTCGGAAATTACTATTATACCTGAACACATACACCTCAAATGTATATTATGTCAAAGAAGAATGGGCAAAACGTCCCGCCTCCTTGTTACACTACATCTATGCATCTAGTAAAAGTGTAAAAGTACTTGAAAAGTGAATCATTTTATTGTATGACAGCAAATCTGTCAGGTATTGGAGAAAAAAGTTATTGAGAAGAAGGAAATTAAAATAATAAATGATTAAATAAAATTGAAGTCAAGATTTTTTCTAGAATTTAAACTCCAACCTCGCAGATTGCTTTGATTTATATGAGTCGTATAAAATGAAAAAAAAAATGAAAATATACCCTCACTCTTAATTTTTTTAATTTTTCCCTTTTTTTCCATTCATGCATTCGCTCGTTGATATTTGCTGTCCTTACAACAAAATACACTATTTATTTCGAAACTTACCATGTGGGAACTTACACGGGGTGGGACGGGTTTCATACAAAATGCCCATTTCTTTGTCACAATTCCGCTAGGATTTAGTATGGACTTTGTGAATCTAGATTTTATTTGTGGACGAAGACTACCGAATACTCGTAACTAATTCGTCTCCGCGTCAAAACAAGAAACCATACAGAATTTATCAATTTATCTGATAAAACATTTCTTTGTTACAGGTAATCGCGTCCTTAGGAGCGCACACTCGTAGTATAACAAAAAAATCGTTTATTCTGGACAAATGGGAGAGCCAATCAGGGAACGGCTCGACCGACACTTACTCCAAGAAAGGACCCCAATTTGTTAAATCATTTGTTACGCGATACTTTAAAAGGGTTCATTGTTTAAACTTAATTTGAGAATATTTTGTATAAAACCATTTAAAATATGACCTTAATGTGCTATTGCTGGGTAAGGCCGCCATATATCACTTAGGAAAGTATAGTTATTATTAATTAATCGATATCCTCAGTGACCATGAAGGTTATAAAACCTTCATGGTTTAATTTTTAATTCAAGAGATAACATTTGAATTAAATATTAACTTGTGGTATATTTCTGCTTAAGGCGCTATATTCCCATTTTTAACAATTTCGATTGATTGTACCGCCACTAATACGGTTCTAAAATTCATATATAATATAGTTGAAAATATAATCTAGTGACTCTTAAAGACAGAAACATGATTGGTAATACTTCACTCGATAGAAAAATAATTCAAATATAGCTCTGTTCAACATTTAAAAGAGCTGTAAGTCAGATAATATATAAATAAAGGACTTAATTTTTTTTATCAATAGAAGAAACATTTTATTATCTAGTGAATGCATAAGACACATTTTTTTTATTTTACCTATTTTTTCCTTTAAAGGCAAAAACCTATAAAACGTGCCTATTCGCGCCGCTTCGCTGTTATACCTGTCCCTTAGCGTCGTACCGTCGAGAGAGCGAAAGAGAAGCGCTCGGAAAACCTTGCCATAAATCAAAAATATTGATAGCGATAGTTAAAAACTCACCATTCTAAACCAATGAGGATTGGTAGGCTGTAACATATATTAATGACGACTATTATCTCCGAAGGGTTAGTCAGAGACTAGGCAATAAGGACAGCATAAACAGTCCTCTATTTTAGTCCACTTTTCACCAAATAGCGACTGCACGTGTGCTCAGCGTGACAGACGGTGAGCCCATCGCCGCTCTATGCTGTTGGAAGTATGTACAGTCTTTAGTCCGTTAGTCGCCTTTTACGACGCTCAAGGGAAGAGAGGGGGTGATTTTCTTACACCGCTACGCGACGCGGTGGTCACGACTACCATTATTACGACAGCAACGGTTTTTACATGCTTTTCGAAGGAAGGAAGAACAATCGGCCTCATTCCTAGAGATAGTCGATTTCGTGACTGGTAGGATTTTTCATTTTTTTTAATATAAGAAGGAGGCAAACGAGCAGGCGGGTGGTATTACGCCGGGCAAGCCGGCCCAATACGTGCTGCAACGCAGCGTGGCTCTACCACTCGGTCAGTACCACTCGGTCATTTAGCACCACCGAGGGGTCACGTGTAGGGTCTCAAGACTCAAGGGTAAACCTACGGACGCGAGTAACTTTAACCCTCACTCGATATCGTGACTGGTAGGATGTCAGGTACGTCAATCTTGGTATGTCGGCTTTATTTTTATTCATCATCAGGTGACATCAAGGCTTAACGTGTTATTTCATCATCTTCATCATTATGTGTTGTCACGTGTTGTTGGTGTTTTTTTTAAATTATTTTTTGTTGTGTTTTGTTGATATCGTGTTATTTACTATCAACACGCAATTAATGCGTACAAACTATAAGTACAGTATTTTAAAATTACATTAAACAGAAGGCATAAGTTGAACAATTCATTTCACTTTGGCTTTAAAGGGTAATATTTAATTAAAATTATTTTTTTACGCTCACACCAATTATTTAGACCGAGATAAGTATTCTTTTGATACTCGTTAACGGGAGGATTTTCCAGCAGCAAATTTAACGCGGAATGGATGAAACCGGTAGTGCAGAACGTTACTATACAGTTCTTATATTTTTTTCTTGGTAGATGAGGTAATTACCTATATGGAGCAGTAAATAATTCTCAATCAGACTTGCAGTAAATTAGAAAAAAAAATTTGCTAAGCCCCATTTTTATCATTTCGGTAGCTGTCCCAACAACATTTTTCAGTCTAATTTCCCTCGTACAACATAAACTATATCGTCTATTTAAGTTGTTGGAAACTTTATTTTAAACCGTGAAGTATTATCACAAGCCAATTATGTAATCTTATCTACCCAGTTTAATAACTGGGAAGTAAAAATGCATGTATCCCAGAAAGTCCTTTCATTTCAGCGACATTAAGATTATCAATTATATTTTTGCATAGATCAACCCTAGCTTCTCTCTCACTCGCTTAAAACTTACCTACCAGTGCCGTCTAAGTGCTTATAGTGGAAGGGCGTGCCCCGCTTGCTCCGTGTTCCCGTCAAAAACGTAAGTATCTCACATCGGTTTTTCAGTCTAATTTCCCTCGTACAACATAAACTATATCGTCTATTTAAGTTGTTGGAAACTTTATTTTAAACCGTGAAGTATTATCACAAGCCAATTATGTAATCTTATCTACCCAGTTTAATAACTGGGAAGTAAAAATGCATGTATCCCAGAAAGTCCTTTCATTTCAGCGACATTAAGATTATCAATTATATTTTTGCATAGATCAACCCTAGCTTCTCTCTCACTCGCTTAAAACTTACCTACCAGTGCCGTCTAAGTGCTTATAGTGGAAGGGCGTGCCCCGCTTGCTCCGTGTTCCCGTCAAAAACGTAAGTATCTCACATCGGTGTGACGTGACAAAATTCTTTTGATTCCATGTAAAGATATAACTTGTCTTCCAATCAACGAGTATATTTAGTAAAGTAGTCGTGAGTTGCTTATTGTAATACGGTTATTTGTGTTGTATTCATTCAATCTTTTATAAATGGTTTTTAGTAAATGCACATTTTTGCTCTTGTTTTTCATTTCTACTTTATCATTTTAGTTGATTCGGTGTACGAAACTGTCAACGGAAATGACAAAAACTCACCGAAATGATAAAAATATTATTTCAGTGAGTTCTATAAATTTCGGTGTATAATCGTTTAATTTTAGTTCATTGTTTTATCATTTCGGTTGGTTATCATCGTAAATCACAGTGAAGAATGGTGGACATGACCTTTCTTAAGGTGGCTAGTTATTTCATTTCTGTGGCCAGTTATTTCATTTCGGTGAACAGCTGTTTCATTTCGGTGGCACCAAAATTTTACACACGTAAATCTTTTAAGTTTATTAAGATATTTTCATAGCATTACGTATGAGGATAAAACATACCAAGAAGTATAAAAAACTGCTGTTTAAATATAGAAATAACAGATAATTAAAAATCAACCGAAATTATAAAAAAAAGACTTTGTTGAAATTCACCCTAATATGGTAGGGTAACGGATAAATATACGTGAACATAGAAAAAACATCCAGATCTGAAACCAATTTAGAAAAACAGTTTTTCTCTAAATTGACCCGACCGGGAATTGAACCCGGGACCTCGGCGATGGCGCGACGCCAGACCCGGCATGCTAACCACTCTACCACAAAGGTGGTCAAAAAGTCGTAATATGAAGATCAAACGTGGCCAAGCGTCCCTCTTCCGGAGGGATATTAAATTAAAATAAAACACACATAACTTCGAAAAGTAATTCATTACCGTTTATCCAAACCTGTGATCCGAGCGATCATGGCCAATATTTCGGCGTTGCCCAAACAAATTCAGTTCGTAAGCATCGACGCTCCAGATTCTGCCAAATTAACACGCCCGTTCTGTAGCTCGCAACTGAATACAAATGCCCCCGGATCCTTGATTTATATGCAAAAAAGGAACGCTTTAATGTTACATCTGGAACCGAATATCGATCAGCCTCCGGATTTGTATTCGCCCTGTTTGTTATATACAGTTTATTTTTATTACGCAACTTGTATACAACTTGGCTTTCATCTCACCTAAGAGCCCAGTCACCTTATAATAATAAAGTCATTATTAACAGCCGGTCTGTATATAACACAATCTCATCATGCTAATGGTCAGTATATGCATCAACAATGGAGTAGCAAAAGAATTCACCAGCAACTTGTTCTTTTTTTTTTTTTTTTCTTTTTTTTTTAGGGACTTTACACTATGTTATGTCAGTCCCATCATTACTTAAGCTTAGCTACCAACATTATATTTTGTTAATATGATACAATCCTTATTTAATTAGTAATAGCTAGTAGATACTTAGCACTTATCTGTCCAGTGATACTACCAATCATTGACGACTCACCAAGACCATATCACAGACAAGTCTGGCTGCGTCTGATGTAGGGTTTGCCAAAATAGATTGATATAATCCTACATCAGACATTTTAAGATTTAATTGACTCGTCAATGATTGTCGCTCTCTTTGATTTTTGCCACATTCCATCAACAAGTGCTGCACGTCCTCTAGTTTATTACACACATTACAATTCAGCAACTTGTTCTTGAATATAGCTTTGTTGAATCAAAGCTGCCGGACTATAAGTACGCACCTGTGCCAGTAAACCGTGTCGATTAGCGGTGAAACAGTACTACCACCCCCTCTCTTCCCTTGGGTGTCGTAAAAGGAGACTAACGGACTAAAGACTGCACATACATCCAACAGCATACAGCGGCGATGGGCTTACCACCTGTCACGCTGCGCATATTTGCAGTCGCTCTTTGATGAAAATTGGACTATGTTAAAGGACTGCTTTTGCTGGCCTCATAGCCTAGTCTCTGACTAACCCTTCGGGGATAATAGTCATGATTTTATGTATGTATGCACCTGTGACAGTTCTCGAAAAATTGTCATGCAACGCTCTACTGGACTATTCTCACTAAGGCTTCTTTCACACGTACCCAACCACACCACCTCGACAACCACACTACAGCCAACCAAGTAGGCGGGCGCTAATTTGTATGAAAATTTATAGTTGAATTCACACGAACCACATTTTGATGTCAACTATCGACCGCGTGTGTGATACCGACTACATTGAGCTACAACGCAACCACTAGCGACAACGCGACCTAGCGGCCGACCACATCGCAACACACAACGTTGCGTTGACGCGAAGACACTGCGTGCACGCCTGCGCCTCCTTCCTCGTTCATTCCGTCATGGTAGACATAACAAGGATAGCCACAACAATGTTTCCTCTTCGAATTCCATGAGTTCGTTCAGTCAAGACGTGTTACCTCTACAAAAACCGGAGTCGAACTGTCTATGTATGTCGCTACGCAACCACATTGCAACCACTAGCGACAACGCATCAACATCCACATTTTGTAGATAACACAACGCAACCGCAAGAAGCCGCAGCGACACTATTCACATGTAACCACAGCTTGCCCACCTTTTGTCGTGATGGTGTGGTTGTGGTACGTGTGAAACAAGAATAATAAGCCTGATATCGTGGTGGTCGACCGTTCCCAGTGCCGGGCAATATTGATTCATATCACCATACCTTAGGATGAGACTTTCGTGAAAGCCGAGAAGGACAAGCCACGTACCTAATTACCTTGACTTGGCTCACGACGTGGTTATTAGTAGCTTGGCTTATGGCGGTGCCATGAGGGATGTACATTTAACCATTTAACCAATTGTACCGATAATACTTTCAGCAAACGATCTTAAAGGTAAAAGGCTCGATCGACACGTAAAGAGGATCTCGCTGAAAGGTTGATTTAGGGCTTAGATATAGAGGTCATTACTCTTTGACACGGCACGTATTGTCAGGAGAGTCCTCACTCTGCAGGCCTAACCACCGATAGCTTGGGTCTATCCCTGCTACCGGCGGCACCCTTGGTTAAGTTTATTGTATTTTTATTATAGTAGAAATGGTAAAAGTAATCAGTATTATGTCTTTGCATTTAAGCAGTAGCTTCACGGTGTTGTCGGTAATGGGTAGCAAATCGAGTTCGTAATGCATTTGCCGATCTAACGCTTCCGTTGTCAGGAGTTCTCGTGCTTGCTAACTTCGATTTGGAGATCTGCCCAACAGATATTGTATCTGCCATCTTAGTTGCAATCGTAACGACTCCGGATCTAATGATCTGTAACTAGAAGTACCTAAGTACATCCATACAAATAAATATAATCATTATTATCCCCGAAGGGTTAGTCAGAGACTAGGCAATGAGGACAGCAAAAGCAGTCCTCTGCCATAGTCCACGCTACACCAAATAGCGACTGCACATGTGCTCAACGTGACAGATGGTGAGGCAACGTCTATAATGTTGGTTATATGTGCAATCTTTAGTCCGTTAGTCGCCTTTTACGACGCCCAAGGGAAGAGAGGGGGGTGGTAGTATTCTTTCACCGCCACGCGAGACGGTTATTTATAAGTGAATTTGCTAATTAACCAATAAAAATAAAAATTAATACACTGATTTATTTAGGTTTATTTAGGTTCTTATATATTAAATACAACCTGACTGACAGGAAAGTACGCAACGATCAAAGAGCGCCTAATTAGCAGCCTAGAGGAATCCGAACAACAACGCCTTCAGAAACTTTTATCTTACTTTAACTATGAACAGGCTTTATATTGCTTTATTTAACTACGTGACGAACCGGCACATAGTAATAAAATAATAGAAATAGGATGTAGTCACTATGACGTGTCACATTAAAAAAAAAACGTTTCACAGCTGGGCCACAGTGTTACTTGGGCTTAGGATTTACTATATCAACCACCACTTTACAGCTAGCCATGAAGTTTCGAGGTGTAGAAATAAAAAAAAAGTCCATTGATTTTTAATCAACTTCTTTACCACTGTTGAGCACAAGCCTTCCACATTGACGACCTTCTTGATCGAGTGGTTTGTACACCAGTTTTCAAGGTGACGCCATCTCTGATTGGCGATCTCTGATTCGATCCACGGTCGGGTCAATTTAGAATCTATTGTTTTTCTAAATTGTCTTGGGTCTGGGTGTTTTCTATGTCTATTATGTATTTAAGTATTTTATATCCGTTGTCTACCATTTAACGAGTTTTATAACGAAGCCTCTCTTGGGCTAGGTAATTGGTGTAAGTGTAGGAAAGTTTATTTATTTATTATTTATTGACTACAACAATTATGGGGTGATTGTACCATAACCCACCACGCTGGCCCCAGCTGGCTGGTGGGTTTTTTTATACGATTGCTATTACGACAACAACCTCGACACGGGTCTTTGCGACTTACGTGCCTACCGAAGCACGGGGGAGCTCGCAAGATGATTTTCATATGGTCACCCAATAAATGAACTGGCATTGCAAAAGTAGCTTAACTTGCGAGGTCGCAAACCGAAAGCCTTAGCCCCTACGCCATCTAACTTTTCCATCCGACAAGATGGAATAAATACATGCATAATTATAATCACGACTATTATACCAGATTAGTCAGAGACTAGGCAATGAGGACAGCAGTCCTCTACCATAGTCCACTTTTCACCAAATAGCGACTGCACATGTGCTCAGCGTGACAAGAGGAGAGCCTATCGCCGCTCTATGCTGTTAGAAGTATTTGCAGTCTTTAGTAAGGGAAGAAAAGGGTTGGTAGTATTCTTTTACCACTACGTGACACGGCTATGGACTAAGAATGAAATAAAATTAATTCTTTTACCACTACGTGACACGGCTATGGACTAAAAATGAAATAAAATTAAAAAAAGCGTTTAAATCATAACATTGATTACTTTGTCGGACATTGTTTCTTCAACTATATGGTTTCTTTTGCCCAAAGGTTGCCTGGCAGAAAGTGCTACCCTAGCATTAAGGCCGCCTTTTGTAATGTTTTAAATTGTTTTTTGTAGCGCAATAAAGTACTTTTTATTGAGTGATATGAAATAGACCGTCGTTGTCGACTTCAATAAATGATACGGATCATGTACAGACCCCAGCGGTCAACCTATAACAAAATATCATTCATTATTATAATCACGACTATTATCCCGGGTAAGTCAGAGACTAGGCAATGAGGACAGCAAAAGCAGTCCTCTACCATAGTCAACTTTTCACCAAATAGCGACTGCACATGTGCTCAGCGTGATAGGTGGTGAGCCCATCGCCGCTATGTGCTGTTGGAGGTATGTGCAGTCTTTAGTCCGTTAGTCGCCTTTTACGACAAGGGAAGAGAGGGGGTGGTAGTATTCTTTCACCGCTACGTGACACTGTTTTAATAGGTTTTAACTTTATTATTTGAGCTTGAGAATCATTATCGGTTAGAGTTTGTCTGCTTTGGATAGCTCGCGTGTGTGCCATTTCAATATTGGTATAATAATGTAGGTACGGAACAAGCAACGCTTCTATTTCCCGGAAGTAGTGCGGTCGTCAAAGTGTACAGCATATTCTGTAGTTTATAAACAACGGACGGCTGTTGGTACACAATATACTGATATACATACATATGTCTTGCAGTTACCTAGTCGCTCTCAACGCATTCGTGACACTCGTACACACGGTGTATTTGCACCCAGATTTTGTAGGACAATGGCGGGCCAACGCGCACCGCTAAGACGTATTATGTACTCAAGTAACATTAATTTTGCTCATATTGATCATTTTAAGATGTCTCATAACCTTAGATTAAAACTTTGTTTTAATCTAAGCTCATAACCAGTTTAAAAATAGAATCCATTCAAAATTGCAAATAAGTTTATGCTCGGTATGTTTTATTTATTTAATGATGTTTAATAGTATAAGTAGTGGTAAAAGAAGCAGGCGTGTACTTGCGTGCTAAATACTTAGTTTAATTATAATATTTTCTCTTTGTATATCACTAGATATTCCTTTTATTATACCAACAAAGATAGCTGTTTTTGTCTAAATGTGAGATGTTGTCAGTATAAGATACATATTGTAAATTACTGGGACTTGTATCAAGGTTAGTTATTTGATAGTATTTATTTTGTAGTATGTTTATCAGTAGTAGGCATTTTCTTTGTTATTTACACTATATTATTACTCCGCGAACAATGTTGTTCGTTACATAATTAGTAAGTATTTTTATTAAAAAATTAGATTTTAGCAACATTATGTAATTGTTTTTTGTTCTGAATAAAATAAAATAAAATAAAATGTCATTAAATACATACATACGTCACGTCCGTTTCCAGGAGGGGTAGGGAGAGAACACAGATCTACACAATATCCTGAATATATTAATCGGTCATGATTCTTAAAACTTTCTACGCCATGCGGGTGGGTAAGTGGCCGGGGTCCGGGCTCCGGGTGTCGCAAAGGCGGTGCATAAAAATTACTCTAATTAATTTTTCACAAACTGACGAAAAAAATTGCTATCAAAAAGAGATAGAAAAAATTCCAAAAAAAATTTTTTTTTAAGTTACTCTATTCCTTAAGCCAATCGCTACGCTGCGCTTGGCGATTGTCTTAAAATTCTATCCTGTCACGTGACATATAGGAGTAGGGCAGGCATAAATTTTAATGCGACTAAAATTTTTCTAAGTCCTGCACCCCCTTAACGACACAACGTGGCACCAGGCAAAATATATATCGCAAATTTCTCTAAGTGTCGGCTCCATATTATAAAAATGAACAGAAAATTTTGTCTTTTTTTTCACAATTTTTTAAAACTTTTTTTTGGAAATTTTTCTATCTCTTTTTGATAGCAATGTTTTTCGTCAGTTTGTAAAAAAAAGTAACTATTTGCTCTAGATTTTTTAAAGTTCTGCACCTCCTTAGCGACCCCCTAACCGTGGCCGGGGTTCTATTTTAAAAACTATTGGTATTCAAAGACTTAAGAGGAAACACTACGTCGAAGTGCCATACAACATTCTCATACAAAACACTGAAAAACGACGTTTCGTAGTCCCCTGTTTCCTCCATCAGAACTGGACTAATTTTTATGTTTTTTTAAGCATCGGTTAAAGAAAAAGATTTTCTATGTCTGTGTGTTTGATTTTTTTTTAAACCAGCTACTTAAGGTTTCTGAAGACGCCTTAAAACAGAGTGATTTCGTTAAATGTTGAAGGCTCCTGGTTATTAAATAATAATAACTTAATGCAAAAAAATCAAACATACAGACATAGAAAATCTCTTTCTTTAACCGATGTTGAAAAAATTAATAAAAATTAGTCTAGTTCTGAAGGTGGAAACAGGGGACTACGAAACGTCGTTTTTCTGTGTTTTGTATGAGAATTTTGCATGCCACGTCGACGCAGTGTTTCCTCATATAAGTCTGTTGCAAATAAACCACATAGGATTTAAACTTTGACATCGAGTATTTTTATTATTTAATATATATATATATATTACTATTCATTTTGCCCAACCCGTAGCTTCGACGCATTCATCCTATTTGCACTGTTCACTTAACTCAGTTAACCGTCAACCCACACGGGCGGGATCGCCGCGTCAATATTTGCCCAGTTCCCCACAATATCCGGGCTGTTATGGAGATTTAATCACTCTGAACTGCGCCACAGATAAAAGTTTATTGAAACTTGTTACGGAAACAAAAGCTTTCCATCGGAAAAGAGTTCGCTTGGAAAATACGATGGACTTTTTTGATGTTATTATCGTCTAGCGCCCTGAATGTGCCTTCGTCAGAATGGCAAACATAGTTTCCACTTTCTAGACAATATTCGATCATAAATTAAAAACTAAAAACTGCACAAAAAGAGTAGGTATCTAGTGGAATGTTTAGGTACCTACTTATTTCCTTTTCAGTGTGGAAGCTAAGTGTCAAAGTGATGTTAGTACTCCTACAAAAATTGCTATTCTGCCAAAACATATGTGTTTACGTATACGTCAATTGGATTTGACAGTTCTCGGAAAAGTATTTTTAAAATTACAAACGCTTATTTTAAATACCTCTTTCATTATTTTTTTTCTCAAAAAAGGTTTATTTAATGGAAACATATTTTTCTTCATTAATTTCAAATTTTGCGCGAAAACGGTTGGTCTCGTGACATTTTGCCCTGTGACGTCACACTTCAATATTCAAACAAATTTTATCTTGAAACCTGATAGATAGTTTTTGTTTATTTTGTGAAATGTGACGTCATACGAAGCTCAATCGTGGCCGCCCGTGTTTCGGGTCTTGTAATCCACACAGATTATAAATCGTAAATTTATTTTGTAAAAATAAAATATTTACAAATTATCTTAATAAAAAAAACTATTAGATAATTTATATTAATGCTAAGTTATAAACTACCATATCCGGCATATTTCATATTTTAATACAACGTTTTGTTACAACTGTCAAATAATATTTATGTCAAAGTGTATTTACCTTCGATCACTTTTATAAATATAAAGATACACAATCCTCCTCGTATACTATTGACATATACATTTGTCGTATTTAGGATGGATTCCACCAAACTGGAATAAGACTTACTCCGAGATTAGTCTACATAAATACGGCGTTTAATCTAGGTATAAAAGACCTTATTCCAGTTTTAAAAAAGAGTAACCTACTCTTTTTTTCAGACGTTTTGAGAGCGTTGGTTCTGCGTAACCTTGTCGCGTAACGATGAAAGAATACTACCACCCCCTCTCTTCCCTTGGGTGTCGTAAAAGGCGACTAACGGACTAAAGACTGCACAAACATCCATAAAACCATAGAGCGGCGACGGGCTCTACACCTGCCAAGCCAAGCACATGTGCAGTCGCTATTTGGTGAAAAGTGGACTATGGCAGAGGACTGCTTTTGCGGTCCTCATTGCCTGTGTTTGACTAACCCTTCGGCGATAATAGTCGTGATTAATATGTACTAGCGGCCGCTCGCGGTTTCACCCGCGTGGTTCCCGTTCCCGTGGGAATATATATCCCAAATCCATTCAGTAGTTGTTACGTGAAAGAGTAACAAACATCCATCCATACTTACTAACTTTCGCGTTTATAATATTAGTAGGATGGGTATGTATTATGCATCTAGTTGTTATACATAATCAAAGGTCACCGCTTACAAGGCATAATAGGTCGTGGAGTTGACATTATTCCGCCGCCGTCAACCATCCATCAACGTTCCGGGGCGATCGCGAACTGATCATTTGCAATTTTCCTCGATTCGCGTAGATCTTGACAGATTTGGTGGTTCATGGACGTCTTTGGGGTCATAATTGCCGCATTTTTTGAAAGTCAACCCTTGTTAAGCCGCTACTAGTTTCAACTGTCATTATTAGATAATAATTAGGCAAAAATGTGTTTTTTGACTAAATTTTAAATCTCTCGACTGTGATTTTTGCGTAAAATAGCCATTTTTGCATTTTATAGTAATTTTGCAATTGTATTTATCGTTTTTATCGAAGTAAGATAATAAATTCATTATAAAATCTTTATTCCTCATGAAGTAATAATTATTTTGGTATAAATTTTGCTCAATAATATTATCGTAGATAGGAGAAGATCACAGTTAACTTATAGCGATTTTCGAACTCAAACTCAAAATATATTTATTCAATAAATAATATTGGTAAAACATTTATTTCTGATTATAAAATCCATACAGAGGGGTTAGTAGTTTTCTTAATATTATGTTAATAAATATAATATACTTAATTGAAATAAAATAAAATAAAATAATAAAAATAAAATAAAATTGAACTAATTAAACAAACACTTAATTTAGGAAGAAATAAACTTAATTAATAAGTATTTTGAGTCGTCCAAATCTTTTTTAACCTACCACCCATTTAGGACGTCATTTTTTAACTGTGGTTAAGAACGGGCCGGGCGCAAGAAACCACAGAAGCAACAACATTTACAAAAAAAAATTGTTACCAGGTCATAAAATACAAAATATGAATTTAAAAAATAATAATTAATGCAATACAATACTGCAAACAATGTATCAATTAATTATAGACAACTATTTGTCTTATAATTTTTAAAAATAGCTGTTGGAGTACTTGGAGCATTTCAGACCCAAGCTGTTTTATCTTCTGTGTAATCTGACACTTTATAATAAGCTTTTCACACCACCTGCTCGACAAAGTCAAATTATATGTCATGCAAACCTAACCTAAAGTAAGTCATTAAAGACCTGAGGCTCATATTTATACTGTGCCTGAGGTCTAGCAGGGCATTAATAATTATTGTTCTGAATTTCATTATGACCCGCTGGTCATTAATGTGATTTGAATTTGGAACATAAATAAAAATCGCGTACGAACATTTAATTTAAAGTTAGTAGGTAGGTGTGCAGTCTTTAGTCCGTATACGCCTTTTACGACACCCAAGGGAAGAGAGGGGTTGGTAGTATTATTTTGATAAGCCCATCGCCGCTCTATGCTGTTGGAAGTGTGTGCAGTATTTATTTAGTGCGTTAGTCGCCTTTTACGAAACCGAAGAGAAGAAAAGGGTTGGTAGTATTATTTTGATGAGCCCATGGCCGCTCTATGCGGTTGGATGTATGCGCAGTCTTTAGTCCGTTAGTCGCCTTTTACGGAACCGAAGTAAAGAGAGGGGTTGGTAGTATTATTTAGATAAACCCATCGCCGCTCTATGCTGTTGGAAGTATGTGCAGTCTTTAGTCCGTTTGGATCATTTAAGCTCCTTGTATAACAATCTACTATTGTTTTACTATTTCTTTTTATTGTCTGTAGATGGTGTGAAAAGTAGAGTATGCTCCTCGGGGATAATGGTGCCTTCGTCTTGGGCGACCTTGAATCTCATCCATCATTGAATTAACTCCCTCGCTTTGCTCGGGAGTTAACTCTAAACTCCTCGCTGCGCTCGGGAGTTAACGCTAGAATCCTTCGTTTCGCTCGGGATTAAATACGGGGCGCCCGCTACATAAGACACTACTTTATCCCCTTGGTGCATAATCTACTATTTTCATAAAGCTTTTCTTTGATTTTGATTTTAAATTTGTTAAGGTATCTAATTTCTGAAAATCATTTGGTACTTTGTTGTAAAATCTTACACACAAAAATAGATACCTATCTACTATGGAGGCATTTGCATATCTCTGAGAATGTATAGGTGCTATACTTCGACGTATACTGATTGGCTAAGTAGGTATATAATAACGCCGTCAAAGAAGTACTGAAATCTCAGCTGCCTCGACACAATCCCTTTTGTCACTCGATAGATATGTATCGAGTGATTCATCGCCATTGTTGGACTGCTGTCCCGATTATCACTTAAAGAGAATAAAGATGGCCCCTAACATTGTATCTCGAAGTTGCGAAAAGTCACATAGGTTACTAGATACATATATAGATTCACGAATATTATCCCTGGGTGGGTTGATCAGATGGGTTAGTCAGAGACTAGGCAATGAGGACCGCAGAAGCAGTCCTTGAACTCTTATATTTTTTTTTAACAGAATTTGCAGTCTATCTTTGGACGTTCGGTGATATCATCGTTATTATTAACATCGCAGTCGGTCTCATTAGCTATTATACAGAGTTCTCATTTTGATTTAGGGAAATTTTAAACAACGATTCCTTACCTTAAAATAATGGTTTTGACTTAAGAAAGTTTTCTATTAATCGCATAATACACGAGATATTAATTTTTCTACGGTAAATTTGACACTTTGTGCTCTCAGTGTTTCCATTTACTACGTTGCGTAGTAGTTTATTTTCATTAAAAAATACGCCTCTAGTTGTAGTAAACAACAGAAAAAGACGTGTTTCACTCAACTAGGGATGTGACCGTGTCCGTTTTGTAGGTGGGCACAATATTCACGATGAGTTGTAGGTAGTATCCTAAAGTCAGTCCAAGCCACACCGAGTCCATTGCAATAATTTAATTATTTTGTATGAAAACGGAAAAAAGCGAAAATGCAAGAATCAGCATAATATTTTCCTCATATCAAAAAGAGCACGCTGTATTATTGTTATCTTAGCTGGGCTATTAAAACTTACTTTAGCTTCGAGAAACGTTTTTTTCAACGTTTCGTTATCTTTGAGCTATTTTGAGCTTTATTAACGCGAAAAATCAAATAATTATTATTATAATTATATTATATCAGCCCATAATGTCCTATGGCTGGGCAACGCGTCCTTCCTCCTTCCAGTTATCGCGGTCTTTTGCGTGTGTTGGCCAATCTCCCTCCACCTCCGCCGACAGTGGCCCCGAACGTGTGTGACAAATAAATATCTCAGGATTTCCATGGAACAGAAACAGCTATCAGACTTGTTATTATTATCAAAAATCTACAAAAACTGCAATCGTCATACACTATAGATGATTTCCCTCCCCTACAAATGTTGATAGTCTGCCTAAGGCAGTTACGCCTCTGCTTCAACCCCCAATTATTTACGAGTTCTACCTAGTTTTCCGTAGTAGGGGCAACCTGGAGGTACCGGATTAATCTTTCACAAAAGCGGTCCCCCTTGGACTACACACGTGTACAATTCGGAATGGGAGGCTTCTTTCATCCCGCGAAAGGAGGCGTTTCTCGCTACAGACGTGATTATCAAGATTATGTTCTGTAGTCTTTTATGTTTATTTATCGCTGTTTTGGTGAAAATGGTATAAATTACTGAATTGAAAAACTCTTTACCAACTTACTCGCGGTTACGGTAAATGTGATAATTTAAATGTGGTTTAAATTTAAATAAAAAGTCAACTGCCACGAATGTTCTTTCGCGCAGCTCTTATCAACGGCTGCACCGATTTCACTAATTCTTAATTTGCTGTGTTTATAATAGTCAGGACACAGTTTGATACGGGGTGTTGAACGCAGACGAAGTCGTGGGCGGGCGGGCCACTAGTTGTAAATAATATTATTTTGGTCTGACGTTTGAAACCCTTTACTTTTGTACATACAGGTAGTGATGTAACAAAATGTGCATTATGCGTATTATTTTGTATTTGGTACTGTTTCTTTTATAATAGATACAAATATTTAGATACAAGCGAAATACGCATCTTGAGTGCAATATACCTACTATAAAATTTGGATACATGTTTACATTATTGTACATTTAAATTACTTGGCTACCGAGGTCTGGCTTTCAACCGTCGAATTTTGTCAGTGCTTAATGCTTATGTTTTTAGTCAACATTGCTTCATCAAATCTTAGAAGTTTTCACCTCTGAGATCCGAAAGAAATATTTTTACAAATATTTAAACATTCGGTTAAGATGAAGCTGCGTTTATAGATTAATGTTTTATATTTTAGCGTTTTATTAACGCCTAAATATACTTAAGTAAAATTTTAAACACGGAAAAAAAAAGACGAAAGGCGTGGTTCGATTCCCGCCTGAGGTTGTCGTCTTTTTTCAGTGTTTAAAATTTTACTTAAGAACATTTAAATTAGTTTCTCATAAACTCATTTGTTAAAACCTTATCATATTAAGTTATGGTACTATATGTATATCTAGTCTGTTGTAAACCACTTTGTATTTGACTAATATCCGTTTATGACCGTTTGTTACCTTAAAAAATAAAATAAAAAATAAAATTAAGTCACTTAATCGCAAATGCGAACACGTTTATTATAGAAAAATGCGAATATTTGCGGATGCAAATGCGAATAATCGATAAAGACGAATCGATTAAAACGAATAATCGTTACATCACCAATACATACATTTTGACGACTTCCGTGGTCGTGTGGTTAACACGCTGGTACTAGCGTCGCAATCTCCGAGGTTCCGGTGTCGATTCCCGATCGGGTCAATTTGGTTATACGAGTACATATGGATTTGAGTAACATCGGTCTTCGGTACGTTGTATTTTGATACCGATACATCTGTATCGAAATATAACGACAAATTACAATCTGAAATTTCTATTATTCAAATTACTTGAACGGTATTCCGAACTGTAAATGTAGGTGATGATAGGTACGGAGCAGAAGGGTCTACGTCAGCCCTTCTCAAACGTAGACAGAGAGCAATAGGCTTTCACAATATGACCCTAATACGGCTGACTGTTTATTATCACAATAGAGAGTTGAAAGAAGTCAGTGTAGTAAAATAAAACAAAAATAGTACACGTAATAGTAAAATAAAACTACTAATAAACAATGTGTATTGGCATGCACTGTACAAATTTTAGGGTTGGATTATAAGCTCAATTATATAATTCATAAAAAAATATTAATAAAATAGTGGAATTGGTAAATTGGTTATTAAGTGATTTTTCTTCGTCATTTTTGGTGTTGAAAACCGACATAAAAATTGACATAAAAACAAGTTATTTATACATTTTTGTCATGTGAAAATAGAAAGTTCAAAGTTTTATTATGACTTATTCCGAAGGAATAAAACCGCCTTTAGCCTTTACTACGAGCTGAAGTCTCTTTCTGAAAGAAGCGCAGGCTGCTCGAACGACGTCGTCACTCAAACAATTCCATTCTCGCGTAAGAGTAACTTTGAGCGCTTCCACCGAAGTGTGTTTTTTAGCACAGGCCCTGGCCTGTAAAACACTCCAAATACAAAAGTCCAGCGGATTCAGGTCGGGCGATGACGACTGCCACATATCTCGGTCGATCGGCACTGGAACGTTTGCTTTCAACCAATTTTGCGTTGCAATTGCTCTGTGCGATGGTGCCGAGTCTTGCTGGAAAGTCCAACGCTCTGAACCGAATGTGTTGCGTGCCCACGGTATCAGCCCTGGTCGCAAGACTTTGTCTCGATAGATCTGTTGGTTTATTTTAACTTGGTTGTGACCCTTTGGAAGAAAAACGAGCGGTGAACGGCCATTTTCAGACACCGCCGCCCAGACCATGATTTGGTCGGCTCCTTGGCGTCGAGTGACTTGCAATTCATCTGAATGGTCGCTGACACGTCCCTTCAACCAAACACAGTAATTTTGTTTGTTGAAAAACTGTTCAACGCAAAAAGTTTTCTCATCTGAAAACACCAAATTGGGAAGTTCGCCAGAGTCGAGCAAGCGAATCAGCTCTTTCGATCGGTCCAACCGTTTGCTACGCTGTAAAGCAGTGACTTCCTGAGAAAGGTTTTTTTTAATGGTTTGACTTTAAGCTTTTCCTTCAATATGCGACGAACGCTGCGATCGCTCACCTTGAGATCCTTCGCGAGCTGGTTTGCTGAGCGCACTGGATTTCTGTCTAATCGATGACGCACCTTTTCGACAACTGCTGGCGCCGTTGCAGTACAGCGTCGTCCGCCACAAGTAGCGTTTCTTAACGCTACCAGTCTCATTATAACGTTGAATAGTGCGATGCACAAATTTTTAGTTCAATTGAAGATTTGGCAGCGCTCGACGTATTTCGATATTCGATTTTCCCTCCAAATGAAGAGCAATCACTGAATTTCGTTTTAAATCCATTGTTCTAAATTCGAATGTGTTTCTCTCACAACAGAACCATTTCAAATGATGATAGAGAACATGTCAAAGACCAACATTTGAAATTTTGGCGGCGTTCGATTCAGTGGTTCGAATTTTAAAACAGTTAGATAGAGACGGATAGTTCAATCGCCGCACCCGGTACAGGCCATGCCAATACACATTGTATAATAGTACACCGCGGTATAGCGGCTTATTTAAAGAATACTATCATTATCTCTCTTCCCTTGGGTGTCGCAAAAGGCGAATAACGGACTAAAAACTACATCAAATAGAACGGCGATAGGCTCACCATGAATCACGCCATTGGTGAAACGCCTCAGCTTGTGCGCCATTACTGAACACAGCAAATCGAAACATTGCTGCTCTGCGGCAAAAAAGGTATTATTGTGGACACTTTCTAATCGGATTCAATGGGCTGTATTTTTCTTGTAAAGTAAAAATAAAGTATATTGTCCCACTGCAGGGCAAAGTTACCTACTCCACTTTCCCCAAATAGCGACTGCACATGTGCTCAGCGTGACAGATTAAACATTATAGGTACATTAAAATGACATACATACATATAACCACGACTATTATCCCCCGAAGGGTTAGTCAGAGACTAGGCAATGAAAACCTCAAAAGCAGCCTTTCCCAAGCAGCAAAATTCTCCTATAGTTGTTGACTTATAAGACTAAACATCTTATAGCACACTAATAGACGCTTTGATTAAAATCACTGATCTTGTTAAAGCAGCTTAACGGACTATTTGCGCTACAAGCACTTTCGATCCTATTACGCAGTCTTAAAGACGTTTACGAGAACATCTTATCCACTCAACCGTCCACGGTAGTTTTACTCACCGAGAAAAAATAAGTGCGAAACGTCCACGGTAGTTTTACTCACCGAGCATTTAAACCTCCAACCGTCCATGGTAGGTTTAGTCACCCGTTTAATAGGTCAAAGCATGTAGTACGTGGGTCCGTAAAAAATATTTGAGGTGATTCTGTGGTTACTAATTCATCATACAAGTAAAAGAAATCTATATATTGCCACAGAAAATTTCACAGAAAAAAATAATGAAATTGACGAAATTGACAGTTCGCCAAAACGGAATTTTGCAGCGTAAGCGTCTTTAAAAATGTCGAAATACTCTTCTACTCACCATTATTCCTAAATAAGTGCACATCAAAACAATCGCAAACTAATTATCGTTAAAGATTGGTTAAGTTTGTTTACATTCGTAGACAGTGACATTGCAACTAAATTTTTTTTCTGACCAAGCGCCATAAACACGGCAACGTTCTTTGATAAGGTTGTTGCCCACTGCACCTAGTTCGTAGTTCAGCAAGAAAATTTGAGGTGACTGTATGGATATCAATTGATCCGTAGAGCAATTGAAACTACAATAGAACCTTTAGTAAAAAAATGAAATTGTTGACAATTTTGACGGGATGCCATTTTTTTTGAATAGGATTTTTTTGATGCTAAAAATGTTGTTATTACTCTTCGTAATCATCCTTCTTCCTAATAATGTGCACATCAAAACAATCGTTATGGTTTTAGCTATCGAACATGGTATGATTCTTTATAGTTTCAAACAGTGACTTCCAAGTAATAATAATTTCTACAGGTCGATATATTTTTACGTATTTTTTTTTTGTTTTGGAATGTTTATTTTTATAATTTTTGTAATTAACTGTTAATTTATTAAAATACTGCGTTTTCTAAGCATTCCGTACGTATATAAAGTTTTGATATAGCCTGAGTAGTGGTTTAGTTCTATTTTTTTTGTCAGCTCAGTCAGGGTTCGTATTCTTCTGTACACTCTTCTAGCAGCTCTGGAAACAGCTGGACGATGGGCGCCATGTTGTATATGCCAGGCGACACGGCTGACAGATTATGCAATAGGTACTAGCGGTCCGCCCGCACCTTCGTCCACGCTAACTTAGAAAGGTTGCCAACCTGCCAACCTTTCGGTTTTTTGTCGATTGCACTTCGGCGAGTGTGCGCAGGAATTACACGAGCTGATTCCACCTTCTCCATTCTATCTCCGGGGGACGAGACGCGGACTGAGATCTCACCCTTACACTGTCAACATACCACTAATGCGCACAAAGCGCTTTGCGTCATTATTTTTAATGCGGACAGCTTAGGAGTGGAATTCCCTTCCTGCGGATCTGTTTCTTGACACGTACAACCTGGACATTTTCAAGGAAAGGGTGAACAGGCATTATCTAGGCAAGTATGCTACATCCTAGGCCGCATCGTCACTTACCATCAGGTGAGATCGCGGTCAAATACTTGCCTATAAAAAAAAGAAAAAAAAGACCGTCATAGTTCAGCCATTAAAAAAAATATATCTACAAAATATAAACAAAAACCATCCTCAGTGAACGCTTTATCTTTTAGTGAAAACCGCATAAGAATCCATTGCGTGGTTTAGGAGAATAGTGCGGTGCTACATGCAGACAGAGGAAAACGGTGACTTTACTTTATATGTAACTAGCAGCCGCCCGCGGTTTCACCCGCGTGGTTCCCGTTCCCGTGGGAGTAGCGGGATAAAAAGTATTCTATGTGTTAATCCAGGTTATAAACTATCTGTATGCCGAATTTCATCCAAATCCATTCAGTAGTTTTTACGTGAAAGAGTAACAAACATACACACTCACAAACTTTCGCCTTTATAATATTAGTGTAATGATAGGTAAGTACATTAAAATTTGATAAATAAGTTCAGTGAGTCACATGGATAGGTAGCGCATTCCGTTCTTTAAAGGTTCATGAGAAAAAGCTTACAAAATCCTACTACCAGACAATTGCAAGAGTATTTCAGATCTATTTTTCTGCGACTTGCTCGTCAACCCCGTGTAACGCTGTCATACGATTTTATGAACACCCTTTCCATCCAAAAAAGGCTTTGTATCTCAAAATGGCGGTATGTGAAACATAACAAGGGACAGAGAAAGTGAATAACATAGTAGCATCGTAATAGTATGATAATCCTATCGCTATAAATTCAGCCCTTTTCATGAATACACCCGAAGGCGTTTCATTGTCCACGATCACTGATCCTCAATGAGGCACAAATATGGCTGTGGAAACATTTAAATTTATTCTTTAATTTATCACAAAATGAACCTTATGTGTAAGAGGTAATGGCATAGAATGAGAGTAGCGGTAAGTATATGCCAGTATGATTTACTTTGGAAAAAGAGATGGTGTTTAAATGACATGACATACTTAGTTATAAATGAATATTGTAAATTTATTATTAACTAGCGGCCGCTCGCGGTTTCACCCGCGTGGTTCCCGTTCCCGTGGGAATATCGGGATAAAAATCTTATGTGTTAATCCAGGTTATAAACTATCTGTATGCGGAATTTCATCCAAATCCATTCAGTAGTTTTTACGTGAAAGAGTAACAAACATCCATTTATACTTACAAACTTTCGCGTTTATAATATTAGTAGGAAGTAGGATAGGATAGGATTTATGAATAATGTAGGTAGTTAATTTCTAACGAATATTGCCTTGTAATTTATTTAGCAACTAAGAATACAGGTAAAGACTGTATTTTGCAAAGAATTATCCTAATCTTTGCCTGGAAAACAGGAAGATCCTAGTCCAGGCACATGTTAATTTTGATTCCATTAGTACCTAATTACGTAACTTAATTTAATGTAAAATTAGTTTATCAATGAAGAATTTATTATTATTATATACATACACCGCGTCGCGTAGCGGTGAAAGAATACTACCACCCCCTCTCTTCCCTTTGGTGTCGTAAAAGGCGACTGACGGACTAAAGACTGCACATACATCCAACAGAATAGAGCGGCGATGGGCTCACCACCTGTCATGCTGAGCACATGTGCAGTCGCTATTTTGTTAAAAGTGGACTATGGTATAAGACTGTTTTTGCTGTTCTCATTGCCTATACTCTCTGTATAACCCTTCGAGGATAAAAGTCGTGGTTATATTTAAGTATGTTCTATAAAATCATCTAAATATAAAATCTAAAAATAATTACTTACTCAAGTTATTATGTTTTCAAGAAGAATCCCATGCTGACGTTTGTACTTCTAACGTATCGGAATTAATGTGTGTCGTTGTAAACATGACTGACTCCCAGAGAGTATCAAAACAATAACAAGTTGAAGGTACGGCCACCAACATAAGTAGATACACACTTTTGACAGCCATTTGACCCTTATCTCATTAGTAATAAGAACCATGAACTGTCATATTATTTGTGCATATATTTCTGTTTATGACTGTACATCAACCGAATGATATGCGCATGGCAGACGTAAAAGTGCTCGTAAAATTTCCAATTTAAATTATTCATGGAAAATAAAACAAACACGAGATTTAGGTGTCTCTAGGGATACGGTATTTTATTAGTCTGTTCTTCAATTGATATATTACTTCGAAACAGCTGTGCTTTGAGAATAATGCACATTCACGTTTTATTATTTGATGTGTATTATTATAAAACTATTGTATTAAAGGGATGATGTAACCGTGTCGTGTAGCGGTGAAAGAATACTACCACCCCCTCTCTTCCCTTGGGTGTCGTAAAAGGCGACTAACGGACTAAGGACTGCACATACATCCATCAGCTTAAAGAAGTGATGGGCTCACCACCTGTCATGCCAAGCACATGTGCAGTCGCTATTAGGTGAAAAGTGGACTATGGTAGAGGACTGCTTTACGGTCCTCATTACCTACTTTCTGACTAACCCTTAGGGGTATAATAGTCGTATTTACTGTATAAAATTACATATTTTTTCTCACAAGAACTATACAGCACTGCTACTATTCCACTTAAGTCTAAATAGATTGTGTTCATTTTGCGTTGTTTAAACGTTGATAGCACTCGTATTATTACCACTTCGATAGCACTGAATAGCAAATATATGTACGTGCTTTTAACGTTAATAGCTTGTTTTCCAGTCAATATAAGCTTTGGGTTAAGAGCAAGTCTTCTGTGAAACTGTTAGCGGAAACTTTCGAAAACGATTACTTACATCGTTTTGATTCAGCTCTCTCGTATCAATGATAAGTGGTTAGTTTAACGTTTAACTAATTGTCGCAGTAGTGTCGTCGTAGTATTAAGCACTTGGAACGGGACCAAAGGGGCCTGAGCAATCGTCCCAGCCCCAAATAGAATGCAGCTACAGGTGGCTCCAAACGCTAGTAAATCGGTGTAATTAAACCTTTGCTGCTTACGGTTTTTTTATTATTTTTTATTTGTTTATATAAAGGTACACAGTCAGCGTCCGTGGTCAGCTGAGATGTGTGGTGGAAGCTCATTATTAAATTATGCTTCCAACCTATCTCTAAAAGTAAAAGTCGTAATAAGCGACTATAACGATGATAATAGAATATAATTTATAACGCTATAAAGACTGCACAAACATCCAGCACAAAGCGGCGATAGGCATAACTACAACTACAATACTAGCTCAGAACGGTGGTTTTATTTGAGGAGTGTCTGTTCAAAAGGTCATAATTCCATGATAAACAAATTTTACAAGAAACAACAAAAAGTATTTTATTTTTTTATTGAAATATAATGGTAATTGTTATTATTGTATTCAACGCAAATTAGACTTTTTGATATACATGTTCATTTTAATTTTAGTTTTTTACTGTATTTCTTTTTTTTAAAATAATTTTCATTTGGAAATACGACTTTATGATCGGAATTACCAAAAAGAAGTCTTTTTGGTCAGAATATTCCAGAAATAAGTCTTTTTGATCAGAATATTCCAGAAATACGACCTTTTATAGAACATTCTTTTCGCTTCTTTGTTCTAGTTCCCATATTTAATGTATGTACAATTCCATAACCTTCATCCATTTAAAAAAAATAAGCGATTTAACTCTGTATTTTCAAATAATACACCCAAAACAATAAAAACTTAATGTTAAAATGTTCCAAATACCAATAAACTTCTACTAAATCTCATTTATTTTTCTTTCACAGTTGACAATCAATAAAGCAATGGCTATTTAGAGTATACATACATCCAAAACATCGATTTTATTAATCGAACAAACTCGATTTTCGGCAGGCAATAATATATGGCAAGATTTAATTACCTTTTGAACAAAATTGTTTCATAAAACATTTTTTTGTATGACAAAAAATAAGACTTTTTGATCGAAATATGTTTTATACAAGGGTAGTGTAGGACGCCCTCCGGCGAGATGGAGCGACGATCTACGGAATGTAGCTGGCAAAAACTGGATGAGAAGAGCCGAAGACCGGGCTCAGTGGCGCGTCTTGGGAGAGACCTACGTCCAGCAGTGGACTGATATAGGTTGATGATGATGATGATGATGATGTTTTATACACAGAAATAAGCCCATTTTGGTCGGAATGTTAAAGTTAAAGATTTATTTTAGATTGGAAATACGTGTTTTTCGATCAGAATTTTATCAAATATGGATAGGATATATGTAACAGTTTAGGGAAAAAAATAAAAAACAATTTCTTTCTACAGGGAAATATGACCTATTGAACAGACACTCCTTATTTAATTACTAGGTTGGTCGTCTGCGTATGGCAATTTCTATTTTTTTTCATGTAAATTTTATCCTGACCATTGGTCGAGCTGTTCTCAAGTTATGCGCTTTGCAACACATTTGGCGATAAATTTTTATCATAATATAAATTAGCTGTGGCTAACTGTTTGTTCGTTCTTCCGTGCCTTCCGAAGCATTGAGCTCGAGATGTCATCATCATCATCAGCAGCCTATAAACGTCGCACTGCTTGCCACAGGGCTCTCACGTGGACAATAGCACGAGGGCATATTGGGCCATAACCCACCACGCTGGCCCAATGCGGGTATTAACGACTGTCATCTAACGAGAACAACCGGGGCCAATGGCTCCACGTGCTTTCCGAAGCACGGAGGAGCTCCAGATGTTTTTAATTTGGTCACACATCCAGCGACCTGGCATTGCGAAAGTTGCTTAGCGAGCAAGATTGCAAGGTGACCTTATATTTCTTCCGTGGAAGTGACCCGTTAACAAGTCATTATGGCGATGACTTCATGATAATGGAAGCCTTTACTCAGCACTGCATTGGGACTAACTTACTTTACAAGTTTCGTTGTTAACCGTACCTGAATGTGAATAACGATTCCAACTCTGCAACTATCGTTTATCACTCGAATAATCCCGTTCATGTTTGTTGCGTCTTTGTGTCGTTATAATTAACATAATGTCTTTGTCTTTCGAGAAGTTACTCCGCTAAGCATTGTTCTAAAGATAATTTAGAAGCATTTGAGCGCGAACCGAACCTTTTGATCCCGAAACGCGCGCGCGAACAAAATATATTTGATTTAAATCCAACAATGTGAACTTCTTATTGATTCAATCTTGTCGTGTGTAATGAGTAGAGATCGGATAATCAGATGCCAATTTATCTAAAGGGTGTCGGTTATTAAGGAAAGCACTTTTTATAAAAGGAATCTCACGATGCTGGGATCAACATACTTATTTAAGTGCATCTACTTAAGTGAGATGTACTCGTAAAAAACGAGAGTTGGTTTGATGCTCTAAGAATAAACCCGATTTGACACAATGCTAGTTGCGTTTTTGCAACGTAATAATTGTTGCTTCTTTCAACTTCAATTGTCAGAGATTTGATTTTTGACGAAGCAAATAAAATTTTATTTTTCGTTGGAACAAAGTTTGGTCTCAAATCGGGGCTGTATTTTTTTATATTAATTTATGTTGATAAAAATATTTTCAGAAGCCGAAAATTATTATTATATCCATTTTTATCGGATATAATAATAATAATAGCTAAAAACTAACGTTAGGTAAATATGCATCCGAATAACCGATTACTAGTAATGAGGTAGGATTTTTTTTTATGTAAGAAGGAGGCAACGAGCAAGCGGGTCACCTGATGGAGAGCAATCACCGCCGCCCATAGACACCCGCTAAACCAGAGGAGTCGCAGATGCGTTGCCGACCTTTAAGAAAGGAATTAAGGATGGAATAGGAATTGTGAGGGCGGGGGGCGGGCCTCCGGAATTGCCACTAACTTTCTTTTGTGATCGGTTTGAAGCACGTTTTATTTGAATTATTTGGAAACAATTAATCGTTTATTACAAACACGCCACTCCTCGCCTTACCGCCACCGGTGGCTGAGTGGTCTAGCGCTCGGCTCGATATCTGGAGGTCCAGGGTTCAATTCCCGTATATATCCATTTTTATCGGATATTTACTCAAAATGACGGATAAATATATTTAGGCCTGTTTCTACAGCCTAGTTTGATTTTTGTTACCAAAAATATAGACATAAGCACAGTATTTAGTGCCCAAAACATTTTGACCTCGATTTTATTAACTGTCTACAGACAGAACTAACTATCCATGTTTTAATTTCAAAAGTTACATGATTTGTAAAGAAATAAGACTTCATAAAATATTTATCGGTCTTTTTAATTAAATATTCGAGTAAGAACGGATATCTATGAGTATTTATCCATTTTAAGTTTTATCCGGATAAAAACCCATCACTGGTGGTGATTAAGCCATTAGGTACCCATCAATTGTTGCAATGGCTTGATTTCAATGAGAGGCCTTTTTCCAGCTGTGGGACAGTACACAGGCTGTACTTTTCTTTACTTTTTTATGTATAGATTAGTTTGGCATGCGTGACGTTCGTTCTCGCGGGACAAACTTTAGTGACACGAAACATCGGAACTCTCCTTGGATCACTCACTTGATTCACTGTCTGTGTGACAGCCAATAATCTTGGCAATTACTTGATGGATGTACCTCAGAACAATAGTAGTGTAGGAAAGTTTATTTATTTATTATTTATTAATTAGACTAAGTACAGACACCAGCAGATCACCCTACTACAATATGTCAATTTCTAAAATAGAATTTAAACTTTATTCTTTTAGCCTATGAATCAATATTGATTGGAGAAATTGGATATTGTGGATAGTGATCCGTGTGTATAAAAACGTCTGACCAAAAAGGTCGAGTCGCGTTGCCAAATCCGGCTGCACGTCATCCTAATAATATTATAAACGCGAAAGTTTGTAAGTATGGATGGATGTTTGTTACTCTTTTGGATGAAATTATCATACAGATAGTTTATAACTTACTTTTTATCCCGATATTCCTACGGGAACGGGAACCACGCGGGTGAAACCGCGACCGGCCGCTAGTATAGCGATAAAGGCTATTTTAATTTGCAACGACCGTCCTTTAATATGTTCGAAAGATATTTTTTACGAATCAATTCAATGGCAATGGTGAAGTGACTTTTAGAAAGAGCTCAACATTAAAAAAAACATTTAAAATAACTTTTAAGAATTGTTATATGTTAGATAATTCCGTATTTTCATGTTTGGAGAATGAGTTGTATTAACTTCGTGTGTTTACATGTAAAACTCAGATGTAGCCTAAAATTTGTTTAGTTTGTTTGTTACACTTCCACGCTTAAACCGCTTAGCCGATTTTGATAAATTTAGGTATAGAGACAAATGGAGCCCTGGAGACCGTTATACTTAGGCTGCTTTTTTCCGCAAAAATATATCTTGAAGGTAAAAGGTAAGTGAACTTTGTATGAAAGTTTTTATTGCGTCGTCCGGATTTACTTCTAACTTTCCAAAACGTAACGTTTTTAACAAAAAATCAAAGTTTGTATTTTATTGACATTATTTACTACATTATCGCGAGCAAAGCAGTGGGAAAAAGCCAGATTACTTTAAGTTATACAAGACCTAAGCAAACCTGAGCGATCGGGCCGGATGTACACAAACCGTCGACACGCATTGGGTAGTTTATTATGTAGAGCTTCGATCGCCTAAGATGTAGAGCGGATGTAGAGCGGATATCCGGTGAACGCGAATACATTGAACGAACAATAAATGTGAAACTCAGCACATGTAATTTACTAACAAATTATTACAGGAGCTCGATGGCGCAGCGGTTAATGCGTTCGGCTTGCGATCTTGCCCGTAAAGCAACTTTCGCAATACCGGGTCGCTGGATGGGTGACCAAATTAAAAACATTTTAAGCTCCTCCGTGCTTCGGAAGGCACGTTAAGCCGTAGGTCCCAGTGGTTGTCGTGAGATGACAGTCGTTAAATCCCACCAACCCGCATTGGGCCAGCGTGGTAGTTTAAAGCTAGGGTTGCCACCTTTTTTTAGGACAAATAGAGTATTTTTTTCATTTTGTTAGCACAAAAATAGAGTACATAACATAAAAAACAGTATTTATATATTTGTCCTTAAAACGTATTTTTTGTTGCTCTTTGCAACATTGAACAAATGTTTGTCTTTCTTGAAGATATTTACAGCCTCCTTGCAATCATAACTTAGATTAAAATTATATAATCAAGTTTTTTAAAATTATATAAACAACGTTTTTTATTAAATTTAGGGTAGCTCTATTCCTTTCGTCTCTCCACTTTACATTCATAAGAGAGAAGACTCTCTCAGTGAACTCTGAAGTACTCATAACCAGTTACGATCAGTTTTTCGTAAATAGAGTATTTTAGCGTACTCTATTGGTGCTGTAGATTAAAGAGTACGCATACATGAAAAAGAGTACTATACTTTAGAGTACGGGTGGCAATCCTTGTTATAGGTCGCCCTGGCCGAACAGCCTGAGCACTTCTTGCCGTTCGCCGCGCTCAAGTGATTCGTGCTGTTGCGTAAGCTCGTCACTCCCACTGTAAGTAATCGGTTATTGTTAATCATTTCATCAAAGTACTGAAATGGTATTCAGAGCTGTTAAGCCTCTGTAGTTTGTGATACTTTAATACCGTATTTAAACAGTTAATTGAATACAAAAAAGCTGATCACGGCTAAATATTAAGCCGTGGGTCAAAATTCATCAGTGGCAAGTGCATTTCTAAGCGTAAATATCATATTTCTTCCCAAACTTTATGTACTTACAAAATAATCGACAATAGTTTCTTATAGACAGGTATTTGTCTGTAAATTTCCCAAAAAAAAATACCCACGTGCTATTGTCCACGTGGGAGGCCTGTGCCCAGCAGTGGGACGTTTATAGGCTGACGATGATGATGATTATTTCAGAGCTGTGTGGGGCCGGCTAATAATTAAAGTAAAACTACCGAACCATATCGTCTCTTGGGATTCGTTAAAAACGAGTAACGGATTAAAAAGTGCTCAAAAAAAATTACATCGAACAGCATAAAGCTGCGATGGGCTCGCCACCTCTGCGCTGGGCACATGTGCAGTTGTTAATGGTGAAACTCATTGCCTTATCTCCAAATAACCATTTAGAAAATATTCGTGAGCTTAGAGTTTATAAAACGTATTTCGGACCAATATAGATAATAAACGTGTTTCGGAACGATATCTAATAAAATTGTCTATGTCACATTTTGCTAAAAAGAATCAAATAAAGTATTAGTCTTATGTTTTCAACTATGGCGTCCCGGCGCGTTTTATTTCCTGATTTACTCATGTCTAATAAAATTGTCTATGTCACATTTTGTTAAAAAGAATCAAATAAAGTAGTCTTTTGTTTTCAACCATGGCGTCCCGGCGTTTTATTTTCTGATTTCCTCTGATTAATCGAACATAAGTATTGATACTCTATATCGGTATGCCTAGAATAGTTAAATAAATATATACACTAATGTTTGGGCAGAATTGCAATTTTTTAAGCTTTTCGCCATGTGGACATTAAGCTCGCACACTAATAAACAAAATGAGTAGCTAAACATCGAGCTAAGCAGTTTGCTATGTAGAAAATTTAAAAATAATATAAAAACAGTATTTCCCACTAATATTACAAAACGTATTTAAAATAAAAACAGTTTTTACACAAGCTTTTACCGAAAAGGAAAAAATAAGCATCTTATATGCGATTTAAATAAGTGTCGCGTAATTTTGTTGATAATCCAACCAAACATAAACCTCTAAACAAGCCTTTAAAGCGCATAAGAATATAAACATACTGATGGTAGATGGTTTATTTTCTTTTTAGTGCATTCAAATAAGGCCGCAACAAACTTTTACAGCGGAATAAGAACATGAACATACTGGTCGTAGTTGTTTTTTTTTTTTGTGCATATACAGCGTGTTAGTTATACCGAGGGATATATTAAGGGAGGACATTAGGTATTCGATTCCTGATCCGATTCATTAAAAAAATTCTTAATTTTTTGCATAATTAAATGTTAGCGTATAAACTAAGCGCGGGAAAAGGTCAAATATTATCAAGTATGAAGGAAAAACGGGTTACACCAACCACGACAGCTACTTATTCAATACCATACGCGTAAATGAGTCGAAAGCACTAGGGTGCCCAAACATTACGGCAAATTTCATGAAATTTTAACATAGATTTTTTGAATTATTTTATAGGCATCGAGTAGTATTTTTTTATTTGTTTATGTTTAACCAAGCATAAACTACTATAGGATTAAATATGTCCCTCGTGTTAACTAACACGCTGTATAAAAAAGCTTGTTTTTAGAATGTTTAAAAACACTCACACACTCACCGGTCCGGAGCCAACCAGAATTTTGCAAGCGTGGTGTTAGCCAATACTAATCAATTGTAGCGACGCCTTGATTTCAATGTTAAAGCCTTCGCCCACCTGTGGGATATATTTTTTCAAATTATTTGTGTTTCTTCCTCTCGTAACGTAAAACTAAACTAACCGAAAACGCCCGGAAGAGCCTATTGGTCGATGAAAGACCTTAAGACGGGATGTGGGCGAAAACCACGACTATGTGGATGCCACGCCATGCCAGGAGACGCAGCGGCAGGCCCAGAAGGAGATGGCCGGGACGAGCTAAACTACTGCAAAGACTGGCCATCAAGAGCGTTTAATGCAGTGGAGGACGACCATGGCTGCAATAAATCCTACTAATATTATAAATGCGAAAGTTTGTAAGTACCGATGGATATTTGTTACTCTTTCACGTAAAAACTACTGAATGGATTTGGATGAAATTCAGCATACAGATAGTTTATAACCTGGATTAACACATAGAATACTTTTTATCCCGATATTCGTACGGGAACGTATGGATGGATGTTTGTTACTCTTTTACGTAAAAACTACTGAATAGATTTGGATGAAATTTGGCATACAGATAGTTTATAACCTGGATTAACACATAGGATACCTTTTATCCCGATATTCCAACGGGTACGGGAACCACGCGGGTGAAACCGCGAGCGGCCGCTTGTAATAAAGAAATCAATTATAACGTAAAACTAACTGGAGCGGCGCTTGATGTCGCAGAGGAAGTAAACCAATGAAAAACCTTATTGCTTCTACACGAAAACACACCCACAATGAAATTAATTTACTAACAGGATTGGTATAAAACGATTATGTATTAATAAAGTTATTACGAGCGAAGCAGTTATTTCGGTCCCCTTAAAACCTTCAAGCGTTTTAGTGTCTCCTTTTGATTGGCATTTACAAAAGCGACATCATAACGCCTGTTTATATTTTATTCAGCGGCAATGAAACGAATTTTCCTTAAACAACGAAGTGAAAAAATTATAGAGACACACAATTTTGTATTTGTATAAGTCCTTTATAATTGTATGTTGTATGATTTGTTAACGATATTTTGTTTATATTTTTGTAATTATCGTTACTTCATAGACATGGACATGGACAACGACACAGTGGCCCATAACTAACCACGCTGGCCCAATGCGGGTTGTTGGGTTTTTCCGTGGCCTCCGGTAATTCCACTCACCGGACGAAACACAACGAGCAACGAGTGCCGTTGTTTCACGCCAATGTTCCATGAGAGAGCACCCTCTCTACCACTGTATTACACCGGGCGAGCCGGTCCAATGCGTGCTGCAACGCGGCGGGAGCTCTACCACGCACACAGTTGTAACAAGCAACTAAAGCCTTGTTGGTTTTTGTGACCTTCTTTGTGAATGACATTCTTTTATATTTAGTTTTAAATTTAAAATTCAAATATTTACTTGCATTCTCTGTCTAGCTTCTGTTTTCATTATAGGTCTACTCTTTGCTGTAAATTCAGTACAGATTCATCCGCGGAGCTAGAATGAGCTCCTTCTAATTATTGTTTTCCTTCCGAATTATTGTTATTGCGAACAGTGCATTATTATAACTAGGCAGTTCCAGGTATACGTCCTGATAATAATAATAAGTTATAACCTAAACCTTTACCTAGTCGTGTGTGTACTAACGCTGAAATTATGCATCATTTAATAACTAACCATTTATTTAAAACAACATATGTCTGAACTCATCGTGCTTATATTCATTCTACTTCTCCTCATCGTGTCACTACCCCGGTTCCTCCGCTTTGTGACACAGTGTCACTCGTTTATCACCACCCAGGGGATAAGTGTAGTCCCGTGGTTCAAATCCCTAGTGGACAGGTCCCCAGGACAGGTGGGTAAATTTCCCTCCCTCTAAACCCTGATTGATTATTACGCTTTCAGTGTGAAAAGATTCGAGGGACGGATGGAGCCCGACATAATCTTGCCTCCCTTCTGGGGGGAGGCCAAAAGGCGGATTCATTAAGAAAAAACAGAATGGGTTAAGTGTAGGGTCTCAAGGGTAAACCTACGGACGCGAATGACTTAGGTTGTGTAAAGTGCTCAGTGGATGTCGTGACTTCGGCGATCTGCCGGTTCATTTCATGCCAAACTCGAAACAAACTAATCCTATCCTCGGCTTCAGGTTGCTAATTTTCTATGTAATCTTTGGAAGTACTTTTCTTCTCTTTACATGTTGTGTTCAACACTTTACAAGATTACGTTTAGTCAGGTGTGTGGTGGCATCGTATTACAAAACGAAAATTACTCAGTGAACCCAAATAGATAAATAATTAATTAACTAAACATTGTGTTTTTTTGTTTCAGGTAATTTTTTCTGTCTCGTAGTCATAGGATTGAGCCAATAACGTGCGTGAGTATTTTCCGAGCCAGTTAATAAGTTTTTCGAGTGATATAACACAATTACGATGCAGATATGGTAGATAGTTCCTCAGTGATCGACGACTCCGAGCGAAACGCGCTTCCACGTTCGGCGTTATCGTCACTTACCATCAGGTGAGATGGTGGCCAAGCGCTAGAATAAAAAAAGAAGATTTTTACACATTATCAATGTACTACTATTTTTAATAAACAAGGAATAGGTACGTATACCCATTAATTGCTCCTGATCTATCAAATTGTGATATAACTTTTCGAACGTAATCTAAAGCCTCAAAAAATATAAGAATGACGTGTCGTTTTCGATTCTACAACTAACTCAGTTATTGTTCAAAGAGAGTTGAATTGAGTTTGTGAATTATAAATGGCTCGTTGTTCGTGCGTTAGTCGAGTTTGATCACTAATACATTGCTAGTCTTAGACAGTATATAATGGTAAGCGATCAGAAACCACTGCTGTATTGAATATTGAATTAGGTATCGACCTTATGTTTGCCAATGTTAAGTGCAAATCTTAACTCTTGTAAATAAATTATGTTTGTATTATATTTTTTTATTTTATTAGAATGACTTATTCATAATATTCATTTATTTGTCATAATATACAAAATGCAGAACACACACTTCATCACCTATACAATGGTAATGGAAATGTACATACATAATCACGACTATCCCCGAAGGGTTAGTCAAAGACTATGCAATGAGGACCGCAAAAGCAGTCCTCTACCATCCACTTTTCACCAAATAGCGACTGCTCATGTGCTCAGCGTGACAAGTGGTGAGCCCATAGCCGTTCTATGCTGTCGGTAGTATGTGCAGTCTTTAGTTCGTTAGTCGCCTTTACGACATCTAAGGGAAGAGAGGGGGTAGTAGTATTCTTTCACCGCTACGCGACAAGTTATTTAAAAAAAGTGCTGCGAAATTATCGACTTTTTCTCATTATAATATTTAAAACACACACATAGTAGTAGCAGTTTGTAGTAATTAGACCCACGACTGGGCTTAACTTTTTAAACTATTATTTCCGAAGCTAACCCTGCGAATAATTCAAAGACTTGGCAATGGGACCCGCAAAAGCAATGCACGCTTCACCAAATGACAACTGTACATTATGCTCAACGTGAAAGACATTGAGGAGCTCGATGGCGAGGCGGCTAGCGCGTTCGGCTTGCGATCTTGCTTGCTAAGCAACATTCGCAATGCCGGGTCGCTGGATGGGTGACCAAATTTAAAAACATCTCGAGCTCCTCCGTGCTTCGGAAGGCACGTTAAGCCGTTGGTCCCGGTTGCTGTCGTAAGATGGCAGTCGTTAAAACCCACCAACCCGCATTGGGCCAGCGTGGTGGGTTATGGCCCAATATCCCCACGTGCTATTGTTCACGTGGGAGGCCTGTGCCCAGCAGTGGGACGTTTATAGGCTGATGATGATGATGATGATGAAAGACATTGGAGCCCATCGCCGCTTTATGTTGTTGGAAGTACATGCAGTCTTAACCCTACAGGAGTCGCGTAGTAAAAACTGACCTGATTGGTCGCGTGGATTACACTTGTATGCCATTAAAATAAATTAATAAATAAATATTTAAGCTTCCATTCTCTTTTATTTATGTTAAAATCTTATAACTAAAATATTCTTTATTAAAACTAACTAACAGAGACAAATGACAACCTGTATGTTTCAAGATATATATATTTTTTTAAAAACCTCCATAAATAGCACTTAAAATCACATGGTTTGGTATAATTGAGATCATAAAAAAAACGAATCAAAAATAATTAATTAATTCTAATTAATGTTTTCTGAACATGATAGACAGACAATCTTCGAATGATCGCCACAAATAAACTTTTTACATGTGTTACTTAGTTTCCGTATTTCGGCTTCTTCCGCAGTCACAGCAGCGACCAATGGAACGACTTGATGTTTGTTTTGCTCAAGTTGTTGCCGTATTTTCATTTTGATTAATGTCGAGAAAGTCTTTAATTTTAAATACTAGACTTCTTGGCAACATTTTGTTGTCTAATCTATGACGAGCTAAAGGTTTTATCCAAGCCAGGGACAAGTTGATGAGGAAGTCACGTAGCGAACACTTTCGTAATTTTGTTTGCGGTATAAATAAACGCATAACGCATTTAGTGCGCTGAGTTTGAGCAAGTCAAGAAAGACGGTTAGCCATCTTCTTCAATTCCTAGAAACAATATAGAAGGAGCACATCTTGTCCACCAGGTCGACATCGATTTTGTTTGATTATAGTATGTTATCCCTTCTGGCTTGCGATATCATCTTCTAATTCGAAACTGTTTTCTAAGGCTTTACATCATATTATGAAATTTCTTGGCCTTGCTCGGATTCTGATAAATGTTCCTGCTCTTCAAGATGATTATCTTCAGCATTTGAACTCAAACGATATTTGTAAAACTCATTTTGTACGTCATCTTCAGCCAGCCACGTCTCAATCTGACCAGCCTACCGATCATTCATGGCATGACTAGCTATTTTAGCGCATACCACAGCCAACCTACTATTTTTATAACATAGAATCAACCATAATAAAGCACAAATAATAAAAATTTATAAGTAAAAAATACTTACTTAGTTGGTCGCGCGGCATACACTTGTAATCCACGGACTTTACGGACCTCCTGTTACACAAATGCGAGCGACGAAACGCTCGCACAGCACTGTACGCGTCCTTCGTACATTCAAGTTAAAGTACCTAGAAGCGCTCGTAATTTACCTTAGTAGTTATCGATAAAATGAACATTTTGTACGTGTGGATTACATAATTATGTAATCCACGCGACCTGTCTACGGTTAAATAAATAATAAATAAATAAATCTTTCCTACAATCAAACCAATTATCTAGCCCAAGAGAAGCTTCGAAGAAACTCGTTAAATGGTTACTAGACAACGGATAAACATACTTAAAATACTTAAATACATACATATAATATACATAGAAAACACCCAGACCCGAGACAATTTAGAAAAGCAATAATTTCTAAATTGATTCGACCGGGGATCGAACCCGGGACCTCAGAGATGGCGACACCATGACAACCGGTGTACAAACCACTCAACCAAGGAGGTCGTCAAGTCTTTGGACCCTTATAATCACGGAATAGATAAAGAGGTTTAACTGTTCTGTGGTTATAACCGTATCGGGTAGCGGTGAAAGAATACTACGACCCCTCTCTTCCCTTGGGTTTCGTAAAAGGCAACTAACGGACTTAAGACTGCACATACATCCATTAGCATACAGCGGTGGGCTCACCACCTGTTACGCTGAGCACATGTGCAATCGTCATTTGGTGAAAAGTGGACTATGGTAGAGGATTGCTTTTGCTGTCCTCAATGCCTAGTCTCTGACTAACCCTTCGGGGATAATAGTCGTGATTATATTATGTATGTATGTATGTGGTTATAGTCGCCTTTTACGACGAAGAAACAGAAGAAGAAATGATTTGGTTAGTATTCTAGCAATGAGAAGCCACAACACAGCTATAATTATTGTCTTAAAAATATGGTAAATAATAATATCAGGAAGTCGGCAGCTTATCAACGGATGTAAACGGTTGTAACTAAATTATTAAAACAATTCAAATAACTTTCATTTTACAATCCCGGTTTCATCAATTCTGAGTGTGGGCGTAAAGTTATTCCGAAATTTAGCAACGCGTAGGTGTACAAGTATAAGACTGCTTTGGAATTACATTTATGTTTTGAACAGTTCAGTTTGAGAATCACTTCCTACGCTTTGGGGATCAATTTTATTTGATCTTATAATGCATGAATAGTTATTTAATTATGTTTTATACTAGGTACCCAGTACTGTGTAATCTATTGTGTTGTTTATATTTAGTGATTTTCTATCAAAATGTCACCTTCGAGTTTGTCACTGAAAAATAAAAGGATAAAGGCAAAAAGAAACAAACTCTTTAAGCATTTATTAGTACTTACGCATTTTTTAACGGTCAGCTTCAATTTGGTGCCTTGTGGTGAACAGAGTAGAATATAAAAGGAGGTTGAGAATAAGTGAAGCAAACTAAGGTATAGTAGTAGAGTAAGATATTTTTTAATGCTAGGCGTGGTATTGTTTGATGCGAATATACATAATATGTGAGAGGTAAAAGGATTCCAGCTATCTTCCGTATTGAAAAGCGTTTATCTCGGCCGACTGCAACTAACGATTAGACCGCAAATGGAAGCGCACTCGGAACGAAGTACTTAAGTAGGTACTGAGAAACTAGCCATTAACTGTAAGAACACAACATACTTAACATATAACATATATGAATGAGGACTGCAAAAACAGTTCTCTGCCATAGTCTACTTTTCACCAAATCCGCCGATCTAAGCTGTTGGGTGTATGTGCAGTCTTTAGTCCGTTAGTCGCCTTTTACGACACCCAAGGGAGGAGAGGGGGTGGTAGTATTCTTTCACATGCGACTGTAACACATCGATCCTATTTATGTCACATATTTAGCTCATACCCATCAGTTGTAAGGATGACCTGATTTCAATGAGGAGGCTTTTGCCCTGCAGAATTGTGGCTATGTTTTAACTTTATGTATATAAATAAAAATCAAAAAATAACAAACGAATACCTCCGTGGTCGACTGGTCAGCACACCGGGTCTGGCGTCGCGCCATCTCTGAAGTCCCAGGTTAAATTTCCGGTCGGGTCAATTAAGAGAAAAAACTGCTTTTTAAATTGATTTCGGGTCTGGGTGTTTTTCTATGTTTGTGTATATTTATCCGCTATCTAACCATATTAACGGATTTCAAAAGAATGCTCAATTAAGAGAAAAAACTGCTTTTTAATTTGATTTCGGGTCTGGGTGTTTTTCTATGTTTGTGTATATTTATCCGCTATCTAACCATATTAACGACGACCTCCTTGGTCGAGTGGTTTGTACACCGGTTTTCATGGTGTCACCATCTCTGAGGTCCCGGGTTCGAACCCCGGTCGAGTCAATTTAGAAATTATTGTTTTCTAAATTGTCTCGGGTCTGGGTGTTTTCTATGTATAATAAGTATGTATTTAAGTATTTTAAGTATGTTTATCCGTTATCTAGTAACCATTTAACGAGTTTCTTCGAAGCTTCTCTTGGGCTAGATAATTGGTGTGATTGTAGGAAAGATTTATTTATTTTTATTTATTTATTTCAAAAGAATGCTCATTGGTGTGAGTATAAACAAATTTAATTTCAATTTATTTCAATTGCTGAAATGTTCAGCCCCCTTACCACAGAATAATATTCGCTTACTCTTAAAACCGATCGCTATTGGATCGGATTGGCATTGTGACTTTTCGTACTTCAAGTTACGACACCAGAGCTAATATAGATTCATATTGCGTGGATATTGAGTGAAAAAAATACAAAACTCAATGCCATTTAGTTCACCCAATATGAATCCTAATTAGCGCTGGTGTCGTAACTTAAAAATACGAAAATTCACAATACCAATACGATTAAAAAGCGATCAGTTTCAAGAGTAAGGGGGCAGAACGGCTGCAACTATTGGGTAAGCCTTTCTTTGAGAGTGTTCGTAATTTATTGTGAGGACTAGGTTTGTGTGAAATGATAATTTTGGAAATTCGTCACGGGAGATATAAAAGGTGGTCACGCAGACGAAGTCGCGGGCGAGCTGCTAGTGTATAATATGCATGATGTGTTTACGTCTTCCCCAAAGTTTAAAGAATCTGTAGAGATGCCAAAGGGATGTAGGAATGATGCCACATTGAGGAAGGCAAAGGGAAGATCTTCCACCGAGCTGGGTGGTATATAGGACCGAAGTCCAACGGATGTTAGTTGGAGGTGCTATATATAGTCACGACTATTTATCCCCGAAGGGTTAGTCAGAGACTAGGCAATGAGGACTGCAAAAGCAGTCATTTAACATAGTCCACTTTTCACCAAATAGCGACTGCACTGCATCAACAGCATAGCTGTTAAATATGTTTGCAGTCTTTAGTCGTTAGTCGCCTTTTACGTCACTCAAGGGAAGAGAGGGGGTGGTAGTATTCTTTCACCGCTTCGCGACTCGGTTAACACACCATACAATAAGATAACAATATGCTATCTTATTGTACTTTATGATATTCTAAAAGTCGACGCACTCGGTGTCTCTAAAGGTTAGTTGGTCTTTATCCCTCTGCCGAGTACCGGAAGTGGGGTAAAGGGGCTCCTCAAAGGCAAATGTGACTTCCTGCCTATGGATATTGAAATGAAACACTTTTTACGGATCAAAACTCGCGTTTTATTTACTACAATACCTACATACTTACATAGTTTTTTATTTTCCTGACGTTTCGAACACTTTATAGGGTCCGTGGTCACAGTTTGCCTACTATCAATCATTTTTATATTGAACGGGGTGCGTTCAGGTTTCTATGTAAGCCTATGGATATTTTTAAGTAGTTCAGCATTCGTCAAATTCACATAAGAAGTTACATTAGATAAGAGAATAGATTTCTGTCTAGAAATATGCGCCAAAGTAGGTGGAAGAGCCTTAATTTGGCTTAATTTTGAACAGGGACACCCTAGTTCAGGCAATTGGCTACTTGACAGTTCTAGGAAAAGTATTTCAAATAATACAAACGCTTATACCTTACCTCTTACAATATTTTTTTTTCGAAAAAGCTTTATATAATTGAAAAAAAAAAATTTTTTTCTTCATTAATTTCATATTTCATATTTCATGTGAGATTTTGCCCTGTGACGTCACCATAGAGGAAGGTAATAGGGACTTCACATTTTAATAGACAAAGAAATTTTATCTTAAACCTGACAGATAGTTTTTGTTTCAATCAATCAATCATGACCGCCTGTGTTTCGGGTCTTGTACTCCACAGATAAAAAATCGTAAATTTATTTTGTAAAAATAAAATATTTACAAATTATTCTTAATAAAAGAAAATACCTATTGGATAATTATTGTTAAATTTTATAAACTACCTTAACCGACATGTTTCAGGTCTTGTACTCCACAGATAAAAAAATTGTAAATTTATTTTGTAAAAATAAAATATTTACAAATTATTCTTGATAAAAGAAAATACCTATTGGATAATTATTGTTAAATTGTATAAACTACCTTAATCGACATATTTATATTTTATTGTTACACTGTCTATTATGTTTAGTAATCTGTAATATCGATGGTCTAGAAGACAAATGTGCTAATTAGATTTTTTTTATAATTTAACATTTTAATGTCAAATGTATGCTCTACCGTTCGCACTTATCCAAATACCATAATTTTGTCCCTTTCTGTCTAAACTGTATTCATAGCATGTGATGTCAATTCAAAGCCAAAAAAGGTAATGGCAGTTATTTATCATTAGTATAAACTACTAAAAATGTTAAATAGATATAATATGACATTTCGCTTGTGTTTTACCATGATTACCATGATTGACAAAAAAGCTAAATATTTTTATTGTTTTATCATTTTGTAACTTTGGATTCCCAATTATAAATCTTTTCAAGTGAAGGTAGACAAATATTTTAAATGATCTTAGTACTACTCTGAACACTCGTCAGTAAATAGTAAAAAAATATTAAGTGCTTTAAAAATACTAGTAGACAAATGTTGTACATGATTTAACAACAAAGTTCTAATTAAACAGAAGGAGCCCGAGAGTTATAAAATTATTTAATTAAATTAACCAAGGCATTGACAAATATTTAAAAGTATATTAATATGATTGATATAATATCGGATAATTTCATAATATCGGATTGCAAAGAAATGTTTGTATTTTGCGATGTGCCCTGCCCATTGTCACTCGAGCTTGGCGACTCTTTGGGCTATGTCAGTTACGAATTCTCTTCTACGAATCTCCTCATTTCTGATTCGATCACGTAGAGAAACCCCGAGCATAGCCCTCTCCATTGCTCTTTGCTTGACTTTGAGCCAGCTTTTTAGGCACTTAGTGAGCGACCACGTTTCGGTACCGTACCTATGTCATCACTGGCAACACACACTGGTCGAAGACTTTCGTCTTGAGACACTGCGGTATTTTGGACAAGAAGATATTTCGTAGCTTACCGAACGCTGCCCAACCGAGTTGGATTCGACGATTGACCTCTTTCTTAAAGTTGGACCTACCTCACTGGACCGATGTCACAGAGCAGGTAGTTAGTAAATAGTTTATAGCTATATTGTCTCACAGCTGGGCAAACCTCCATATACACTAATATTAAAAAGAGAAAAGATTTGATTGTTTGTTTGTTTGGATTGGATAGGCTCCGAAACTACTAGACCGATTTGAAAAATTCTTTCACCGATGTGAAGCTACACTTTCTCCGGGTGACAATAGGCTATATGATATTTTCAAAAAATTGTCACGGGGTACGAGGTCCACGCGGACGAAGTCGCGTGCGGTCTGCTAGTAATTTAAATTGGCATAATTCATAATCACCAAGCTTGCCAAATTTTAATAAAGTTCGTGATCACCAAAGAGATTAAATAGTAATAGTTTAAATGTCTTTGGTGATCACATATCGTGATGACATACCTGAGCCATGAATCAAAAGTCTGTAACACAGTTTACCTGACCTGGAAAATTTAACCCCAGTACTTTTGGATATCGAGCCAAATTCTTTACCAGTCGGCCACTGATGCTTAGATAAAATTAAAATAATGTGGTTTAATGATTACTAATTATAACCCCGATAGAAAGCAATTATTTCAAGCGAGCTTTTATGTCATATAATTTTATTTGTCCCTTCTGTCGTGATGCCAATAAAATTTATCTTATCTCATCTTATCTTAATCGTGTAGCGGACAATAGGATGAAATTTTCTCGATTGCCTTTTATTTCCGGCGTCTTTTTAAAGGAAATGAAGGGAAGGTAAACGAGCGAACATTTCCTATTTGAAGAAGCGGATTTTGATTACTCCCTTTTTTCCCAAAACGTATTAAAATGTAAAGGAAATGTCTGATGTGAGTGTGATGAGTTTACAGGAATTGCCGCCATATTTAATGCCACTGAGGTTTGAAGTCAAGTGTCGTGAGGAGTAAAAGTTTAGGAGGATTTTGTCCAGCAGCGTAAATGGTTTACTTGTGAATAATTACAGTAGATAAGCTAAATCAGGTTTATTAAAACTTTATGCATATCTTGTTGCAAACAAATTAAAATTCAGAACAACAGATTAAGAATTTTTCAACATAGCTTAACTTTCATTTGGGGTATTTCACTCAGTGTTACAGAGAGTGTGGGTTCGAATCCAACTCGTGGACTTTCGACACGTTTTTTAACTCGGTCTGCCATAGTTCCATTATATCTTTTGTACACTTTCAAAAAATTCAGAATAATTTATTCAATTTCGGCTACAATAATTTATTAAGCACTTAAGAATGTCGCTATGCCATCGGTTCGTAAGTCCTAACTATGGGGCAGGAGCCTTGTACTGAGAAGAACCGACAACAAACTCAACAACAGTATTTCTTTTCTCCCTTTCTTTTACAGAGTCAATACAAATTAGAAAATGCCCTCTCTATTAAAGAAGGACTTTAATTGTTAACACGCAGCGAAGGATGCTTAAAAATGCATGAAATAAACAACTTCATATTTACTTTTACCTCTTCCGAGTAATAAAGCTAGACCTTTACCAGTTCAACAAGCATTATTTATTATCTGCTAACATCGTACAAAGGTTTAAAAAAAAACAACAATCCAATACCATAAATCGTGACAGCAATTTACCAATCGATACTTTTTTCATTCGCGTACGCCGTAACACCCCCAAAATAACACTCAGTGAGTAACATAAACCTTTCATAATCTGTGTTTTATTAAAAAAAATCCGATTGGCAAACGAATTGGCGGCAATATTCTACGTGGGGGCTGTTATAACGTTTTTTGGAACTCCATTTCCTAGTAGCCGGGCGCTTTTGGCGGTTAAACGAGGTTTGTTAAGTAACGGTAGAGTTTCAGTGAGAGCGGGTGCGTTGATCTACATCTGTGTGTAAAAAAATATCCTTGCTTCAATGCCCAAATTATAAAGACAGTCAATTTTTATTTCAGATTATTTCAGGCATCAAAATGTACATAGATGGTAAATTACAGTGGCCCATACAATATTTACCTAACAGACTAACAAACATACAAATATAATACAAAGTTTTTGTTAGAAATAACTTTAATAACTATGTTAGTACTATTTGATAGGCACTTGCGGTAGCAATGGGCAACTTCCCTCGGAAACGCCTGTAGACTACACCCTTATAGGCTAGAAGTCCTCCTAAATGAAGATGTTCAGCTTTGATGTGGCTTTCTGCCGTACTCAGAAGTCTCTTACTGTCACTTTCTTATGTATAGTGCTAAATAGAGAAGGAAAGACATTTAATTGTCAATAAAACTTAATTGACGTCTCTGAGTACGGCAGCACAGTATAAATATGAGCTAAAGCAGTAAGGAAGCTACGTACAAACGCTCGAAACGACGCACGCCCACAGACGCACGTCTTTACAGGGCCCCTAAGCGGACATCGCAGTGCTCTCAGTAGCGCGTATCGCGTCGAGACGAGTGTTCACTCTTGTATATAGCGTGCGCTGTGCGCGCGATTTTTAAAAATGCCGCGAGTGTATTGCCTAGTATACGGCTACTTGAACTCGGCTTCTTCAAAACCGGAGCTTTCGTTTTTTAAACTTCCTGCTGATGTTGAAAGGTAAGAATGATTTATTATTACTAAATAAAAAGCTTTTTCTTTTATATAAATCGTTTGGTTGTTTAGGTGATATTTGCCGTACTTACTTAAGTATGTTTTTTGAGCGCGCGTTTTTTTAATGGTGAAAAATAATAAGAATTGATACTACAAAACTTCATCGTTAAAAAACTTTGCTTTGAAAATCGATATCTGAGGATCTGTGTGGTTTCTGTTCTGACAATGAATCCGTTATTAGAATGAGAAAAAGTAGCCGCCATCTTTAACTTATTAGTTATTTAAGTGATTGCTTTGAAAATCGATTTCTAGGGATCTGTGTGGTTTCTGACAACGACTCCGTTATTAGTATGAGACAAAATAGCCTCCATCTTGAACTTTTTAGTTATTCGACCGATTGCTTTAAAAATCGATATCAGGGGATCTGTGTGGTTTCCGACAATGCATCCGATAATAGAATGAGGAAAGTAGCCGCCATCTTTAACTTATTAGTTTTTAATTTTTTTTAAATTAAAAGTGACAACCCTTATACTTTGCTAGTTATCTCAAAAAAAAGCGCTAACTAGCTGAGATACAGCGCTAACTAAACAAAAACTTATTCAGTTCTACAAAAATAAGAGGACAACCCTAACGCCCAATTGGCGCGTAGGTATATGAAACAAGAAAAAGGCCGAGCTTCCGTACTGCTTTAGCTTATATTTATACTGTGACGGCAGTTTGATGTCTAATGACCTCAGAACAATAACTAAAGCATATTGTTCTGAGCTAATGACCATCACGCATTTGGAAAGGGGATCACTCACATTGAACTCATTCAATAACGACCTCCTTGGTCGAGTGGTTTTTACACCGTTTTCATGGTGTCGCCATCTCTGATGTCCCGGGTTCGATGTCTCGGGTCTGGGGTGTTTTCTATGTATAATAAGTATGTTTTTAAGTATTTAAAGTATGTTTATACGTTGTCTAGTAACCATATAACGAGTTTCATAACGAAGCTTCTCTTGGGCTAGATAATTGGTGTGAGTGTAGGAAAAAGTTTATGTATTTAATTACTAGCGGCCGCTCGCGGTTTCACCCGCGTGGTTTCCGTTCCCATTGGAATAACGGGATAAAAGTAACCTATGTGTTAATCCAGTTTATAAACTATCTGTATGGCGAATTTCATCCAAATCCAATCAGTAGTTTTACGTGAAAGAGTAACAAACATCCATCCATACTTACAAAATTTCGCGTTTATAATATTAGTAGGAATTTTCTTAGCCCAGCAGTGGACATTCAGTATTAACATCAGTTTACTATAAAAAAATCTGCGTTTTAGCAGAGTAGGTAGAACTGTGTAGCAGGCTCCTAATACATACATAGGTACATACTTATAATCACGACTGGTATCCCCGAAGGGTTAGTCAGAGACTAGGCAATGAGGACATCAAAAGCAGTCCTCTACCATAGTCCACTTTTCACCAAATAGCGACTATGTGCTCAGCGTGACAGGTAACCCTCCCGGGATAAAAGTCGTGATCTAAGGTATGTATGTATGTATTTATAATACACATTTATGTACCAACTAGACCAGACAATAATAAACCAGCGGTACCGGAAGCTGCTCTCAAGATCAAAGGAATAATGCCGACTTTGTGTGTTTTTATTTCTATTAATCCGCTAAGGGCCTTTGTTCAGCAGCGGTACAATATAATATGGGTTATACTTTAAGCATAGGATTTTACTTATGTAAGTAACAAATATTACTACAATAAAACGATTCTAACATAAAAATATGTACAGTTAAATACTTAGGGACTGTATCCGCTTCATATAAATGATTAATCCTACTAATATTATAAACGCGAAAGTTTGTAAGTATGGATGGATGTTTGTTACTCTGTCACGTAAAAACTTTAAAATGGATTTGGATGAAATTCGACTTACAGATAGTTTATAACCTGGATTAACACATAGGATACTTTTTATCCTGATATTCCCACGGGAACGGGAACAACGCGGGTAAAACCGCGAGCGGCCGCTAGTATACACATAGATTAATCATGTCGCGTAGCGGTAAAAGATACTACCACCCCCTCTCTTCCCTTGGGTGTCGTAAAAGGCGACTAACGGACTAAAGACTGCACATACATCCAACAGCATAGAGCGGCGATGGCCTCACCGACTGTCACGCTCAGCACATGTGCAGTCGCTATTTGGTGAAAAGTGGACTATGGTAGAGGACTGCTTTTGCTGTCCTTATTGCCTAATCTCTAATTATGTACATAAATTTACGACAATAACCCATAAAGGGTTAATCACAGACTTGGCAATGAGGACCGCAGGAGTAGTCCCCGGCCGTAATCCACTTATAACTGAATTACAACTGCACACGTGCTCAGCGTGGTAGGTGGTGAGCCCATTGCCGCTCTATGTTGTTGGATGTATGTGCAGTCTTTAGTGCGTTAGTCGCATTTTACGACACCCAAGGGAAGAGAGGAGAGAGGGTTAGTTTCGTCTTTTCTTCTTTTAGTGAGGCGCTACACACACAGCTTACGGGAAATGTTTAAAGATAAATGATATTCCCCAAAAATCTTGAATTTTATAATTATAATTTTATTGTCTTAGCAGTGCGATTCTGTAAGTAAGTTAAAGCCGCTGCCGCAGCGCTGAGAATTGACTCTGTCTATTTAATATTCATAGAATTGGAAAGAGACAGCAGATCGCAGACATGCTCGCAGCGTCTAGAATAGCATAGTTGGTCAGGTGTACAGCTATTAACTTACAGGTACATTATAGGCATGACATGAACCCTGGTAAGGCAGTTACAATATTTAACATTAATTTTTAAATTACTTAATATTATATTTACTTTTAAATTACTTACTTATGTTATTCGAAATCACATTAAATAAAACATTAAAATTAAATTATTACATTTCACTAAATCATAAAAATATTAAAATTATTATAACAATTATTCTTATTTATTTATTTATTTATTTATTTATGGAAAAGGTACACCAACTGTCAACTGCCCTATTGATAAGAGCGACGTGCAACATGCTACACGTGTCGCAAAAATTAATAAAGACAACGATCGACCTCGCACGGTAATTGCAAAGCTGCGCAGTCCTCAACACCGCGATGCTCTGTTGGCTGCAGTTGCTAGATTTAACAAGGATAATCAAAAAGAAAAACTATCAACAGTCCATCTAGGTATGGCCGCCCCTCCGAGGCCAATATTTGTCGATGTGATCTAACACCGCTAAATAAATCTTTGCATGCTGCTACCCGCATGAGAGCCAAGAAAGAATCCTACAAATTCGTGTGGGTACGCAATGATATTAGCCAGGCTATTATGATACGTAACATGGACAGTCTCGAGTTGATGAGCTCCATTAAAAATATTAACTGGTGCAGTGGTGGCTCAGCTTGAGGTATACTACCAAAATGTGCGCGGTTTAAGAACAAAGACTAGTGAAGTGTACAAGAAGACCTTAGTAAATAAGTATGATGTTGTAGTATTTACAGAAACTTGGTTAAATCCTAATGTTCATAGTAGCGAAATATTTAACTTCTAGTATGTTGTTTATCGCCGGGATCGAATCACGTCGAATTCTGCTAAAGTGGATGGTGGAGGTGTTTTGATTGCTGTGAAACGGGAAATCCCCTCCTGTAGAGTTGAAAGGTGAGAGAGTGATTGCGAAGACTTGTGGGTAACTATATACAAGCGAGAATAGGAAATACTATCCAAGATATTGCTATTTGTGCCGTTTATCTGCCGCCACCACTTAAACTTACAACCTTAACACACTTCTTAAACAATGTCAATGATGTTACTAACCAAGCCAATAGCTTACTATTGTTAGGAGACTTTAATATGGGCTTTATGGGCTGGACTGGATGCGATAATAGGACTACTCATATGACTCCGTCAAACTATGATTGTGGCCTAGGTTACTCCCTTGTGGATTTTCTTTCTCTTAACGATCTGAAACAGTTAAATAATGTACCTAATGTTGATGGCAGATTTTTGGACCTCGTCATAACAAACATTCCACACATTCGTGTAGATCAGCCTCTTGATCTGTTAAGCAAACTTGACAATAAGCACCCAAATCTATTAATTTCTTTACAATGTCCTAACATGTCTCATCTGCAGCCCAAGACAAGGTACTTTAAAGCTAACTACGAACAAATAACGACAGACCTAAAATGTATAGATTGGCATGGTACATTTCAGAATTGTACTACTGTAAATGAAATGGTGACGGAGTTCTACAGGGAAGTAAACGGGATCATTGAGGGGGTCTGTGCCGAGACGTGGCTCCAAAATATGTAAATATCCCAAGTGGTTCAATAACTCCTTGATTAAATTACTATCTGAGAAAAATAAATTACGCAATAAATATCGGAAGTATGGCAACCCCCGAGACAAATTTGAACATGAGTTATTGCGATATCGATGTCACAAACTTTACGATCAATGTTATAGTAATTATAAAGCTAAAATAGAAAATGACATATCTCGCAACAAAAAATCGTTTTGGCAGTTCGTAAAACAGAGGCGATGCAACCTATCAACATTGCCATCGGAAATGAAACTGAACGACACTACTGCAGCTTCTGGCACCGATATTGTTGACCTTTTCGCTCGGCACTTTGCTTCAACTTTTACTATAGGCAATCTACACCCGTGTCCTGTTTCTAGGGAGTGTCTGCATTCTAACCTGTCGAAAATACAATTTACCGAATCCGACATTTCGAAACAAATTGAAAAGCTTGATAGTCATAAGGGGCCTTGTCCGGATGGTATTCCCGCCCTATTTGCTAGACGCTGCGGTACTGCAATATCTCTGCCCCTCACCTTAATATACAATCGGTCTTTGCGCGACGGAGTATTCCCTGATGAATGGAAAAAAGCTAAAATTGTTCCAATTCACAAGAAGGGAGAGACTTGTAACATTAAAAATTATGGCCCAATATCTATTTTGTCGACATTCTCAAAATTATTCGAGTCGCTAGTGCATCCTCACATAACCTTTCATGTCGACAATGCTTTATCTGACCGGCAGCATGGGTTTCGATGTGGGCGCTCTACTCAGACCAACCTTACCTCATTTGTTACGGAGATTGCTGGTAATATTGACAGTAGAATGCAGACAGACGTCATTTACACTGACTTCAGCAGTGCTTTCGATAAAGTAAACCATTCGTTACTCTTATTTAAGCTGAAATCTCATGGAATTGATGGACCCTTACTGCAGTGGATTAGTTCATATCTTGATACTAGACCTCAAGAGGTTGCTGTCAATGGTTATACGTCAAAAACATACAATGCTACATCAGGTGTTCCTCAGGGCTCCCACTTAGGACCAACGCTTTTCCTTATTTTTATCGATGACATCACAGCACATTTAAAGCACAGCAGGTTTTCTTTGTTTGCGGATGATCTTAAGATCTACAGGACCGTTGACTCTCCTAAGGACATGAAACTCATCCAAGAGGATTTAAATAATATCAATAGCTGGTGCAAATCAAATGATATGACCTTAAATGTCAATAAATGCTACCACATTAAACATACAAAAAAAAAGTGTGTCTTTCCATCTAAGTATAAATTAAATAGCACTATAATCTCTGAAGTGGACCAAATACGCGACTTGGGCGTCATTTTGGATAAAAAACTTACCTTCATTCCACATATAAATAATATCGTTAAAAAATCAGCTGGTATGTTGGGATTCATTATGAGATCAACAAAAGGTTTCCGAACAATTAAATCACGAATTATATTATATAATGCTTTAGTACGATGTATTCTTGAAATTTTTCATGACTTATTGCCCAAATTTAAGGTCAACATACACAATTTATTGCAGGACTAGTACTGTGCATGAAATTTTGTGTTTGTTTTTATAGTAGAAAGTTGTTAATTGTTTTTATTTTTTCATTCATAATTTAATTTTGTTGTAAGTAAGTAACATACCTACCAATTAATTCATTTAAATTTTCATTTTGATTTTTTTTTTGTTTTTCATGTTTTAATTTTCAAATATTGTTTTTTTTTTAAATTACATTTGTTAGCGTTTAACGAGCTTATTATTAATGTTGTGTACGCCTGTTATAGGTATATGTATAAGTATTAATTTGTATAAGTAATGTTTTGTTTAATGCTTCATATGTATACTGTTGGTGTACCTTTTCCATAAATAAATAAATAAATAAATAAATAAGAATAATTGTTATAATAATTTTAATATTTTTATGATTTAGTGAAATGTAATAATTTAATTTTAATGTTTTATTTAATGTGATTTCGAATAACATAAGTAAGTAATTTAAAAGTAAATATAATATTAAGTAATTTAAAAATTAATGTTAAATATTGTAACTGCCTTACCAGGGTTCATGTCATGCCTATAATGTACCTGTAAGTTAATAGCTGTACACCTGACCAACTATGCTATTCTAGACGCTGCGAGCATGTCTGCGATCTGCTGTCTCTTTCCAATTCTATGAATATTAAATAGACAGAGTCAATTCTCAGCGCTGCGGCAGCGGCTTTAACTTACTTACAGAATCGCACTGCTAAGACAATAAAATTATAATTATAAAATTCAAGATTTTTGGGGAATATCATTTATCTTTAAACATTTCCCGTAAGCTGTGTGTGTAGCGCCTCACTAAAAGAAGAAAAGACGAAACTAACCCTCTCTCCTCTCTTCCCTTGGGTGTCGTAAAAGGCGACTAACGGACTAAAGACTGCACATACATCCAACAGCATAGAGCGGCGATGGCCTCACCGACTGTCACGCTCAGCACATGTGCAGTCGCTATTTGGTGAAAAGTGGACTATGGTAGAGGACTGCTTTTGCTGTCCTTATTGCCTAATCTCTAATTATGTACATAAATTTACGACAATAACCCATAAAGGGTTAATCACAGACTTGGCAATGAGGACCGCAGGAGTAGTCCCCGGCCGTAATCCACTTATAACTGAATTACAACTGCACACGTGCTCAGCGTGGTAGGTGGTGAGCCCATTGCCGCTCTATGTTGTTGGATGTATGTGCAGTCTTTAGTGCGTTAGTCGCATTTTACGACACCCAAGGGAAGAGAGGAGAGAGGGTTAGTTTCGTCTTTTCTTCTTTTAGTGAGGCGCTACACACACAGCTTACGGGAAATGTTTAAAGATAAATGATATTCCCCAAAAATCTTGAATTTTATAATTATAATTTTATTGTCTTAGCAGTGCGATTCTGTAAGTAAGTTAAAGCCGCTGCCGCAGCGCTGAGAATTGACTCTGTCTATTTAATATTCATAGAATTGGAAAGAGACAGCAGATCGCAGACATGCTCGCAGCGTCTAGAATAGCATAGTTGGTCAGGTGTACAGCTATTAACTTACAGGTACATTATAGGCATGACATGAACCCTGGTAAGGCAGTTACAATATTTAACATTAATTTTTAAATTACTTAATATTATATTTACTTTTAAATTACTTACTTATGTTATTCGAAATCACATTAAATAAAACATTAAAATTAAATTATTACATTTCACTAAATCATAAAAATATTAAAATTATTATAACAATTATTCTTATTTATTTATTTATTTATTTATTTATGGAAAAGGTACACCAACAGTATACATATGAAGCATTAAACAAAACATTACTTATACAAATTAATACTTATACATATACCTATAACAGGCGTACACAACATTAATAATAAGCTCGTTAAACGCTAACAAATGTAATTTAAAAAAAAAACAATATTTGAAAATTAAAACATGAAAAACAAAAAAAAAAATCAAAATGAAAATTTAAATGAATTAATTGGTAGGTATGTTACTTACTTACAACAAAATTAAATTATGAATGAAAAAATAAAAACAATTAACAACTTTCTACTATAAAAACAAACACAAAATTTCATGCACAGTACTAGTCCTGCAATAAATTGTGTATGTTGACCTTAAATTTGGGCAATAAGTCATGAAAAATTTCAAGAATACATCGTACTAAAGCATTATATAATATAATTCGTGATTTAATTGTTCGGAAACCTTTTGTTGATCTCTTAATGAATCCCAACATACCAGCTGATTTTTTAACGATATTATTTATATGTGGAATGAAGGTAAGTTTTTTATCCAAAATGACGCCCAAGTCGCGTATTTGGTCCACTTCAGAGATTATAGTGCTATTTAATTTATACTTAGATGGAAAGACACACTTTTTTTTTGTATGTTTAATGTGGTAGCATTTATTGACATTTAAGGTCATATCATTTGATTTGCACCAGCTATTGATATTATTTAAATCCTCTTGGATGAGTTTCATATCCTTAGGAGAGTCAACGGTCCTGTAGATCTTAAGATCATCCGCAAACAAAGAAAACCTGCTGTGCTTTAAATGTGCTGTGATGTCATCGATAAAAATAAGGAAAAGCGTTGGTCCTAAGTGGGAGCCCTGAGGAACACCTGATGTAGCATTGTATGTTTTTGACGTATAACCATTGACAGCAACCTCTTGAGGTCTAGTATCAAGATATGAACTAATCCACTGCAGTAAGGGTCCATCAATTCCATGAGATTTCAGCTTAAATAAGAGTAACGAATGGTTTACTTTATCGAAAGCACTGCTGAAGTCAGTGTAAATGACGTCTGTCTGCATTCTACTGTCAATATTACCAGCAATCTCCGTAACAAATGAGGTAAGGTTGGTCTGAGTAGAGCGCCCACATCGAAACCCATGCTGCCGGTCAGATAAAGCATTGTCGACATGAAAGGTTATGTGAGGATGCACTAGCGACTCGAATAATTTTGAGAATGTCGACAAAATAGATATTGGGCCATAATTTTTAATGTTACAAGTCTCTCCCTTCTTGTGAATTGGAACAATTTTAGCTTTTTTCCATTCATCAGGGAATACTCCGTCGCGCAAAGACCGATTGTATATTAAGGTGAGGGGCAGAGATATTGCAGTACCGCAGCGTCTAGCAAATAGGGCGGGAATACCATCCGGACAAGGCCCCTTATGACTATCAAGCTTTTCAATTTGTTTCGAAATGTCGGATTCGGTAAATTGTATTTTCGACAGGTTAGAATGCAGACACTCCCTAGAAACAGGACACGGGTGTAGATTGCCTATAGTAAAAGTTGAAGCAAAGTGCCGAGCGAAAAGGTCAACAATATCGGTGCCAGAAGCTGCAGTAGTGTCGTTCAGTTTCATTTCCGATGGCAATGTTGATAGGTTGCATCGCCTCTGTTTTACGAACTGCCAAAACGATTTTTTGTTGCGAGATATGTCATTTTCTATTTTAGCTTTATAATTACTATAACATTGATCGTAAAGTTTGTGACATCGATATCGCAATAACTCATGTTCAAATTTGTCTCGGGGGTTGCCATACTTCCGATATTTATTGCGTAATTTATTTTTCTCAGATAGTAATTTAATCAAGGAGTTATTGAACCACTTGGGATATTTACATATTTTGGAGCCACGTCTCGGCACAGACCCCCTCAATGATCCCGTTTACTTCCCTGTAGAACTCCGTCACCATTTCATTTACAGTAGTACAATTCTGAAATGTACCATGCCAATCTATACATTTTAGGTCTGTCGTTATTTGTTCGTAGTTAGCTTTAAAGTACCTTGTCTTGGGCTGCAGATGAGACATGTTAGGACATTGTAAAGAAATTAATAGATTTGGGTGCTTATTGTCAAGTTTGCTTAACAGATCAAGAGGCTGATCTACACGAATGTGTGGAATGTTTGTTATGACGAGGTCCAAAAATCTGCCATCAACATTAGGTACATTATTTAACTGTTTCAGATCGTTAAGAGAAAGAAAATCCACAAGGGAGTAACCTAGGCCACAATCATAGTTTGACGGAGTCATATGAGTAGTCCTATTATCGCATCCAGTCCAGCCCATAAAGCCCATATTAAAGTCTCCTAACAATAGTAAGCTATTGGCTTGGTTAGTAACATCATTGACATTGTTTAAGAAGTGTGTTAAGGTTGTAAGTTTAAGTGGTGGCGGCAGATAAACGGCACAAATAGCAATATCTTGGATAGTATTTCCTATTCTCGCTTGTATATAGTTACCCACAAGTCTTCGCAATCACTCTCTCACCTTTCAACTCTACAGGAGGGGATTTCCCGTTTCACAGCAATCAAAACACCTCCACCATCCACTTTAGCAGAATTCGACGTGATTCGATCCCGGCGATAAACAACATACTAGAAGTTAAATATTTCGCTACTATGAACATTAGGATTTAACCAAGTTTCTGTAAATACTACAACATCATACTTATTTACTAAGGTCTTCTTGTACACTTCACTAGTCTTTGTTCTTAAACCGCGCACATTTTGGTAGTATACCTCAAGCTGAGCCACCACTGCACCAGTTAATATTTTTAATGGAGCTCATCAACTCGAGACTGTCCATGTTACGTATCATAATAGCCTGGCTAATATCATTGCGTACCCACACGAATTTGTAGGATTCTTTCTTGGCTCTCATGCGGGTAGCAGCATGCAAAGATTTATTTAGCGGTGTTAGATCACATCGACAAATATTGGCCTCGGAGGGGCGGCCATACCTAGATGGACTGTTGATAGTTTTTCTTTTTGATTATCCTTGTTAAATCTAGCAACTGCAGCCAACAGAGCATCGCGGTGTTGAGGACTGCGCAGCTTTGCAATTACCGTGCGAGGTCGATCGTTGTCTTTATTAATTTTTGCGACACGTGTAGCATGTTGCACGTCGCTCTTATCAATAGGGCAGTTGACGGTTTTCAATATTTGTGACATTGTATTTATCAAATTTTCGGATTTGTGCTCGGGTATTCCATTTATTTCAACATTGGAATCTCTCATATTTTGTTCCACCAAATGAAGTCTCTGGGAAAGGTCTTTAACATTCGATATGAGACTCTCGTTGTCTTTACGCAATTCGCATATGGAAGCGGACTTTTCCTCCAGGTTAGCTTTCAGGTTTTCGTATTGTTTATTGAAAAAGTCCATAGTCTCAGTAAACTCCGTTAAGCGTGAGTTAATAGCTTTGAGCTGTACAGAGATTAGCTTGTTGATTGTTCCGGCGGGCGAGAGCGAGGTTGTGATGATAGAGGGTTCCATGGCTACAAGACTATTTATACAGTACTACTATGTAGATGTTGGAGGGAGGATGCCGTGACATATCTTTACCGGATCTGCACGCGTTTAGGAATGTGCTTACAAACTCTTTAACCGATACGTGATGATAATAAATTATGTGGCGACTCAGGCCGCCACATTGATCTTTTCTTCAATCACACTCGATAATTCTTCTTGAATAATTTTTGAATTATTATTTATTCTTAAAACATCTTTATTATTATGACACAACAAACTAAGTATAACCCGCGCCAAACATCTAGCTCGCTGTGAACACGAGGCGATTCGCGACGCAGTAGCACAATATGGGTATCAGGGGGACGTAAGCGGTTAGGGGGGGGGGGGGGGGGGGGACACCCCCGCGCACCCCTGCGCTGTACCGCGCTCGTCATGTGTATTTGTTTGTTTTGGTTGGTGATCGAAGCAATGGAAAGTACAGTCACGAGTATATTTTATTTGGTCGCGTCGCGATATTAGGTGGTTGTTATTGTTTGTTGTTACTTGTTACGTTACTATTTTAAGTTGTCGATTTATGTTTTTTTGTTACTGTTATTGTACGAGTAGGTACTGTTTTGTTTTTGAAAGGCTGTTAAAATGCCTAGACGTAATACAGTTTTACGTCGGCATGCTAGATAATATATTTATTACGTATCGGAGTTTATGAATAAAGAAGCTGACAAAGGTATACAAATTGACCTTAAACATGCTCAAAAATGATGACGGCCGGGTGGCCGAGTGGTCAGAGACCCTGACTGCGCAACCAACAGTCTTCGAATCCCGGTAGAGGCAAATGTTTGGATGTTTATTAGTATTTATGCATGTTTAACTGTTATTCAGTCACCATAGTTCTTTTTTTTTAATACGGAGGTAGTATTACTATGATCGTTGGAGCCTGTTTTTGCTTTTTCTCATTCATACCAGTTCTCGCACTTTTGCTTCTCGCACTTACATACCGCATACCACACATTCATCCATCACCATTCATTCCATAGCGGGGGGTAATCCGCAAAGTCACCATAGTTCAGACTATGCTTAGTTTAGAGCTGAATGATTGGTGTGACACTTTTGTTTATTATTTATATAAAAAGACCTTCTTAATGCCCACGGCATAGGCCTTTTTCTGTTTATTCCATTCGCCTAGTTATTTTGCTATCCTGTTCCACATGCACCACCGTTTTTAAATTCACCATTTTTCATTTAATTGTTACGAAATCAACCACTCCTTGCGTCTAGAAGAGTCAATTTGAGTCCAGTCGCTTCCACCTAACACATACCGATCGCGAATCAAAAAGATTTCGGTGTAGGCAACTGGAATCCAAAAGACGAGAGTTGCCGACTTAAGCAACTTTAATAAAAGAAAAATAAAAAAGTGAAATACATTTATTTCGGGCGACTAAAAACCCATATTACGATTGAGACATTTTTAAAAACGGAATACTAAAAAAGTACAATTAAATTAATTAAATAATAATTAGATTGAAGTACAGTATTAATAATATAGTTAAAATAAAATTTAAAATTTAAAATTCAATAAAAAATATTCAATATCAAATAAAAACAAAATTGATCAAATAAGATGTACAAAATCAAATTTAATAAAAATCATCAATCAAAATTATAATATTTTAAGAGGCAGAGGCGATTATAATTGTGCCTACATCTGACACTGCGGGATGTGTCTGTCTGGTGTGTACTGCAATGTAGGATTTAGGGACAGTCCAGCCTACTTGAAATCATTGCTAGGACGGCGTTGGAGCTGGCCTGAACCCTGCGCACCATGGAGACTCTTCTTTTGCGCATATACTAGCGTGAAAGCAGTCGGTGTTCGCTGCTGCAAACATGCCCGATGTGCCACAGAAACGAGACAACCTCAATACCGCCTTATACAAGTACGCGTTATTAAATAACATTTAACAAACTTTTTTTTTTATTAAAAAGCGCTGGGAAAGCTGCTGGACATAGCAGCTTCGGTTTTCTGAGGTGTCCATGTCGGTAACAGGCAACCGGCGACTGTGTCCGGTCGCCGCTTCGGGAATACATCAATTGTTCTATGTTTTTCTGTGAATGTGTCTGTGTTGTCGGTTTAGAGTATAGATATCTAATTGATTTTTTTTTGTAAATTTCGTTACAACTTTGCGCTGTGGTTTGTTGCGCCCCTTCTTTGCCACAGTTAAAAAAGACGTCCTAAATGGATGGTAGGTTAAAAAAGATCTGATGTGGACGAATCAAAGTATTTATTAATTGATTTTATTGAATAAATATCTTTTGATTTTGAGTTTGATACTCTAAGGTCGTCGGCAACACGTTTGCGCAGCGCCTATTATTCAACAAAACACTAATTTTAAAAAATAATGTAATTGTTTGCCAATTGACTCTTTTTTCAACTTTTACGCCAAGAAGTCCCCAATTCATAACTTTAAAACATTAGAATGTTCTAAATGAATTTTCGATCATCAGTATAGTGTTATAAATCTTACTAAAGGCGAGTCCACACAAGGAGAAAGTTTATTTATTTTGTATTATTTGTTGCGTCACTTGTTTGCAACAGGTGACGAAACTCTATTTTATCACCACCATCATCATCATCTCCTCTCAATGCATGCCACTGCATCTAATCTTCAGCTCTTGTCCAATATCTGCCAACCAAATTCTATTATCCGATAAACATTATCTGATTCATCATCTAGAATCAATTAAACCAGAGCATTTAGAGCCATAACCCTCAGTCAATTGCGGGCTAATCAGTCATCACAGCAACTGTCCATAGGTCCTTAGTCTATTGTCCAAGTCAGTATGTCCTTAGGTAGTGCTTTAGTGAGTAGTGTCATCAGGACGGAAGGTGGGGGAAACACAAGTACCGGCTGTTAGACAAGTGTGGCGATGATTTTCCCAAAATCGAATTTTACTGCAAGCAATTTTTGCATTCGCATAATTTCCCAATCGAATCGTTTCCTGATATTTTTTTTTTGAGAGGTTCATATTGTTAAAAGCTTTTTTCTTTTTGAATTATTTCCCAATCTATTCTTTTTCTAATAGTTTATTTTCAGGACGTTGATAAAAAAAAAGTTTTTTTTAATGTTACTTCCTACTTTTTTTAAAATAGAAATTAGATAAGAAATATTACTAAGTAATTTTTCCTATCTAATTTCTATGCTATTTAAAAAAAAGTAGGAAGTACTCCGCTTTGGCATTTGATGAGATAGGACGTCTGTAATATTTTTACAAATTTAATATTAAAATTTTAGTGCTTTGCCCTGTTGTTAAGTCTTACCTCGGACTTCGCCCATCGTTTGCTGGAGTCCCCATACCAAATATAAATTTAAAATATTGTTTGGTTGTGCACGGTGGTTTGAACCCGGATCTCTTGGGTGAGTGCGACGGCGGCGTCTTATCCGCAGGACCAAGAACGCAGAGCTCGACCGTGTCGAAATAAGCGAATGCTAGCTGCACGCGCCTTGTACAAGTGCAACGCCCGTCGCCACTCGATTTGCTATCCTGCGCGAGCGACCGACACGACCGACGACACGGTGAAGTCATACACGTGTGTAACACCTTCGCTCGTATTTTGTTTGATTCGCTTGACGCTTGCTGCGTACAATATGAGTTTTACGAACAAATCTTTTTCTACGTCAAATATTGATGAAACGGGTATTGAAGGGTCATCTTTGAACTTCATAACGCAACGTAATAAGAGAATGAGAGAAGAAGACCTACCGTCAGAATTTAAGATCTTCAGAGAGGAGATGCCGGAAATGTTCACATCATTTATGACTACACAATCAAACCAATTGAAAGGAATTATAAACGACTTAAAAGAGGTCCAACTAACAAATTCCAATATTGATGGCTCGATTACTCTGCTTGCTAGTCAAAATGAGGAATTTCGTAAGAAAATAGATTCTCTCGAGACCCAAGCTAAGGTCGATCGCGAGTATATAACAATCCTCGAAAATAAGGTTGATGACCTTCAAAGAACATTGCGAAAATCCAGTATAGAATTAAAAAAAATTGGTTGCCTGTAAAGTCGGTATACGGGCGAAAGTTTTACGTGACAACGACTTTGAGTGGTAAAATAATTTTAATGTGAATATTCATTCGTATAGTAGGAAGAAGGATGAAATAATATGGAAGGGACGCGTGCCTTTCACTTTTTATGTCTGTCTCTCTCGCTCTTAGGCGGGCTAACCATGCCCGAGTGGAAGGGACGCGTGCCTCTCACTCGCTCTCATTGTGAGCGCATAACGTGAGCGGAGCGTAACGCAGTTTCTTGAAGTGTCACCCGGCAAACCAATTTATAAGACGTTGTCACGTCAAAATGTGCCTAGAAAAGAAAAAGAAGAAAAGGATGACTTGATAAAAATGGTAATAACGTTATCAGAAAACATCAAACTTCAAATGGAACCTGATGATATTACGGACATCTTTAGATTAACAGGCAAAACAGAAGGAATGCAAAATGCTCCAATTATTGTTGAGTTTGGGTCTACTCTGTTAAAAAATAATCTCCTAAAATAGACGAAGTTATTCAACATAAAAAACAAAAATAAATTGCAAGCAAAGCACCTTGGGCATAAGACAAACGAGGATACCCCCGTATTTATTTCGGAACAACTGACCCCTAAAGGAGCACGACTGTTCTTCTTAGCCCGAGATCTCGTTAGATCAAAGAAATAAAAATATTGCTGGACCTCCATTGGTAGGATTTTCGTACGACAAGATGACAATTCACGGGTTATTCAAATAACTAATGAATCTCAGATTCATCAATTGCAAAATTCATGACTGTACCTTGTGTTTTTAATTGGTTTATTGTTGTTATTAATGACTAAAGACGCATATTGCACTTTAAAGTTCATGTTATGCTATGTTTTTATTCTAATGGTTAAGGTTTTAACTATGTTATTGCGAAAAAGTAGAAATTGTAAAACACAAAAATTCAACTTACTTTTAAAGCGAAGCTATTTGAGCATGTTATGTATTCAATCTATAAACAATTTTTTTTTTTCATATACTCACACTTCCATACACATCACACTTACACATCTCAATTTATTTATCTCAAACGCGTAAAACCATACTCACTTTAAATTTTACTACAAATACGCATTATGACTTTGATGTTTTTTTAGGTACCTGTAAATATTCAGGTAATCCATTATTAAAATTAAACTTGTACTTCTTAGACAACTATCTAATTATTAAAGACTTTTTCTATGAATAGTAACCTACATGAACTAGAGTTATTGGACAATACTGAAATTTCTAGATCATTAATATGTAATATTGGAGAATTAAAAAACATTTTGCGTGACTCTGATTTGAATTTCAATTTTTTAACGCAAAATATTAGAAGGCTATATAGCAATCACGATGACCTACAATTGACGTTATCAGAGTTATCCTTTGAAGCTGATGTTTTAATATTAACGGAGTGCAGACTTAATATCAACAAACAAATTCCAATATTAAATAATTATACATCATATCATACTTTACGCCAACTAAATCAGAATGATGGTGTTGTTGCTTATATTAAAAACAATCTACAGGCGCAAGTGACAGAACTGAAATTAACGCATGCATCTGGCATACAAATTATTGGTTCCAACTGCACAATATTAGGTATTTACCGCTCACCCTCTATAAGTAATGCTGGTGATTTTATTGAATCAATTAATTCCCATCTAGAAACTATAGCTTCTCATAAAAATATTGTTATTATAGGTGATATCAACATTAATTTAATACCAAAGTCTACTGAAAAAACATATGAACAAAACAATCGTCTGAAGTATCTAGATGTTTTATCATTGCATGGCCTTTTACCTGCTCATAGTTTACCTACCAGAGAGGATAGCTGCCTCGATCATGTTTTGCTAAAGATTGATAAAAAGGACAATAATTCTGCCCTGTGGCGGTCTTAAATACTACAATAACAGACCATTTAATGGTTTTACTAAACATTTCAACTTCTAATAAAAATGTACACAACCTTTAAAGACTAAATCTATTACAGATTTTGAAGCAGCATATAAATCCTTAATAACTATAGATATTGCACAGTTCGCCACTTTTACCGATCCTAACATTTTAGCAGATTCTCTAATTAATCTCTTAAAGACAGCCATTCAATCAAATACTAAAACTATATTAGTTCATAGCAGTAAACGCATTCTCAAACCCTGGATGACCATTGGTGCTCTACGATGTATAAGACTTAGGGATAGGATGCAACTTAAGCTAAAAACAAATTCGTTAAACGAAGTTTTAAAAATCACATTTAGGCGGTACCGAAATTATTGTACAAATCTTATTAGAAAATTAAAGAGACAATATAATAAACAACAAATAGAAGACTCAACTAAGAACACAAAGCTATTATGGTCAACAATAAATAAAATTACTCTATTTAAATCTTTAAAAAATTCTAACGTTAATCTCCTTAGTGTTAAGTCGGATCCCAAGGACTCAGTTAACTTTGTTAATCACTTCTTTAGTAGTATTGGTAAGACATTGGCTGAAGACATACTTCTTAATTATCCACGAGCACAAGTATATGGATCTAATAATCTACACGCAAACTCTTTTGTACTACTGGAAACTGATCCTCAGGAGGTGGATACTATACTAATGAGTCTTGATTCTAACGCGGCTCCTGGTTGGGATGGTATTCCAACCAAATTTCTAAAACAGTGTAGAAGTTTCGTTGTCCCTCTGATCAGCCAATTAGCAAATCTTTGTTTTAATACTGGTATTTTTCCCAACTCTTTGAAATGCTCCATAGTCACACCTGTGCACAAGGGAGGGGACAGAAGCGAGGTCAATAATTACCGGCCTATTTCGGTGTTATCTTGTATATCAAAAGTTTTGGAAAAACTCTTGAATAACAGATTAATAAGTTTCTTGACAAAAAATAAAATATTATCCGATACACAATACGGCTTTCGGAAAGGAGTTTCAACTCAAAATGCCATAAAGGATTTAACTAAGTACATTGTTGAGAAAGTTGATAGAGGAGACAAATGTCTCACTGTATTTCTTGACCTGAAGAAGGCTTTCGACACCGTTTCTGTCCCAGTCCTTGTTCGCAAACTTGAGAGCATCGGATTAAGAAACACATCACTTGCAATCTTTGAAAACTACCTTCACGAAAGGAAACAAACTGTCAGAATTGAAAATGTAAACAGCGACGAAGAATTTGTCAGTTATGGTGTTCCGCAAGGGTCTGTGCTTGGGCCTACGCTGTTCTTGATCTACATAAATCAACTGTGTGATCTGCAAGATAGTGGAGGGCAGATCTTCTGTTATGCCGATGACACAGCAGTGGTGTTTTCTGGACAGTCTTGGCAGGATGTGAAGGCTAAAGCTGAATCTGGCCTTACTAAAATTGCTGATTGGCTAAACATAAATCTCCTGACGCTAAATATAAATAAAACTAATTTTATATGCTTTACGCCAAACCAAAGGTCACAGCCAGATGAAGGATTCTGTCTCAGAATTCATGGGTGTTCTGACCAATCCGATCCAAACTGCCCATGCCCTCTTATTCAAAAAGTTGACTGTACAAAATATTTAGGTGTAATTATGGACCACAGATTATCATGGCATTCGCATTTAGAACTTATTTCGGTCAAAATTAGAAAACTTATTTATATATTCAAAAAACTGCGTTACGTAATGTCCAGTAGTTTACTAAATAAAATATATCTAGCTTTAGCTCAATCAGTTATCACATACTGTATTCCTGTATGGGGTGGTGCCTCCAAGACGGAATTTCTTCATATTGAGAGGACTCAAAGGTCACTTCTAAAGGTAATGTACTTTAAGCCCTACCGGTACTCGATAAACGATCTTTATAAGCTTTGTGGTCTTCTATCTATCAGAAAACTATACGTTCTGCTACTCATACTCGACTTGCATAAAAATTTTCCATTTGATCCGGGTAAACTAAAGAAAAGACGTAAAAATAATGTAGCTCCATATTACCGTGTACGTACAGTTTTTGCTGAGCGTCAAATTGCTACTCGATCATCAATCATCTATAATGCTGCAAATAAAAAACTAAATATTTACTCTAAAAAAACATTTGAATGTAAAAAAATCTTAATAGACTGGCTAAATTCAATGAGTTATGAAGAAACTGAAAACCTTTTGACAAAAATTACATAACATTACTCTAATATAATTAAGCATATTAAAAATAAATGAATAAAAGCAAATATAATTAATTAAACACAAAGTTATTGAGGTCTTAAATCCATACACACTTACACTCACACATACAAACACACACATACACATGCACACACACACACGCACCCCCACACACGCACCCCCACACACGCACTCACGCACACACACACACACTCATACACACATTATTTACCATTTTGTTTTTTTTTTTATTGTTTCGTTATTCTTAATATTTCCTAACACAATATCTCACCTACCTATTATCTTGGGAAAGAGCGAGTCAACCCCAACACGGGTATTGTATTACCCCCTGGGATGACTCAAAATATTGTTAAATCGATATTGGGAAATAAAGCAATTTTTATTTATTTTTTATATTATTTACTTAACATTAAAAAAAATATAATTATTAATTTATAATTTATATTTATAAAAAAATTTAAAAAAACACGTAATTTACACATTTGCTTACATGACTACTAGGAAATATTACTAAGTAATTTTTCCTAGTGGTCATATAGAAGAATATTTGAGAATGGATAATTACTTTAAGTTAAAAAAATATTTAGAAATTTACCACCCTCGAAAAAAACGCACATAAAATAAAAAATTGAGAAATTATGCGAATGCAAAAATAGCTTGCAGTAAAATATGATTTTCGGAAAATCATCGCCACACTCTGTTAGACACCCCCCTCTTCTCGATTATGGAATAGCGACCATTCGCTTAAACGTCCGTCCGCGTAAACAGTCATATCCTGTGAGCCTAGAATAGAATAAAACAATTTAAAAAACCGGCCAAGTGCGAGTCGGACTAGCGCTCGAAGGGTTCCGTACCTTATCTATACACTCATTATCGGCAAAAAATCACGTTTGTTGTATGGGAGCCCCCCTTAAATATTTATTTTATTCAGCTTTTAATACTTATTTTTGTTATAGCAGCAACAGAAATACATCATGTGTGAAAATTTCTACTGTCTAGCGATCACGGTTCATGAGATACAGCTTGGTGACAGACAGACTGAGGGTCAGCCCAGACTTAGTAATAGGGTCCCGTTTTAATAGGGGTAGGTACGGAACCCAAAAAAATAATAAAAAATAAAAATCCTGAGGCGCAAAGGAACTGTTTGGATATCTGTTTTGCACTATACTACTTCTTATGCCGCGACCACACGCTTGGCAAACCTCAACAAGTCGTCACAAATTCAAACGTGTGGATAGAGCGTTTAGCTTGGCTTGCAAGCGCTTGTAGCCGATCCGTCGAACTAATCACAAATCCAAACGTTCGTAGAGGTTTGGAGTTTGCGGCAAGTGCCAAGCGGACTTGTCAATTAGTTTTGTCGAGTGAAATAACTACTAGATACTTCAGATGGGAATCGAACCTACGAATTGCGGAGGACGTGGTTTTTCAACATTTCGTTATTTTCGAATCAAATATTCATCAATAGCCGTGTCGTAGCGTTGAAAGAATACTGCCACCTCCTCTCTTCTCTTGGGTATCGTAAAAGGCGACTAACGGACTAAATACTGCCCAGAGCTCCAACAGCTCAGAGCGGCGATGGGCTCACCACCTGTAACTCTGAGCACATGTGCAGGCGCTATTTGGTTAAAAATGGACAATGGCAGATCATGGCTTTTGCGGTCCACATAATAATAGTCGTGATTATAATGTATGTATATTTGAAATACAAGCGGCCGCTCGCGGTTTCACCCGCGTAGTTCCAGTTCCCGTGGGAATATCAGGATAAAAAGTATCCTATGTGTTAAACCAGGTTATAAACTATCTGTATGCCAAATTTCATCAAAATCCATTGAGTAGGTTTTACGTGAAAAGGTAACAAACATACATCCATACGTTCCCGTGAGAATATCAGGATAAAAAGTATTCTATGTGTTAATCTAGGTTATAAACTATCTGTATGCCGAATTTCATCCAAATCCATTCAGTACGTTTTACGTGAAAGAGTAACAAACATCCATCCATACTTACAAACTTTCGCGTTTATAATATTAGTAGGATTACCTACGAAACTTCACATTTCCCGAAATGTGTCTTTAGTGTAGACGCGCCTTAACATAGTCTATGGTTCACAGTCTGGCGCGCGTCCAACCCGGTCAACATTACCGTCATTGTGGAATGAAAATAAGATGGCGATTATCGCAACAGCTGTCTGCTTGCTCTGGAACTGTTGAGCATGATACTCGTATATAAACAATAGAATTTAGCAATTTAATGGCGGATTAAGTCGTCTCGTAAAATTAATCATTATTTAGTTATACAGGATGTTCAGAAATAGTAGTAATGTAATAATAATATCCCCTTGTTTATCCGTGACCTACTTAGAGCCATAACGATTGGTTTAACTATTATTATATTTTTTGAACAGTTAAAAGAATATATCCTTGTAAGTAAGCATGTCGCGTGGCGGTGAAAGAATACTACCACCCCCTCTCTTTCCTTGGGGGTCGTAAAAGGCGACTAACGGACTAAAGACTGCACATACATCCAACAGCATAGAGCGGCGATGGCCTCACCGACAGTCACGCTCAGCACATGTGCAGTCTTAACTGCCTCTGTGGTCTAGTGGCTCATAGGTCTCAGACCCATAGGTCCCGGGTTCGATTCCCAGCGGGGGGTACATCTTTGTGTGCTCGGTTTGGTTGGTGGTAGGGCTGTTAAGTCCGCCTGGCTAGCTACCACCATCTTATCTAAGTCTGTCGTCATAACAACGATGTTTATAGCATTGTTGTGTTCCGATAGTTTGAGATAAGTTAGCTAGTTCCTCAGTGGTTGAGGATTCCGGGTGAAGCCCGCTTCCACCTTCGGCCTTATCGTTACTTATTACTATTAGGTGAGATGAAGGCCAAGCGCTTTCCCGTAATAGAATAAAAATAAGCAAAAGTCACTGTTAGGTGAAAAGTGAAGTATGGTAGAGAACTGCTTTTACTGTCCTCATTGCTTAGGCTGAGATCTATAGAGCGTACTTATACTTTACTTAGACTTATCTAGCGAGCTAAGGCACAATTGGAATGTATAATCAATGCCTCGACGCTGTCTCAGCACAGGCTTAGCACGGGTTAAGTCACCGAAGTCGGTGACTTACGAAAAACTCAGGATATTAACCGAACGTGAATAATAGCACACCTCACCGCACTACCTCAACAGATCTACGGCGGCGTTTCCGTGCCTTTTTAAATTTTACGGATTATCTTTCTGTCAAAACAAGATCTCTTTCTGTTAAAACAGTTATGACTATCAATTCGAAATCAAAGCACGTACTTAGGATGCACTGAGCCAAGTTCGCCATAAGTAAAGTCAAAGTTACTCGTAAGCACGCTCTATAAATGTCACCCTTAGTCTCTGACTAACCCTTCGGCGATAATAGTCATTATTATAGTATATATGTAAAATAATGTAATATCGCAACTGGGCCCTCCTATTATAACCTTTGCACTTAATAATAAAGTGCAAAGAACAACAGTATTGCTACTTGGGAGACCTCGGCAATCGTAGTCCCACCAAATCGGAGACGTTCTTGGTGAAAGTTAACGTCGAGATTTGGGGAACCTAAACCCACGAGTATGAAGGAAGAACGTCATGAGAGTAAGGGTGGATTCGATCAAACTGGAATAAGGTGTTATACCTAGATTAAACGCCGAATTTGTATATAGACTAATCTCGGAGTAAGTCTTATTCTAGTTTGGTCGAATCCACCCTTGACGGAGTAGGGCGCCTCCCCCGTGAGCGCCAGCGCCATGGAGAGAGAGTGAGAGAGAGACTCACTCGTAAAGCGCCTCGCCTCCCCTTTCAGCGCCAGGGCTTGATTAACAGGAAGAGAAAGAGAGAGAGACACTCCTTCGTAAGGCGCCTCTCCCTTAACCTTGTGCTTTATCGCCAGTGCTGGACTTCTTGGCGGGAAAGTGAACCGTCATGCTAATATGCCTGCAGTCAGCGTTAAAACACGTTTTTTGTTTTATTTTCTATAATTTGTGTTTTGTCGAATATTAATGTGAAATGATGATGGATTATTTACTGTTAAGTACTTAGGTATTCGTGAACGTGCATGAGTGTTAGCACATAAAACAAAACAGTGCAACATCACTTTTCAAATTCTCTCAAGAAGTCCGTGTGAGATCCTTATAAAGTCCCACAAGCTTTATTGAGTCTCGAGGGGTTTGGGGAAATATCATTTACCATTAAACTCTAATTATCACTCATTATCATCTACTTCATACAAAGAAAATAAATATTACTATTATAAATCTTACTTGACACTGGCAAAAAAGTGCTGATCGCACGAAACCAAACCACGCAACGAGGTCTTGATCCAGCCGGTGAGCTAGTCGTGGTCTTCAGAGAACAGACGCGCTTTCCTGCCGCCCAGGGTCGACCACCATATGCCCGAGTCGAACTAGTTGTCCATTATCTATGTACTGTTCACCGAAATGATTCAATCAGTTAAACAATGCATGTGTGTCAGTCAGGACCCGCTCCCGAGAAACGACTATTATCCCCGGAGATAAGCCAGAGAATAGACAATGAGGACAGCAAAAGCAGTCCATTACCATAGTCCACTTTTGGTGAAATTTGGTGAAATAGCGACGGCACATGTGCTCAGTGTAACAGGTGGTGAGCCCATCGCCGCTCTATGCTGTTGGATGTATGTTTTTTTTTATAATAGAAGGAGGCAAACGAGCAGGCGGGTCACCTGATGGAGAGTAATCACCACCGCCCATGGACACCCGCAAAACCAGAGGAATCGCAGGCGCGTTGCCGTCCTTTAAGGAAGGAATAGGGTTAAGGAAGGAATAGGAATTATGGCCGGCAACATAAACACTGGCCGGACGAAACACAACAGCACCAACTGCCATTATTTCACACCGGATATTCGTGAGATGGTGGTATTACGCCGGGCGAGCCGGCCCAATACGTGCTGCAATGCAGCGTGGCTCTACCACTCAGTCAGTGTCACTCATTTAGCACCACCCAGGGGTCACGTGTAGCGTTTTAAGGGTAAACCTACGGACGCGAGTAACTTTAACGCCCAAATGTGCAGTCTTTATAGTCCGTCCGACCCAAGGGAAGAGAAGGGGTGGTAGTATTCTTTCGCCGCTACGCGACATTGTTAATGTGTTCTATACGTTTTAACAAAGTGCTCACAACATCCTGTTGCTCTATCCTATCCTATTAGTAACTATTACAACATACATTTCGATCTGCACTAAGGGGCGAAGTTTCCGATGCTACTTCCAATATTATCAACGTCCAAGTCCATTACTAAGTTTAAAGTTTGACCTAAATGTATGGAACAGCAAACTTTTTTTAACCCGCCTAGTGGATAAGCCACCGGTCTCAGATCCAGAGGTCCCGGGTTCGATTCTCAGGGGGGATGGGGGGCAAATCATTGTGCTTGTTTTGGTTGGTGGTAGAGCTGTTAAGTCCGCCTGGCTAGATACCACCATATTTTCTAAGTCTGTCGCCATAACGACAATGTTTATAGCATTGTTGTGTTCCCACAGTTTAGAGATAAAGCCAGTTCCTCAGTGGTTGAGGATTCCGGGTGAAGCACGCTTCCACCTTCGCCCTTGTCGTCACTTACCATCACGTGAGAGAAGACCAAGCGGGTAAGAGTCTAATACACTATCTGAACACAAAAATGTTATTGCTATTAATGTTTTTTTTTTTCTTTCATTCCGTGAACATTGTTGTTATCGCGCAAAACTTTAGATATGATGGTGGGGTGGTGGGTAGCCAGGCGGACTTAACAAGCCATACCGCGCGACATTTACATCTTAGAAATATCAATTTTTGAAAGTCCAGAATATTTCGAAAGCAACAATTTGCGTCAAAATGTCCGCGATATATATAAGCACAATCTAAGTATGCCAAGGATAAATAATCATATGTTTTATAAGAGTGCTTTCAGTACCAGCATAAGAGTTTTTAACCATCTGCCATCTAATATCAAAGGCCTTGATCTACTAAACTTTAAGTCATCTTTAAAAACCTGGCTTGTAAAGAATGTTTTTTACACTTTAGATGAATACTTTCATACTAAAAATAATTAAGTTAAGTTGCTATTTTGCGTAATAATGTTGCATGCCCGTAATGGGCATTACTGTTGATTCCCATGTATTGTAATATTACCAGCAAAATGTACACAGTATCAGCAATAAATATATTTCTATTTCTATTTCTAGAACACTTTTTAAAATTGAGAATTAAGGCACAGAAATACGGTACCTATTTTTTAACACCATTTATTATGAAACTATGTTATCTAAAACGTCACTAACAAATGCAAAATGAATGGCAGTTACTGTCGAATAAAAATGTTTGAATCATTCTCATCTAAGTGAAAAAGTATATATAAAAGCAAACAAACTAATATATTAAACTAAACTACAATAGAGAGAAAAAACTAAGTCTTTTGATATTCAAAAAGAATGCATAAAACACCACAGAACAAGCTAATAAACATGTCTGCCAAATTAATCTAGCACTATTTGCTTTTATTATAATTTATGTGGTATTATTGTTAAATTCATAGCTTTCGTGGCGTCCACACCTCTTATGAAGCTAGTTTATGGACGTGACGAATAAGGTGGAGCGCACACGACCGCATTTTAGTCGCTCTAGTTAACTATGTAGAGTTGTAGACGACTAACTAAGGAGTTTTGTTGATAGTTTTAGACGTTTTGCAGCAATTTTTATTTTATTTTGCAATTTACAACAAATTGCTAAATGAGTTGCATTGTTTTGGCGAAATATGTGTAGGTCTTGACGTCTACTTTCACAAAGAACGTCTCCGATTTAGTAGGAGTACGATTGCCGAGATCTCCCAAATAGTAATAGGGTTGCTTGTCTGTCACAACCCCTCAGTCTTGGATTTTTTTGACACTTTTTTGACACTAACTGTCAACGTCAAATTTGACAGAATCGAGCATAAACTATGCGATATTTTGCGATAACAATACATAGGCTGAACCACAGAACCAAAATAACCAAACTTGTTTATGCAAAAGTAGTCTGTAAGGCTATGAAAACACTGTACAAAGTCAAGTGTGTTTTTGTAGGTGCGGTCTCATGCGACCGCTTGGGGTTTGAGGGGCAAAGATTTAGTATGGCCAATTTGTGGAATTACTTTCTTTTACATAAATACATATAGGCAATCACGACTATTATCCCTGAAGGGTTAGTCGTTGACTAGGCAATGAGGACCGCAAAAGCAGTCCTCTGCCATAGTTTACGGTATTCTTTCACCGCTAGGCGACACGGATAATGTGTTCTATACGTTTTAACAAAGTGGTCACATTGAGGTACAATAAACTAGAGAAGACACCGCGAAGCAAGTTTGTGCGCACTAAGGTGCAGCCACAAGGTCCACAATTGCTTGAATAACGCGCAATCACTGAGGCGTCTGCAGTCCAAGTGCGGCCGACACATCAGTGGTGAGCAATGTCTTCTCTATACGTAGTAAAAATAACCCAATGAGTGGTCATATCATCTTATGGCTCTAGTTATCCTATACTATTACCTACTACCTATTACAATATACATTTCTGCACTAAAGGGCAAACTTTCCGTTACTACCACCCCAGTAGTATTTTTTCACTGCTACGCGACATGGTTGCTTATACCTACTACACGGTTATATTCTTTTAACTAAGTATTTTTTAAAAAAACAGTCCTCTGCGTGACCAACAGCTCAGTGATAATAAAATAATAGAATCTCAACGTGTTGTGTACGTCTAAGGCGCTGCACAAAAGTGTCGACGACAATGCGTTAACGTGTTGCCGACACTGGATACTATCACAAGAAACCGTAGTTGCTGTATCCGAAGCGGCGATCGGACACAGTCACCGGTCGTCTGTTACCGACACCGTACACCATAGGAAACCGTAGCTGCTATGTTTTGTAAGACACAGTCGTACAATGTAAGATAATGTTGCTTGAGTTAGCAACTGACAACTTTAAGATGCCCTTAGCCTACACCGAACACTTTTTGATTCGTGATTGCTATGTGACAGGTGGCAGCGACTGGAATCGAAAAGTGTCTACGTCTGTCGGTTGGTGGTTGATTTATAGTTTGTATGAAAATAAAATATTCACTGGCTATCAGTTTCGAACACCAGCCTCTAAAAAATCCTCGTTTGCGCAGCGCCTGAACGTTAGAAAACAATATTTCGTACGTATTCTATTTTTATCAATAGTCTGCTGTCGCCCTAACTATTAAATAACCACAAAAGAAGTGAAGACAGAATCATGAGTTTTTGATTTCTTCTCTTGTGTTTAATAAGGTACGTCCAGGTTATAAAATATTCAAGATCAAAAGGACTCTCTCCTAACGTTGGCTATTTTCATTACCTACGTTTTTATTTAAAAAGTTTTATTCGTTTAATTTATTTTTGTTTTGTCGAACTCAAGACCTCTGAATATCAATCACTGAAGCATTTTTAAGGTTATTGATAATGCGCTATTATCATCAGTCTATAATGAGCTCACCAGCTGTCACGCAGAGCACATGTACAGTTGTTATTTAGTGAAACGTGAACTGTGGCAGTGGACAGCTTGGCATAGTCCTCTTAGCCTAGTCTCTGACTCTTTTAGGAGAATAGTCGTGACTGTAGTGTGTAGTTTTATGTTATTATTGTATGTATGTAAGTCTGTTAGGTGTTTATGTTGATGGGCTGTTGTTGCCTATCCTACTTATATTATAAATGCGAAAGTTTGTAAGTATGGATGGATATTTGTTACTCTTTCACGTAAAAACTACTGAATGGATTTGGATGAAATTCGGCATACAGATAGTTTATAACCTGGATTAACACATAGAATACTTTTTATCCCGATATTCCCACGGGAACAGGAACCACGCGGGTGAAACCGCGAGCGGCAGCTAGTACTAAATAAAACTTCTAAATAAACTTTCCGAAGCATGGACGAGCTCAAGATACTTTTAATTAGGTCACCCACAGCTTTTGATAATTGATGTGATCGTGGGACAGTTATTAATTTATGTGATTATTTTTAGGTATGAAGTGTAAAAGGGACTATAGTACTTCGTACATGTTTTCTTCAACAAAAAAAATCACGGCTATTTCCACAGAGATAAACGTCCCGAACTCGGCGGCCGGCTCTGTACTTAAATAAATTCAGGTTGGCGCGTAGCCAGAGACAGCTATCTGAGAATATAAGCCCTGTCTGTTCGATTGATAGGCGTTGCAATTACAACAAGAGTTACGTCTGCGATGTCAAAGAATAGTTTTGCGGGGATGTATGACATGACGTATATTGTGGTGTCACGAAAAATTATAACTGATATTTGTTTTGGTTTTTGGAAGGAACAGTTGTTTTGTTCAGTTCAAACTAATAATTTGTGTTGTCACGAAACAATTTGAAGTGAGTGCCTTGTGAATTATTTTTCATTATTTAAACATGTTAACGCATTCCAAAATTACTATTCCTAGTTCGCGCTAGGCCCACAGAGAAGAAATATTTGTAACTGTCACATTTCCAATTTTCATAAAGGACATTAAGATAATTGGAATACATTACAGAATTTAGTTACTGAAACGCGTATTGTTAGAATACTAAATTGTTGGACCATTTCTCATGTCACTTTTATAATGTGTTGTATATTGGCGGTCGGTATGTACAGTAGTTGAAAGTGTCCTTCTACAATTAAGGCGATTCCTTTCGAGCGCTTCTCTCTCGCTCTCTCGACGGTACGAGACGGTACGGGACGGGTATAAGGCTGGTTTCACAGTCACGCGTTTGACCAGCGCCGGCCACACGCGCGCGCTACACTACATAGTAGTTGCGCGTTTGAACTGCGTGATGACTATGAAACGCAACTACAATCTAGTGTAATTGTAAGCACGCGCGTGTGGCCGGCGCTGGTCAAACGCGTGACTGTGAAACCAGCCTAACAGCGAAGCGGCGCGGCGCGTTTTGTAGGCTTTCATGGTGTCGCCATCTCTGAGGTCACGGGTTCGATCCTCGGTCGGCTCAATTTAGAAGTAATTGTTTTTTCTAAGTAGTCTCGGGTCTAGGTGTTTTCTATATATAAAAAGTATGTAAGTATTTAAGTAGGTATTTTAAGTATGTTTATCGGTTGTCTAGTAACCATATTTAACGAGTTTCATAAATGCTTCTCTTGGGCTAGATAATTGGTGTAAGTGTAAGAAAATTATTTATTTATTTCTTTATAGGTTTTTTGCTCATATAGACTATATAGAATTTAATGAATTAGCAGGTTCTCTGTAGTACTACAAATTAAATATTTACATGTAAAAATTATGTCGAAATTTTTTTTTTAATTTAAGAAATCATCCGTTTTAGACTTGTATTTGACCTGTTTTTAGGATTTTTTATAATCTAGTAAAGTACATCTAATCGGCGTAACAAATTAACACATTCTTTTAGGCAATGTCCTTTAATGTATTCTATACTAGCGGCCGCTCGCGGTTTCACCCGCGTGGTTCCCGTTCCCGTGGGAATATCGGGATAAAAAGTATCCTATGTGTTAATACAGGTTATAAACTATCTGTATGCCGATTTCATCCAAATCCATTTAGTAGTTTTTACGTGAAAGAGTAACAAACATCCATCCATACTTACAAACTTTTGCGTTTATAATATTAGTAGGATTTTTTATAAGAGCGTAATTGTTGTTGTAGTAAATACATTAACTATTTGATCTAGCAAAATAGTTTGGCTGCATTTACCGGTGACTCGCCTTAAGCAGCGCGTTTTCCATTATTTGATGCTGTAAAAGCTAAAAAAGTCGTTGTTGAGTTTGTTACCGATTCTTCTCAGTACAAGGTCTTGCGCCAAATAGACTGATAAACGACGAACTAATTTCATATTATAAACTAGCAATCCGCCCCGCGACTTCGTTTGCGTGAATAGGTACGTTATATGGTTCTGCTGATGCATATACATTTTTTTGGTGTAAAAACAACTCAAGTCAAAGATGTCACTCAAGATATGCTAAGTCATGTCAGTGTTTTAAGTACATACATATAATCACGACTATTATCCCCGAAGGGTTAGTCAGAGACTAGGCAATGAGGACCGCAAAAGCAGTCCTCTGCCATAGTCCATTTTCACTAAATAGCGAATGCACATGTGCTCAGCGTGACAGTTGGTGAGCCCACCGCCGATCTATGCTGTTGGTTGTATGTGTAGTCTTTAGTCCGTTAGTCGCCTTTTACGACACCCAAGGGAAGAGAGGGGGTGGTAGTATTCTTTCACCGCTACGCGACATGGTTATTATAGTGATTTTTATTTATATAAGGTGACTGCTAGAAACCGCAAGAAACTTCGAGGGCTGATTAGGTCAAGTGTTTTAAACATGAGAATAATGGTCTCATTGCAGACTAACGTAGGTAGGTACCTATCGCCCAGCTGACGCGAACGGGTCAACAGACGGTCGGCCGGCCGGCCGTTGCCCGCGCGTTGTAAATAATCGTTATGTTTAATTGTTTTTTTTTTCATTTTATTTATCTTAAGTTATTGCTTTAAAATAAATTATGTACTCAAAGACTATCCAATTAAAATTCACAAGATGAATTATTTAATTAAATTTTTTTTTAAAAACACGAATTTTTTTTCATTCTCGTCATGTTTAAAACACTTGACCTCACCAGCCCTTGAAGTTTCTTGCGGCTTTTAGCAGTCACCTTATATAGATAAAAGATAAGAAGTGGCCTAGATTCAAACCCTGTTATTAATAAACGTTGATTAAAGTTACACAAGATTAAATTGACGCTGTCTCTATCTGTCTTCTTTAACAAAAACGAGACAGCGTCACTTTAAACCAAGGTGTAACGACGACGAGGTGGAGTTACAAGAATAAAGAAGAAAGAATTACATAGCCAGTTACAACTTTACTTAGGTAAAAGTCTGGTCAACAAAAGCTGTGAACCTCGTAGTTATTTGATTGGCAACACTTTGTCTCTATGTGTGTCTGAGGTGTCATGTCGTATGTCAAATTGATATTTTTCTGAGAAAATTGCAGCTGTCTGAGTGACCCTGTGTTACGCTGTCATGATTTTTTTTTTAATTTTACGCGTTTTTCCTGTTTTAACTTTCGTTAGCCAGATGTGGCGGCCTGAGTCGCCACATAATTTATTATCATCACGTATCGGTTAAAGAGTTTGTAAGCACATTCCTAAACGCTTGCAGATCCGATAAAGATATGTCACGGCATCATCCCTCAAACATCTACGTAGTATTACTGTATAAATAGTCTTGTAAGGTTTAGATAATAAGTTAGTCACAATGTCGTCACTGTAAATATACAACATCACTTTAAGAGACGCAGTCGTTATTTACTATCGCCATGGAACCCATCATCAACTTCTCCCGATGGAACACTGGTGACCCCGCTCAAGCAACAAGCAACCTTCCAACGGAGTACCACGAAAAGAACACGTGAGTCATTTGCAATATCTACACATCAACCATGGCAGTAACATTGTGTTCAGCGACGGACGAAACAAGATTTTCAAAATAAAATCACTACGCCGAGCCACACCGAGCTGCGACTGCGTCATTTAACATCATTCTTATGGCTCCCACAACTTTGGCTTCCTTTCCGGCACATCGTATCAAGAACGTTTCATCGACCAAGGCAAAGAAATAAGGTACCCAGAAAAACAATGCGAGATAAAATGTACTAACGATTTCATAACTGCACACATTATGTCATAAATTGTGCGGCGCAGCGAACGCGCAAGAATTTCCGACGCAGCACTTTTCGCCGTTTGCTCTACGCTTGCGCAAAAGTCAAGTTCACGGGATTAATGACTATGCTGCTATACGCAAAGAATTTTGTATTAAGTTGTGGATTTTTCTATTGAAATAAATAAATAGAATTCAAAGAAAAATAAGCATAATATGTATACAACGAGTATTCACCCGTTTAACCGCCTCACTTTTACCGACTGACAAAGTGGTTTGAGGTATGTTATTTATATTTACGGGAAGAGATATTTAGAAGCATTATTTTACCAGTCGATGTTTTTATGAGATATTATTACACTTCATAAGGCACTTAAATGCTACTAGCTACCTCCAGTGCGAATTGATTTCTCCGGTTATCTGACAAAGAGCCAAGGAATATTTTATTTTTATTTTATTTATTAGGGATAACAAACAGCTTACACAATCAAACTTAAGTACTAAAATATAAACTATTACATTTTGCTTATTGTAAAGCCCACACCGCTATCCACGAGTTAATAAAAGGTGCCACAAGACACATCTCTGTAAATATTTTTCTTATTTGGTAGGTACTTAAGATTTATTGTTAATATTATTACCTAGTATGTGATTATATTTTAATGATGGTGTTACGGTTGTTGCGAACTTACAATGAATACTAAAAAATCAATTACATTTTTTTTAAATTTAGGAGAAGACAATGTAAATATATCAAAATCAGGAAACATTTTGTTAAATAGGTCGACAAGGCGGCGCAGAGGTGCCCGCTCACCGGCGTGCGTTCGGCACGTCGGAGTGTGAAATAGCCGACGCACACGCAATGCCCGCCGATGCACACTTGTCGGTACAATATAGCACAATTTGTTGCTTAACTCAGTACAATCAAACTTGTTGTTGCAAATACCATGCAGAAACATGACACTAAGAAGTATACGCCTATGTTCCAAACTAAGTATGTTATATTTTTCCAGTAGTTGTGTGTATGTGTGACGTTTGCGACAATATTTAAAGTCGACGCTACGCAGGAATTTACACTGTACTTTTTCTAGTTGGTCAGTGTATTTTTTAAATATAGGATTCCAGATGGGTACTGCGTACTCCATTTGGGATCGTATAATTGTCTTGTATAGAAGAAGAATTGTGGAGGAACGCTTAAACTCACGAGAAGATCTCATGACGAAGCCATACATCCTAAATGCTCTATCTCTGATATGATTCATATGGTGATCAAGGTGCAGCTTTGAATCTAAATGTACACCAAGATCCTTCACCATCTCGACAGACTTCAGATTAGTGTGTATTAGGTTATACGCGTTTCTAATTACAAGTTTATTTTTGGTAAAAGTTATTTGTTGACACTTGGAAGTATTAAGGTGGAGTTTATTATTGAGGCAATATTTTGAGAATCTATTTAAGTCTTGTTGAAGGAGGTGCACGTCTGTAATATCTTTAATAGTTCTATAGATTTTTAAATCATCTGCGTACATGAGGAAGTGGGAGTTATAGAAACAACTTTTAATGTCATTAACAAATAAGTTGAATAATAATGGGCCAAGAATGGACCCCTGAGGGACCCCTGATGACACAGTAACCGTAGAGGACTTAAAACCGTTTACCACAACCGTTCGTAGTCTACCTGTAATATAGGACATAAGCCATCTGAGCAAGTCACCACGAATGCCGTTGTATGAAATCTTTTGCATGAGCAATTCATTGTCTACTTTGTCAAAACACTTCTGAAAATCAGTGTAAACAGCGTCAGTTTGCAACCGTCGATCCATGTTTTCGAAAAGGAAATTGGTGTAAGCTACAAGATTTGTCGTAGTGGAACGGCGCCGAACAAAACCGTGCTGCTCAGGTATTATTATATTGTGTAGACATGGGTAAATGGCTGAGTGTACCAAGCTTTCGAAGAGCTTTGACAATGCTGATAGTATGGAGATTGGGCGGTAATTTTCAATATTATGTTTATCTCCATCCTTGTGAACAGGAGTTATATTTGCTTGTTTCCATACCCGAAGGAAATACACCTTCTTTGAGACATCTATTAAAAAGGATATGGAGAGGTTTAGATAATGCATCAGCTGTAGATTTTAAAAACATGACAGGTAAGCCATCAGGTCCTGGTCCCTTTGATGGTCCAAACATTTCAGAGCGTTAACTATAGCATCAATGGTAATGTGTATGCTAGCAATAATTTCACAGTTGTCTGCATATGTTAAATGCGGCAGCCATGTATCAGGTTTTAGGGTAGAAGGCTCAAATACTGAATAAAAGTAAGACGAAAACAAGTTACAAATTTCAGTAGGGTCATTGGTCGATGTATTTTTATAATACATTGTTGCTGGAACATTCGAAACATTTTTGCGTTTACTGATGTATGTCCAAAAATATTTTATATTAATAGGTATGCTGTCCTCAACTAATTTAATGTACTCAGAGTAGCAAAGACAACACTCTGTCTTGAATACCTTACGGTAATTAAAGAAAACTTCATAATCACTGATATTGTTATAAGTCTTCCATTTAATCCATGCTCTTTCTTTATTTTTAAAAATATGAATTAATGCTGGCGAGAACCATTTGGGAAAAGAAGGGGTTTTTATATGCTTGATAGGTATGTGAGTTCTTATGATAATATAAATTATTTCATAGAATTTTTGTACGGCTTCTTCGATTCGAATTCGAATCAGTCGTGCCCAATTTCTTATTTATAAGTTTGTAATTAGCCGAGTTGTATTTGAATTTAGTCGAGCGTTGGTATTTCATTGGTACAAAGTATGAACTAATAGTCAAGTTAGCCATGAAAGGCGGATGGTGTTTGTCAGGAGGTAGAAGAGGGTCACATGGTAAAATGCTGCATGTGTCTAGGTTTGAGATACATAAGTCAAGGATGCGGTTTGTTTGGTTTTTTAAATAATTGTATTGAAATGAGTTCGTAAGTGCCATGAAATCCATTAGATGTGCATCAAGATTGTTCCCTCTAACACTCGTCATCCTATTGTTCTAACCTGCAATCCAATTGATGTGCGGTAAATTATAATCGCCTAGTATACTAAATGATTCGACATTGGCGCGCGATACATTATTCAACACAATCTCGAAGTGACATCTGTATGAGTCCTCTGACGAACGCGGCGGCATGTATGCAGCGCTAATTAAATGTTGTTTATTATTATGCCGGCCGGCAGGTAGGGCGACTATAATGTGCTCGAGGCCCGCAGTGGCGGGGGTGGTCACACTTGCCGGGCGCAGCTCCCGGCGCACGGCCACCAGAACGCCTCCTCCGTCCAGCTTGTCTGTCAGTGAACGATCGCGATCGCACCTAAATGTTATGTATCTGTTATCGATAAATTCGTTATCATTAATGTGTGAAGTGAGCCAGGTTTCGGTTAGAATAATTATATCGTATGACTGTGATAATACGTTCATGAATAATGTATGCAACTTAGTACGCATCCCTCCACAGTTTTGGTAAAATATTGTTAAAATATTGCTAGGGGCCATCTTGGAGTACGCCAGTAATAATAAGTGTACACGTCTGATCTAGGTTCGATAATAGCCAACATACACACAAACAACAAGGAACATTTGATGCGTAAATTATGTTTTATTTTGCTAAGTGTGCATCTCAATTTACATATACATTGGGTTTTTTTAAGTTTAAAGTTAACTATTTTTTTAATCACCAATTGAAATATATTTAAAATTGAATATTTAGATAGGTAATAGGTTAGGTTTTTAACATGGATATAGGTTATTTTGCAACAACTAGGACACTGTATTTTTATACAAATGATAAGGTAATGTATTAGGTTCTTATGACAGATATTGGTTATTTTGCAACAATTAGGAGACTGACATTTTAAACAAGTACTTGCTGAGAATGAAGTATTGTTTTTGATAAAAATATACATATTATGTTTTATTATGATTGTTATACAAGTGAAATCGGAGACACAAGACTAGAATTAATTTTTATTATTATAATCACTAAGTTTAGCGATATCATGTTGGGAACGGATTGCAAATATGGGTGATGTACGAGTATCAGATTTGCGGGCCAATATAGTAGCATTTTTAATCCATATATATTTGACACCTGATTTCTTTGCAGCTTCGCGACTGTCACGAAACAATTGTTTGTTGCGTAAAGTTAGGTGTTCGTTTAAAAAAACGTCGCGTGAGGTGTTGCCTGTTCCAATCTGGTCTGTTTTGAGCCCTTTGGATAAACGGAATGCGCTGAGCATGTTATCACGCAGTGTGCGCGAAGATAACTTAACAATTATGTTTTTAGGTCGTTTGTTTTCTTCGCTGCGAGCGTGTGGAACTCTGTGTATGGAAAGTATATCTTTGCGGTCCAAATTGCACTTAATTATTGTTGATATAGATTCGATTAAAGTTATTAAGTTCTCTTCTCGCTTTTCTGGTACGTTACACACTTCTAGGTTATTTTGGCGCGCTTGTTGCTCCATTGCATCAATTTTATCCTGGAGATCAGTTATTTTATCCGAAACGTAATCGATTGAGGATGTTTTTACTGCGTTTATGCACTTCTTCAAGTCAATTTGTTCATTAAACTGAAACTCAACGGATTCTTTAACGAAGATATTTCGTCACTGAGATCCTTGCATTTAGAGTTCAGATCTGACATTTTATGACGCAGATTAGAGTTTTCAGCGCGTAAATCATTAAGCTTTTGTTTTATTTCTAATGTAGTTTAAGTAAGGATAGTTAATTCATTTTTGATGGTGGAGTCAAATTTCTCATTAATTGTTGCAGTGTTATTGGCCAAGTCTTGACGTAACTCCGAGATTAAACAATTCATTTTACTTGCAAAAGATTGTTCCAATAGTTCCATGATATGAGAATAATCACTTTCTGACCTTTTTCTTTTTCCAAATGTGATAGCTGGAGCATCAGGTTCATTTGAGGCTGTAAGGTCGGGATTTGAATGACAGATCTTGTCAGGTGATCGCATCATCTTTCCTTTTCACGCACAACACACTATCACGTTCAGGAGGGAGACAAAATTGTTTCGCACTTAATAGGTTTTACACCGTGACACTGCGGTAATTGATTCGAAGCTTATTCAACAATGCACCTTGTAGACAAAATAAAGAAAATATCGAGTAACACAGCCGTCTTTGAATGCGCTCGGCGCAGAATTGCCAGTACGCCAGTCTGAGGATAATTATGAAGCTATAATGAAGTTGTACTCAAAATGAAGATATTCAACAAGTTTAAAATGCTTTGATTGTGCAATAAGAATACAGTAGAATAAATAAGCACAAAAATGAACCATGTTAGGGTAACTAATGTAATAATAAGATTTTAGTCAATTTTAATAATATTTTTTAGCTAGGTCCTTATTTCCTTATATTAAGTATGTATATTGAATGCAACATGTCTTATCTCTATGTAATTAATGTTTAATCTTAGTCAATTCTAATTTTTATGTTTGGTTATTATGTATTTTATTAAGTCTATTAGTTCAATTTATTATTAACATGTAATGCGTAATTTAAAGTTCACTGTAAGAATATGCATAATTTAAAGTTGTACTTGTTTATGCCACTTAATTTGTGTGTATAATATAGTCTTGGTATAACGTGATATAAAAATAATATTAGTAACAATATTATGATGTTGAGAGGATATATAAAAAATATTCGTGTACGTAAATGTAAAACGACCGATCGTTTTTTAAAAGGTATACCTATAATAAGTATTTTGTTCATATATCGAAGAATACAAGAAAACAGCTCTCTTAGCAGCATTCAGCAAGCCAGCTAGCCATAAGGTTCCATCGCAGCAACGTAACGCTTCCTGGATCCTCGGCATCACTCGACGGTCAAAATAAGTACCGTCGCACTCCACACGTCTCGACTCACAGCAGACATGGTAGCACACGCTCGTCTCGAGTCACGTAGACCGGAGAACGCTCCTTTTGTCAATGAAGACTTGAGCACGCTCATCACGACTTAACGTGGATTAGAGCACCACTGGCATCTCCAAGCTTAAGACCTGATTGTTTTTTCATTCCCTTTTTCAAGAGGGGGAGTACTGTGGCGGCCTGCGTCGCCACATAATTTATTATCATCACGTATCGGTTAAAGAGTTTGTAAGCACATTCCTAAACGCGTGCAGATCCGATAAAGATATGTCACGGCATCATCCCTCCAACATCTACGTAGTATTACTGTATAAATAGTCTTGTAAGGTTTAGATAATAAGTTAGTCACAATGTAGTCACTGTAAATATACAACATCACTTTAAGAGACGCAATCGTTATTTACTATCGCCATGGAACCCATCATCAACTTCTCCCGATGGAACACCAGACTTTACCTACCTTTTATATTGGAAAACTTAAACCTACGATGCACCTTACGGCGCAGCTGCGAGATACCTAATGCCGTTTTACGACTTCGAAGACGAAGCCTTTAAAGCCATTGCAAACTATAAAGATGTACAAGACGGTACCTACCGTTGCATTCCAATTATTATTATAGAAGTGCTTAGGTAAATAGACACAGATATAGAGGAGATCAATGACGCAGCGGTTAGCGCGTTCGGCTTGCGATCTTGCCCGCTAAGCTACTTTCGCAATGCCGGGTAGCTGGATGGGTGACCAAAATAAAAAAAATCTCAAACTCCTCCGTGCTTCGGAACGTTAAGCCGTTAGTCCCGGTTGTTGTCGTAAGATGGCAGTCGTTTAAACCCACCAACCCGCATTGGGCCAGCGTGGTGGGTTATGGCCCAATATCCCCACGTGTTATTGTTCACGTGGGATCCCAACTAGCAAATTGGTCATATAAAAACTGTGCTATGCGACTTTCAGTTATATAACTGTTGAATTGATGTTATTAGACAACTACAACGTTGTGTAACCGTTATTCCTACAACGATTTAGTCCCGTAACTAAATGGTCTACTAAATAAGTAGAGTAAACGTTTTTACGACTACTTTATACAACGTCGTAAAATCGTACAAAAATATAGGTTAAGTAAACGTTTTTACGACGGTATTATACAACGTTGTATAGTGGTGCCTGTGTATAGGTTAGGTAGACGTTTATACGACTGATTTATACAACGTCGTATAGTGGTGCCTGTGTATAGGTTAGGTAGACGTTTTTACGACTGATTCATACAGCGTCGTATAGTAGTGCCTGTGTATAGGTTAGGTAGACGTTTTTACGACTGATTTATACAACGTCGTATAGTGGTGCCTGTGTATAGGTTAAGTAGACGTTTTTACGACTGATTCATACAACGTCGAATAGTGGTACCTGTGTATAGATTAGGTAGACGTTTTTACGACTGATTCCTACAACATCGTATAGTGGTGCCTGTGTATAGGTTAGGTAGACGTTTTTACGACTGATTCATACAACGTCGAATAGTGGTGTTGGAGTATAGGTTACGTGAACGTTTTTACGACTGCTTTATTATATCGTCGTGTTATGAAGCCAGGTTGTAGGTCGGATAAATAAAAAAAAATATGACACCATGTATAAAGGGTTTATTTAAATTAAAGGTTATCATAAAGGGTTTATTTAAAATAAAGGTTATCTGTTCATGTTTATTATCTCACGGAACTCTAAAATAAATTATCATGGCCGACCATCTTGGTCGCAAGAAACCGCATTATGCGACCTTTTCATTCTATAATTGATGTATAGAAGTCGTTTCTTAACTTAGACAAGATGGCTGCTATTTTAGTATGTAAACAAATTTTAAGCAATAGTCTACAATAATTTAATTTCAAGAAATTCGATGGGGGCGTAAAAAATTTCACAACAACACACCTATATTTCACCACAAAACTAAACGTCCCATAAGAACTAGGTGCACTGCACACATTTATCCATACACTCTGTTCATGTATAATATTGTTAAAGTAAATATAAAAATAATTAAGTAAATTATAACTTATAAACAGTTTAAATTTTGTATTTGGTAACCCGCACTTTTCCAGCAAACATCACAGGAACGAATGAATGGAATGAACTGAAGTTCATTCCATTGTGTATAATAAAAGTCAATGTTAAACACTTAACCGACATTACAGTCATCTTCTAATGTCTATGCAATTGTTATAAGACTTCAGTGGTTCGATAACAGTCGGTCGAAAACTTTTATGTAACATTTAAAAGTTGTTGACTGACGTTTATTTAACTTGTAAATAACAATAATGTTGTTTAATATGGGCCTATTTCGCGTTGTATAAACGTCTACGACACGTTTATATGACCCACTTTATAGAACCAAAAGGAAATGTAAAACGTTTTCTCAACTATTATGCAACAATAATTTGTTACTTGGGGCCTGTGCCCAGCAGTGGGACGTTTATAGGCTGATAGTTAGTGGCCGTAGTTGTGAAAGAATACACCACCCCTTCTCTTCCCTTGAGTGTCGTAAAAGACGACTAACGGACTAAATACCGGACTAAATTAAGACTGCACATACATCTAAGAGCAAATAACGGCGATGGGCTCACCACCTGTCACGCTGAGCACATGTGCAGTCGCTATTTGGTGAAAAGTGGAGTATGGTAGAGGACTGCTTTTGCTGTCCTCATTGCCTAGTCTCTGACTAACCCTTCGGGGATAATAGTCGTGATTATATTATACGTATGTATGTTATTTGTTTACAAACATTTTTCATCCAATTTGGTCGTAGTATAGTTATAATAACTCAAAAGGGGGTATTAATCACACGCTTGCACTCGAACCGGCGCTGATCGGGCTCCGACACGAGCGGGGGGCGGGAAGGCCATGATTGATGATTTACAATTTACACTCCACGACTCGATTGTACACAGCACGATTTGCAAGTCGCGTAGCGGTAAAAGAATACTACCACCCTCTCTCTTCCCTTGGGTGTCGTTAAAGGCGACTAACGTACTAAAGACTGCACATACATCCAACAGCACATGTGCAGTCGCTATTTGTTGAAAAGTGGACTATGACAGAGGACTGCTTTGGCTATCCTCATTGCTTAGTCTCTGACTAACCCTTCGGGGATAATAGTCGTGATTATATGTATATGTATGGAAGCGCGCGTCACCCGGAATCCTCAACCACTGAGGAACTGGCTATCTTATCTGTATACTGTCGGAACACAACAATGCTGTTAATATTTTTTCGGGTGGCGCCAGACTTTAGATAAGACGGTGGCTTAGCCATTAGACCACAAAGGCGGATTTTTAAAAATTTTCCAAATCGAATTACCGTGTCGCGTAACAGTGAAAGAATACTACCACCCCCTCTTTCCCTTCGGTGTCGTTAAAGGCAACTAACGGACTAAAGACTGCACACAATACCAACAGCATAGAGCGGCGATTGGCTCACCACCTGTCAAGCTGAGCACGCAGTCGCTATTTGGTGAAATGCGGATATAGTAGAGGACTGCTTTTGTGGTCCTCTTTGCCTAGTCTCTGACTAACACTTCGGGGATGAAAGTTGTGATTATAATGTATGTATGTATGCGCAAACATAAACACATCTGATGGCCAGGACAAGTGGCAATCGCTCACTCCCTGTCTATTCTTAATTCGTCTTACACTGCTGTGTACGGTGCCAATTCTAGTGAAGAATACAGCAGCGCACGCGCTTTGTGATACGAATTACGAATAGACAGGCGGGTGAGCGTTTGATACTAGTATACATGGACTGTTCTACACTAATACATGACATCGTGATTTGCAGTGTCTACGTTTGCGCAGCGTCTTACAAATAATAACTATATTTCATTTATTTATTTAGGTAATACACCATACAAATTATAATAAAACATCTAATTAACAAAATAAAATCAAAAATCTGAATAAAAATTAAACTTAAAAGTAAAAAAATAAATTACGACTAGAGTCGTAGTAATCATTTTCAGATTTGAAACTCGATATACAACCTTTTTCTTCTACGTCTAATACTAAAGTCTATGAAAAATAAAAATCGTGTCGTGCGATGTAAACCGCCCCCAAGCTTATTGAAACGGTAACTCTGTAAGGTAAACTTTACCATCTTAACGACTTCGGGCTCATGGCAAACAAATATTTGAGGTTGTAGGAATATGGCTGGAGATTTAATTAACGTTTTCGTAAATTTTCGGATTGGATAAAATTTCTTTTAATATGATTTGTATTAATTTGGAGAACCACCGTCTTAATGAATGAGAGGCTGGGTTTCAATTAGGGTAATCAATACGTTGACCTTTAGTTTAAAACATCGTTTATTCATCATTAAGCTGTATGGTATAGCTGCTCACTATCTCGTCCCTTACATACCTACATACATATCACGACTATAATCCCAGAATGGTTAGACAGGGACTAGGCAATTAGACAAAAGCAGCCCTCTCTATCATAGTCCACTTTTCACCAAATAGCGACTTTATTGTGCTCAGCGTAACAGGTGGCGAGCCCATCGCCGCTCTATGTTGTTGGATGTGTGAGCAGTCTAGTCTGTTAGTCGCTTTTTATGACACCCAAGGAAAGAGAGGGGGTGGTAGTATTCTTTCACCGCCACGCGACACGGTTTATTTATCTATTTGGCTATAGTCCACCGACCCGCATTTTACCAGCGTGGTGACCAAAATCCCCATTTTTTTATTCACTAAATAAAGAAATAGACCATCGACTCGGTTAAAACTATGTGGGTGAGGGATGGTTTGTGGCCAGCAGTGGGACGATTGTAGGCTGATGATGATCTATCTGGCTGTAGGAACCACGATTTCTTGCTACCAACTCTATTTCAGCTACCGATTCTTCTAATTTACATAGTAATCTTACACCCGTATTCACAAACATTACTTGTCTAAGCAAAGTAGAAATGCTATGCGAAGTAACACATTTCTCAGTGCGTTTCGTATGACAAGCCTGCGGGTACCTTAGGTATGCGTTCATTTTCCTCTCACTTGTGGAAATTTTCTGACACAAAAATTGGCGCAACTGTCAACGTCAAATTTTACAGCGTCGAGCATAGACTATGCGATAATTTGCGATTACGATGCATTGAATGTACCACAGAACCGAAATAATCAAACTTGTTTATACTAAAGTAGTCTGTAAGTCTATGACTTGTATACACGGTACAAAGTCAAGTGTGTTTTTGTAGGTGCGGTTACATGCGACCGCTTGGGGTTTGAAGGGACGCATAACGCCGGTGGCTACTCAAGTACTGTTTATGGATAGGTTTTTGAGACCCTGTGCATCCGAGCGCACTGTGAGACCTCATAGTAATGTTTGTGAATACGGGTGCTAGTCATCGAATTGTGCTGTTAGCGGCTTATTAATGGAATACAATTGCACTATCTCTTCCCTTGGGTGTCGTAAAAGTCAACTAACGCACCAAAGACTGCACATATATCCAACAGCTTAGAGCGGCGATGGGCTCACTACCTGTCTGAGCACATGTGCAGTCGCTTGTTAGTGAAAAGTGGACTATGAAAGACTACTGCTTTTGCTGTCCCCAGTCTCTGACTAACCCTTCGGGGATAATAGTCGTGATTATATGTTTGTATGTAGGTTTATGTAATGGTTGTGGCAGAATGAGCAGTCTTTAGTACGTGAGTCGCATTTTACGACACCCAAGGCCAGAGAGAGGTAGTATTCTTTCACCGCTACTCGACACGGTTTTTAAATAGAAATTAGAGAATTAATTAAATTGTTAGCCATTTTTTATTTTGGTTAGCTACAAAAATCGGCACCATTTGGACAGCATACAAATATGTTGTCTGCAATAAATAAAAATCATGCTACCATCATCGGTCTGCAAACAATTAAAAAAATAATTTAGACAGTGCAGCCAGCTTGTTATTTAAAAACAGTTGCACTGCAAAATTAATGTGGATGTGACAATGGTCTGCTTTTGCGGTCCTCATTGCCTAGTCTCTGACTAACCCTTCGGGGATAATAGTCGTGAATAATTTGTATGTAATCTTAGTCAAAATCGTAAGTTGTTGCCAGCAAACGCTCGCACTGAATAACATCCGAGATATCATCTAAATAGATGTGTCAGTCGTCGTCGTGGAGATCGCACGCCTCATTAGGACATCCGTCGAGGTATATTTTAGTCTGTGCGATGGGCTCAAACGATTTGTATTGGTTATGTGTGTCAGATCTTGTCAGCTGCAAATGCCGCTATGAGTGATGTCGATATAAACTGGTACTGGCCCTCCAGACAAGTGTCAAACGCTCAGCCCTGTCTATTCGTGATACGTCGGTACACTCTGTGTATTTCCATTGCATATTAATACAAGATGGAGTAATAACGCACCATAACGTCTGAACAAAAAGAGTAGGTACCTACTTAGCGAGTTGTTAAGGAATTCATTTCATTATGTAATGTGCGAGATAAGTGTTTACATGACGAAGAGCTTCTTCAAAAATTGCAATTCTGCCAAAACACATACTCGTATACGTCAAATGTATATATTTCAAAGCTGCCAGTATTTTGCTACTATTTAGTCTATGATTGTGCAAATAGTTTTCATATAATGACCGAAGACAGTAATATATAATTCTATTACCGGAACGTTAACTGCCGTTGAAAGATTAATATTATCATTGAAACTATGAGCCCGTCTCTGTTTATTCGTAGCGTTTATTAACGCAGCTTTGGGCGCGAGATCAGAGCTAACCGTCCATCACGGGCTAACACAAACAAACACAACAGTTACTGGCTGTAACAAAAGTATTTATAGACACCGGCCACAATTCAAACTCCTTGCTGTCTATGCTTTGTGGTCTAGATCAAAATGTTGAGCTTTATTAAATGGAATTTGATTAAATGGACTGATTGAAAGAGCTACAATAGTTACTCATCTTATTAGCTTATAGATTAGGTATTTATTCGCCTATAAACGTCCCACAACTGGACACCACCAGGGAGTTTGGTCCACAACCTTCACCAACAGTCTCAGACTGACAGACTCCAGGCATCCACTTTATTGCCATACTTCTGTGCCCTCCCAGCTTAAGAGCCGTAAGGGATTTTTAAATAGCGAGAAGGCGCTGGAAACTAATGAGGACCCACCGAAGGCAAGACTTGATCTCTGGAAGGAGGCTTTTTCTGCTGAAGCCTTATTGCCTATCCAAGAAGTCTTGCCGACTGGCGCTGAACTCCCATGGCCAATCTGGAAGACTCGTGAACACTGCGAGCCCAGGTCGGTTGCTGTAAGCAAAACCTTGGCAATGGGGGGTTTCTTGTTGGCACAAATGAATGCGAGTGTGGAGCCTCCCCTCAGTCAATGCAACACCTACTCACCTGTCCCTTGTGTCAAACTTCATGCACGATGGAGGATTTGGTCGAGGCCAACCAGAGGGCTGCTGACATGGCAGCTTTCTAATGAGGAAAAATTTGACTGTCGCTGACTCGAAAAGAAGAAGACCAGTAGTCATCGCATCTATGTTTTTAAGCGATCAGCTCTATGTTTATGACGTTTCTGATCGATCGGATAGTTTCAACAAATAAACCAAGCATTGTGTGTCCTCATATTCCTACTAAAATTTATGCAATAACGTTAACTTTATGCGTAGGTAATCACAATTATGGGAAGGAAACAATATGCTTTGTGATTATTATGCCAGACCGGTAATGCCAAGTGATTTTAGGACTATTATTATGCGATACAGTGCGATACGACTATAGTGAAAGCTGTTTAGATTTCTCGATTGTGACGCAAATGATTTGCCGGCATGGGACCGAATTTGGCCGAAAGATGTGATCGTGCTTAAAATAAATTATTTTGGACTGGAGTACACACGGCGTCAAATCAACCTATCCTAAACTGTCAAATTTACCCAATGAATATTGATCCTTAGAAACAAACAATAAAGTTCAAAATTGATTGTAGAAATTTATTTGGGTAGGTTGATCTGACGACGATCTGCATCTTTGTACATAGTAGGTACTCGTATTATACAGAGGGATAACACTTAGAACGCGAAAACTAGACACAACATTAATTTATTTTCATTGAAAACTGATCAGTTCATCAGCAGTTCAAAAATTAAAAAAAAAAACAAAATGTTTATTCATTAACAGTGGGATTACAAATACTATTTCAATGGCTGGGATCCCCTTTTAAGTATAAATATACCTGTTTCAGTAGACCCTGCTCTTCCTTAATGTTCTTACAAAAAATTTTTGTTACATAAATTTCACTTACGTACAAGACAATAAAAATTAAATATAAAAAGTAAAAATAAAAAGTAGCTAAGGAGATTGGTACACCACATGTGACGCCCAACAAACAATTTGGTCATGTAATGACAGAGTTACATGACTTTAAGTTATTTAAAAGTTATATTACAGTAATTTGTTTCCCTTTTTGTCGTGTACAGGTGCGCTATTAACCTAATTAGTTATATTATATATTGTTATATAATATGGTCCTATAGACGTAATGGCAACTATTTTATAGGACAGTTATATAGTTATAGTCATTACGACTTTTATAAAACTTATCAATATAACTTTTTAGTCGTAAAAACGTTGTGGGCATATAACAGTGTCGGATGTGTCAATAACGTCATGTTATTACCTTTCTTACAACTTAGAAACGGGCGATTGTCGTTTATACGTCGTAATGGTAATCATTAAATAATAGTAGAAAAAGAGGCCCCAGTACAACCTGTATACGTCTTCAGGGAACATAAATATCACAATACGACCGTTATTTAACTAATGTCCACGTACAGGTTTTAAAATAAACTTGTATATAATGTGCATAACTGAAGTCCTTCAATCATCTGGTTTGACTTTTTTACAAGCTGGAAGAGAGGAATATCAGGATGGTTCCGTAGTAAACAAAATATTTGAAAATACTGAAACTGCAGATATTCTTTTAATTAAAATGCCGGAAATTACGAAGACTAACAATTTGAGTCTTAGTGACTGTTGTTGCTTTCAGAAAGTGTATGTGTTACTGAGAAGGACATACAGAATATAGATGATGACTTTAGAAATAATTATAGAAAGTGGGCTATCGATTATAATATTCCACATGACGCGTTAAGGAAAATAAATATAATACTGAACGAATGAATACCCTGTAATAGGTCGTTTAGACCAAAAAGTCTTGTAAAGGGTGGAAGAGATGTTTCAATAATCGTTGTCGATAATAGTCAATATTGGCATAAAAGTTCATTGAATTTTATTTTTTTTATTTTGTTCCACTTATTCATTATGAATTAGGTGAATAAGTACTTACTCTAAATTGATATAAATTAAAAAATCGGTAAAGTTTTATAATTTGTTTATTTTTGTATTTCTTGAAACATAATTAAACCACATCCTCCAACTTTAAGTATGTTTTTTTTATTTTCTTCATATCTGTCTTCGATATAAACTTATCCATATGGCATTTGAATCATTTTGTTGTATTTATGAGGATTGCCTACAAAAGTAAAACTATTAGGTACTTACATACAAAATAAACACAATGGAACAATAAATGGGTACATAATCATAATATTTGTTTGTATTTACAATTTTACTTTGTATCTAATGAACCCTAATAGTACAGGAATGGCGACGAAACACTTTTGCAGAAGACAATTTATACGTCGGGAAGTTATATTAAAGTCCCATAACATAGTTACCGATAAAAATATGATTAAACATTAAATAATACTTAAGCATTTATGAAGCACATGAAAAATTACTTTAAAACTTACCTTACATTATCAGTAAACTTTTTTCCACAACAGAAATGGTTGTAGCTAAAAACAACGGAGTTGTTTTATTATTTTAATGTAATGTATATTAATAAGATGGCCGTCGCCTTCGATTGTGTTTTAATCACGACGGAGTAAAGTAAAGCGAAACCAAAATTGTTATATATTATGATTGTTTTACGTTATTATGACATTTACACGACGGTAACACGTCGGTTACATGTCGATAAATTAACAATTACTCGTCATGAAGTCGAGTACACATTGCAGCAGCTAACGTTAATCAACTATTAGTTAAATCGACAACATCTAAACGACGACTATGCGACCAAAAAGGCATTTATATGACTGTTATTCGATTTTCTTATGACATTAAGTTGAATAAAATGGGCCTAAATGCCGTGGAGAATAAACGTAATGACGACGTCTACACGACTACCTTTTAAAACATAAAGTTATAATCATAACGTTTATTCAACCACACAAATGTTTGTTGGGCGGTGTTTGTTTAAGGGTATTTGTGCGTGTGTGTGTTTGTGAGTGTAAGTGTTAGGGTGTATGTGGAATTAATTTAATTATACTTTCTATTTCCTTTAAGTCTTTAGACTTAAGCCATGATAAGCATTTTACACTGTGTATTTGTTTTAGGATATATATTTAAAAGTTTATTCAGTAGATTATATAAATAAAAAGATTGTGTTGTTGTCGTGTAGCGTATGTTGTTCTAACAAGAATTCTAGGAACCACACACGTTTTCCTTCTTTTATTTTCAATTTCCAGGTTGCACGAGACGGATTAGTGCTGTTTGAGAACAATATTTAAAATGTATAACTTGCGGACTGTATATAGATCACAAAGCGAGTAAAATTCATGTGTTGGGAATCTGTAGGGCTTATGATACTTTTAATAACGATCTTTGTGCTCTTTCGAGGTAAAAAAAACCAAAACCGACCTCACTAACAAAACATAAGTAGGTACACCTGTTTTAAAATGTCTGGTGTTGTAAGATGTCTTCATAGGTCAAGGATCATAAGACCGCCGGCGATCGCGAAACAATTGATTTTAATTGTGTCTGGTTTTTCGATCCTAAAGGGGTTAAAAGTTTTAAAAAAACATATGAACTTTGTAACTCTTGTCATCAAAAGTTCAATATGCGGATGCCAAGATAAACGTTGGTCGATGACAATACCGAGATACTTTGTGCTACATATTTGGTTTATTTGAGGGCAAGTGCAGCCTGAGTTGTCCAATGCAGACCAAGTGTGAATTTTAATATTCATATTAGATTAGCTCCTTTTGTAGCTGGTAAAACATATAAAATTTGTCTTGAATGCGTTAAGTGTCAATAAGTGTATATTTAAGCAGTTGAAAGGTAAAATAAATTTTTATTCTCTTATGAACACAAAATAAAAAGTTGTGCTCTTGCCTGCTTCTCCGGGAAACGGGCGTTAGTATGTATGAATACAGAATTTACTTACATGACATTAATTATTTCTAAAAGTAATTTAATTGCCTTATGTCAAAACATGCATAATAAAGTATCTGTGAAACTGTAAACTTTACGATCCTCCCTCACTGCCCATGCGCAACACGAGATATGTCGCAGACGAGAGACGACAAATCATTTTAAGTTGTCATGTTAAGGTTTGTAGACAAAAATACCACAGTGTATGCAAAAACTACCATTAAGTCTATTTTTAACATATTATGTAGAGTTCTAAGCGCATCCATGTGTCTTTAGCGTCGATAGACATTAGAGATAAATGAATAAGACACGAGAAAACGGGTCGAGAAGAGTTCTCGTGTTGCGCATGCAGGCCGGCTGGTCTCTGACTAACCTTTTGTCGTCGAGTCGTGAGTTTATGTATGTATATGTTCATAGAGCTATTCCTGAAAAAAAGTCCGATATGTAAAAAGTAGCCGACATACTATTCCACTGCTGCCCAAAGGTCACATTGAAATCGAGTCATCGCAGACCGATAGGTAATTCAGGTTATCACACCAACTATTTATGTTTTCATATATATTTATAAAAATATTATTGCGATAATAAAGACGTCTTCAGACACTAAGTGTTGCATCACCGACCGGTTTCGAGGAGTTGGCACTTGGCACGGTCGCGGTCATGAATGGACGGCCGGCGGAAACGGATATTGTTATTTTCGAGCGAGTGACATCAGTGTTAGCGAAAACGGTTTTCTAGTGATGGGCTCATGAATTTCTGTTTTAATGTTGTTTTGTATAACAATTTTAAAATACAAAAATACAATTTGGTGGCCGAGTGACTAGTAGATATCCGGTGGCCCTGGGTAGATTCCCAGGTCGGGCAAACCTTTATGGATGCATAGCCCGAGCATGCATGGTGATTAAGCTCATAGATGCCTATCAATTTTATTGTAGCGATGACTTTGATGACGACGTTTTGCCCAGTAGTGTATATAATAAAAGTATAAATAAATAAAACAATAAAAGCTGTTAGAAGCTAACCACGATAATATGATGGCAACGCCCTTCAAAATTTGTTTTAACGTGTGTGCTTCCAACAAGGAAGCCTGCCTACAAAAGCTGCGTCTTCCAGTGCGTGGTCGCAGCTCAAGAACTGTTCTGCCTACATACATTAAGATTAAGTAAGTATGCTTATTTGCATAAAGTGTTAGGTTCATTAACCTCTCTTCTGTGAGGCAAATGACAAACAATTCAGATTCTATTGTGTCAGGTTTTTACAACAACTAACATTAAGCACTAACAACTTAATTACTCTTCTCGAGCAGGTAGGTATAGCAAATGTTTCAGTGCAATATTACAAGAGAATAAATAATGGGTTCGCTACAAAGTTTATTTGAGTGCAACACACTGTAAAGCTGTTATTAACCCAACCCCGAAAGGTCACGTGTACAGCGCTTTAGTAATTTTAATATTTACTCAGACATCTTGCACTTGCGGCGCGGGCCTGTGACTCGCGGGTATACTCTTTGCTAAATAAACAAAATGGTTGACGTTATGACGTTGTGCGTTTTATCGCGAGTAAAATCTTTTTCATCATCCGCCTATTGACGTCCCACTACTGGGCACAGGCCTCCCACGTGGACAATAGCACGTGGGGATATTAGGCCATAACCCACCACGCTGGCCCAATGCGGGTTGGTGGGTTTTAACGACTGTCATCTTACGACAACAACCGGGTCCAACGGCTTAACGTGCCTTCCGAAGCACGGAGGAGCTCGAGATGTTTTTAATTTGGTCACCCATCCAGCGAACCGGCATTGAGAAAGTGGCTTAGCGAGCAAGATCGCAAGCCGAACGCGCTAGCCGCTGCGTCATCGAGCTCCTCAAAATCTTTTTACTGAAATCAAATGTAGAGGATTTTATAGATATTTTTTTATGCTAGTAATTTTATGGTTCCTAAACAATTAGTATTTGACTTGAAAGTTGACTTAAATTATTATAATTTTAGGTTGATACCTAACTAATACTCTTCATTAAAAACAAATAGTTGAAATTATTAGGTTTTGCATTTTTTCGCCAGGATTTAAAATTAAATAGGTACTGCTGAAATTTGTTGTATTTTTTTCCGCAAATATCACAAACACTTTACTGAAAAAAAATGCACGTGCATAGGCAGGCGACCTTGTTTAAAAATATGGCTGCCATTATGTCGTGAATTTTCGTATTGAGAATTATTTCCTATGAAGTTCACTCACAATTTACACTTGAAAGTTCATGCGTTAAATTAAAAAAGTATTTAGCATATCCCCGTTTTTGCATGCTTTACTTTTTTACGCATTTTTACTTCGCGTAAAATGTTCGTGAAATGTTAACAGGCTTTTATGCAAGCGACTTAGTACTTATGCGTTCTAGTACGGTAGGTAGGTAGGTAGTTGTAGTTAACTTGTTAATACATACATACATCTAATGACGACTATTTAACGACGTTTTTCCTGGTTCAGCTTTCGTTGGCCAGACTCTAGATAGCATAGGGAACCTACAAAACGGTACACCCACCGATAAATAATGAATGGCGATGGATGCGTGTGTCAGATGCGGTATGGAAGTACGAGAGGAAAAATTGCGAAAACTGGAACGAAAGAGAAATAGAAATAAAAATAAGGCTCCGATGTTGTGTTGGAGGAAGCAGTAAAAAAAATCACGACTGTTATCCCCGAAGGGTTAGTCAGAGACTAGGCAATGGGGACAGCAAAAGCAATTCTCAACCATAGTTCACGTTTTACCTAATCTCAACTGCATTTTGTGCTCAGCGTGAACGATGGCGAGCCTATCGCCGCTCTATGCTTGTTGGATGTATGATGATTAGTACGTTAGTCGTCTTTTACGACACCCAAGGGAAGAGAGGGTTTGGTGGTATTCTTTTAGCCATCCTCATCTATGCTAGCCCTGCAACAACAAGGCAAGCGTCCTACAAAAAATGTGTTTGTCCTGTTATTGTTTAATAGCTATTCTGTGTCAAACTGTTATGTTCTTATTTTTACCTTTACCTATAACCATTTTCTACTATATTCTATTCCAAAAATTCGTAGTCGGTACTACAAAAGTAGGTTAAACAAAAAACGGTGATCAGCTCTCGGCCGCCGATTCGACGCCCCAATCAAATAAAGCGGTAATTTCATAATACGGCAAAAACATTTTATTGCATAATACGCTTCTACCTACCCAGATGCATGTCATATATTTTTTTCACAACGTTAAAAAGTTATAACAAGAGATATCTTTGTTCTACCGAAATTTGTCATACGAAAGAAAGGCGAATAACACCACTTCAACATCTTACGTTCAACCAGATAGCTGCCAGTTAATAGAACAAACAAGTAAGAAAATGTTACGCTATTATTTGTCTGAATACGATCTATGTTTTGATGGTATTGTGTTAGTATAGTCTTTGATTCTCGCAATAACAACACCTTCACTAGAATGTTAACACTATTATAATACGAATTAGTTAGCCGTAAGTTGTTATCGCAATATGGTTATAAGTGAATGTGAATTATTTATTTTTTCGTACTGTAGGTATTATTAATCAAGATAGAACTAGTAATCTTAAACATTGGGCTTTGTATTTCCAGAATGAAAAGTATTTTGATTTGTTAACCAATATTAAAATACTTACGTGTGTGTGTCTGTGCACGTGTGTGCGAGCGTGTGTCCAAATAATCCTTGACGGCTTGACAGATAGTAGCCCCTACATACATACCACGAGGGTATAAAACGTTGTTTACCATGGTGTTTTTTGTTAATGGCATACAGATACGTAGTTAGATAGATAAACACTTTAATACACATACATTAGAAACAGTTACACATGACATAAACTTAAAACTAGTATGTATAAAAGTGGTCTTATCGCTGAAAGCGATCTCTTCCAGAGAAGCTTTGGTTAATGGAACCTAAGAAAGAAATAGAGGAAATGCGCTAGTTTTAATAAATAGATAACAATCATGATGGACAATAAAAGAATGTATATTTATTTATAAACATATATACATACAAAACAAATATAACATATACATACATACATAATATACATTATATATAAATAAAAATAAACTTTAACATATTACTAGCAGATGACAGAGCCAAAAGATAAGAGACAGAGAAGAGACTTAAAGATGGACTGTGACTTGGATTGACGGATTTCGGAAGGTAAACTGTTCCAAAGGAAAGTAGCTTGGATTGTTAAAGAATCCTTATAATATCCTCACCGCGTAATGGGAGCCGTAAGCGTAAGCACGTTTTCTGATTTGGACCTTAGACCACGATTATGATCCTCCCTTAGAAACCGGAAACATTCTTTAAGGTAAGAAGGAGTACGATGATCATACAGCACGTTAAAAACAAGAATAAGAATACGCTCCTCACGACGCAACCAAATTAGTAGCCATTCAAGCATATGCCAGTATTCAGACACATGGTCGAACTTGCGCAAACCGTAGATGAACCTGATGCAGAGATTTTGTAGGCGTTGAAGCTTTTCAGCAGATCTTTATTTAAATCAACAAGGCAGACATCGGCATAGTCCAAAATCGGTAAAAGAAGAGATTGCGCCAGCTCAACCTTGGTCTTCACAGAGAGCAAGTTCTTCCACCTCCGAAGTGACCCAGAGGCAGCAAACAACTTTCGACTTATATCAGACACTTGTGGAGACCGGAAAGAGTGCAGTCGAAGAGGACACCTAGGTTCTTAACAGTAGGACAGTTTAAAAAGACACTGTTGAACGTCAGCGAAGGTATAACAATTTTGTCTAATTTAGCTATCTGTTTTGTGCCCCCAATGATGATAGCCTGTGTCTTATTGGGGTTGACCCATGGGTTCGACTCCACTCATGAATAGTCACAAGGTCATCATTGCGATCATAATCTCAATATCATCGACGGAGGATTGCGAATAGATTTGCAGATCGTCGCATACAAGTAGAATTGACATGAGGAGAGGAGTGAAAAAATTGATGAAAATCGAAAAGAGGATAGGAGAAAGGACACCACCCTGGGGTAGACCAGCAGTGATATTGCTAGCACATGACAGTTTGTAATTGGCACGCCGCCGTAATTTATCGTAGGTAATTAAGCTGTTAAACATTATTCTAAAAAATATTGATTCTATGAAAGTATTTTTGTTGCTCTAACATGTAAAAATCATGTATAACATAAAATTATTTTATGTAAAAATATTTTTTTCCTGCTAAATTATGATAGAAATGTCGTGTTCAATCAACAATTTAAAGATAAGTAAATTGTTTATTAATAAATAATAGTTTAAACTTCTAAACACTTTGTTTTACTGATTTATAATAAATAAACAAAAAGTAACATGAGTTTGCATTTGAAATGGTGGTCGTTTTGATTTTTAAAAAGGCAGGCAACAAATTTACTGAAAGTATGCTGTAGGTGAATAATGGCGTAATGTATGCTGTAGGTGAATAATGGCGTAATGGTTTAGCACACACATCCTTTACACGTAAAAAATCCTTTAAAAAGGTAGAGGTATGTATTTGTTAGGTACACAAAATCCATGTTGACGTTTTGAGACGAACAAAGACGTTATCAGATACGCAAAAAAACGAGGTACGGTCCTAAGCGAATAAACTTGTAAAAGATCTAAATAGAAAAACTATATGTTTTTCTTTCTTAATCTGGAATCTGGGAGTTTGTCACGATAGCAAGTTATTTTATTTGGAAGCTTTTTTTTTCGCTTCTAACGATACCACATTTGTTTAAATTGGTTGTTTGTACGAGTGACGTAACAAATCTTTCTGTTTTTTGGCTCTCCTGTAAAATTACGATTTTGATAATACCGCTTTATTCGGTTGGGGCGTCGGGATTGTCGCGCAAAAAAATACAGTCGTGTACAAACTCGCTTATTCGGCAACCGCGCGCATTCCATTCATCAATCTCATATCGAACCATAGAGATCGGCGCAGTTTTTTGGGTTTGCCATCAATTAGACTCAGACTCTAATCGCCCGTCAATCAATTGGGACAGAGTCTTTTTTTCGATTACGACACGAGAAAGGAGGGTAGGCTATAATATTGTTTCAATGAAAAGTTTTATGGAGACAATTGTGAGTTCATCAGATTGTGATACTTTTTACACAATATGAGCGACTTTATAATTTGTGTTTTTTTTGGCATAAATTGCATCAGCTGATAGCCCATGAACGTAGCTCTCCTTAGATCCTAAGTTGCTGTGACCGAATATGGTCAGGTTTCATCATCATCAGCCTATAAACGTCCCACTGCTGGGCACACGCCTTCTCACGTGGATAACATGGGGATATTGGGCCATAACCCACCACGCTGGCCCAATAAGTGTTGGTGGGTTTTGGGGTTTTGAAGGTTGCCATCTTACGACAACAACCGGGACCAATAACTTTACGTGCCTTCCGAAGCACTGTAGAAGCTCGAGATGTTTTAAAAGAGTCACCCATCCAATGAGCGGGTACTGCGAAAGTTTCTTAACTGACCAGATTTTATTTTTTATTTTATTTTATTTTATTTTATTTTCTTAGGTGAATCAACAGTTACAAGACACGAGTAGCTATGCAGTTATACATCAGAGAACCAATGACAGATTCACACTAATAGAATTAAAGTAGTAGGGAAATTATTGAGCTAACAGAATAAACATGCTAGTATACCTAGGATCGGGAAAACATGCTAGTATACCTAGGATAGGAGATCGCAAATTAGTTGCTAGGCCATGGCTTTTTTTTTGAGATTGATTTGTTTTAGATGACGTATGGCATGCACATCCCAAATGTGGAATACATACGTACAAACATACATATAATCACAACTATTATCCCCGAAGGGTTGGTCAGAGACTAGGCAATGACTCATCTGCTATAATCCACTTTTCACCAAATAGCGACTGCACATGTGCTCAGCGTGACAGGTGGTGAGCCCATCGCCGCTCTATGCTGTTAGATGTATGTGTAGACCTTAGTCCGTTAGTCGCCTTATACGACACCTAAGGGAGAGAGGGGGTGGTAGTATACTTTCACCGCTTATGCGACACGGTTAAATGTGGAATGTGAATAAAAAAATAAAAGTCCAAAAAGAAAAGTAAAGCGCATACTCGTAAATGATAGGTGTGGAGAAAATTAATTTCATTTTCATACGCCGTTTGCGGTCTGCATTTCATTACGTTCGCGCGGGAAATTGTGCACGTACACCAAACCGCTTTTAGCGGTGATTGTACACAAATCAAAATTCAGTACAACTTACTTTGGTCGTGTTGTAAACGACCGACGGACGCCTTAAATTAAGCTGCATTATCTCACTGTTGCAATGTGTAACAATTGCCTGACAGGTATTTTTAATCCGAAATAAATGAGTGGGACTTACAAACTACTTGCACGATGATAGAACTCTATCCTGAAATGGCTGGGGTAAACATCGGAGATAATGTGCCTTACCTACCCGACCCTGCCTGCCTGCTAGAGCCTGTGCGTGCAGCTGCCTGGCGTACACAACTTCACTTTCGTCCCTGCGGGCAGACTGATGCCGCCGGTTCCAGGTTCTGGGTAGCTGCAGTCGACGAAGAAGATTAGCCTAAAGCTAAGTCTTTTAAGTCCTCTCAAGCGGACAGAGTGAGCGATCCATGAACCCTCAATCATCTAAACACTAGATACAGTATTAGCGTTTTCAAAGGGGTACGTATTATGATACCGAATTTTAAAATACCGAATTTCATAAGACCTATGAACAGAAGGCCGAATATTAAAATGCCAAAAGTTCAAAATCCCGAAAGTTCCAAATCCCGAAAGTTCAAAATCCCGAAAGTTCAAATCTCGAATGTTCCAAATCCCGAAGATTTATATATCTACAGTCGATATGCCGAATGTTACTCAATTTCTAACCTGTCACGTGACCTACAGGAATAGGGCAGCTAGTATTTCTGTTGTCTAATAAAAAAATAACCTCGAAATTTAAGAGAATCGCTACGCTGCGCTTCGCGATTGTCTTAAATTTCTAACCTATCACGTGACCTACAGGAGTAGGGCAGCTAGTATTTCTATTGTCTAATAAAAAAACATAAATTCGAAATTAGGTCTCATGAAATTCGGTAAGTATTTTGAATTTTCGGGATTTTGAACTTTCGGTTATTTGAAAATCTTCATATTGAGCTTCGGTAAATCGGGCATAGGTATTTCATACATTCGGTATTTTGATTTTCGGTGTTTTAAACGTAGGTATTTTAGTTGTTAGTATTATGAACTTTCGGGATTTTAATACGTACCCTCTCAAAGTGACGCCTCGAACTAATGCTCCAACCAAGAGTTGCCGTTGACATTGCCGTCCAAATTTAATACCTATTATGTTGATGATAGAGCCGAGTATCAAAATTAGTTATGATTATATCAAAAAAAAAATTCTGTAGAATTTTTGGAACCACTTTTTCAAACGTATTTTATATGGGATTGTGTAAAGGCAATGGCATTCAATATTGGGCTTTACTAAGTTAAAAATAAGGATTCTACCCAGAATCCGACTAGATGGCACCTGTTTCTGCCGGCATTAATTTATATTGCTGCGTTCCGGTTTGAAGCGTACTAGATCCAGTGAAATTGCAGCGCATAGAAACAAGAACTGAACAGTCAGACAAGGAAACTTCCGCTTTCAACTTTATACCTAATAAAGCTGAGATGAAGGTCAAGCGCTTCCAAGTAGTGGAATAATAGGAAAATAGTTATAGGTACTGTGGACTGTGGAGTCTATGCTATGTTAGTGCACTGGCAGGTTCTACGTTGAATTAATTTAAGAATAAAACATAATTTGAAATCATGAAAAAGAATTACAATGTCAAACGGGTTGTCTTTAGAGACAAATCGGTCTGAAGTGCAAACATGGATAGACATGACATGAGGTTTTTATTAATAAATAAATAAGAACATGTTTAAGAAAAGCTGTTGTTTAAATCAACTACGCCCCCACAAGCTTTTCAGTACCTACTTACGTACATGCAGGATAATTTTTTATCAGTAAACATTTTTTTTTAAATTATAGAGTAACTTAATCTACAGACTTAATTTTAAATTTTTTTAAGTGGAAAATAAAGAAACTAACATGCGGTTTGAGCATCCACGACGAGATATGTAAATTCTGACCTATACGGAAAAAAGAAGTGATCTATCGAAAGCGGTATCTGGCGGACGAGGAGTCATGAGAATTGCTGTTTCGTCACCAGTTTTAAAATTCTGAACTATACGGAAAAAAGAAGTGTTCTGACGAAAGAGGAATCTGACGAATCTTTTCTAAATTTATTTATTTTTTATACTTATCAATTAGTATTTATTTCTAATTCTAATATTATTTCATTTTTTTTTGCTATTTTATTTTCCATTAGAAAAAAAATCCGTTTCCGCGGCCTGGCGGGTTCTCTCTGGGTAAAAACTGAAAAACCAGTGCTTTGCTCTTTGCTCAAAGGTATCGCTGAGTTTTTGCCCTTTTGCATCGCTGCGGCACACATGCTACCAAAAAACATATTTTTTATATGTTTTTCTATTTGTACCTAAGCATGTATGTTATTTTATTTGATGCAAATAAATATTTTACCTATCTATCTACTAAGAATATTATTACACAAAAGAAATGTGTCAACTCTTTTTCGTATTTCTTTCGCTAACTGTCGAATCTGAAGGTGCCCGTTCGCCCTTGCCGTCGGAGAAAACAACTTTTTCATTGTCTAGACTCTGTCTATCGAAATTTAATGGTGTTGGTTTATGCCGATATTTCTTCGGGCGACATTGGGAATATTCATTTGCTTATTGGCTATCTCGAGACTGTTTGAAATTATGTAAAAGACTTGTTTGACGATACTACTCGGGTTTTATTGCATAAATTATAATTCTACGAACATTATAAAACGTTCAAAAAAATGTCCACCACAGAGTTTACAGGGTTTAATCTGGTCAGAGATATGTCACAGGGGGACTGAGAAGTTGGTTTGGTCGTCTCATAAGGTACTACCGGGTGACAAGGCCCACAGTTTTCCAAGGCCCAAGCGCAGAAAACTATGTTTATTACATTTAATCCGTGCCAACTTCGTAGCATGCATGAAACACATCAATATGAACGCCGAAACGCAGCAGCAGACAGCGAGCGACCACCATCTTGTCAGTGACACCCGGTTGTTCGCCGACATCGGTCGCGGCCGCTAATTTTACTAATTACTAATTTTGGCTTTTAAAAAACGTCAGTTTTTTACTTGTTTAAACTATGATTTGTTAGTAGATTTTTATTTAGTGTGTTTATTTGATCATTACTCTTTTGATATTAACATAAACATGTGCGATTTTATAGCTTATTATTTTGTAAATATTCAATTTGTGTTGTAAAGCCCACAACGGTTAGGCCCAACGAAGTAGTTGCTTGGGCCTTAATAAGAATATAAACAATAATTACTTAATTTGAGCATAAATCACAATAATTTATAAATAAAATCTAATATTAACACAATAAACACTTAAAAATTCGAAACCTCGGCTGTTTTACTACACAGTGGAAAAGTATTTTTTTGTAACAAAATGTTGATCATTTTAGTATCCGATTGCTTTTATCGAAGTCTTTAAAAAAGTGGGCCTTGTCACCCGGTAGTACCTTAGTAGATTTGTCAACTATTTTAGCGATCATTTCCACGCAAAATGAGCTGATAGATAAAAAAATAGGAACTTTAATATATTTTGGTCTTGCCATGAGGTGTAGAGGCTGAGATTGAGATGAGATGAGATAAAAGATTATGTAAATGACAAATATGTATGGACATAGTGCATGTACGAGCATAACATATTAGTAATTTGTATATTGTGTAATTAACTTGGTAACGACATATTATTTTGTAAATGTCGTTACTTCTATATTATTATAAATCTGTGGAGTTTCTTGCGCCCGTTTTTCTCCACAGCTAAAAGACTTCCTGAATGAGTGGGGTGGGTGGGCGGGTGCCCATCCATCCAAATAAATTTAGACGATTCAAAATGCTATGTTAAGTTTATTAAATAAAAAAAAATTAATTATGATTTTTTTTAATTTATTGAAATTGAGTTTGTTCGCGTAAACTTTGGAATACTGCAACAGTAAGTCTGGAAAGATCAGTATATTATTATTATATTCATTCCAGACTTACCTACATTTAGAAAGCACACACAAAAAGGATGCATATCTCACGTCTTGCAAATCTAACGTATAGGTAAGCAAGCTGGCCAGTTCGCACAAACAATTAACTCTTCAAATATTAAAAGTTAACAACCTGCCGAGCGCGATTCTTGGCAATTCTCCTGCTGTGCTCAACGGGTTAGAGCGATTTCAGACCAGCGTTTCATACATAGTTTACGATCGAGCTTTAGGCTGCTTACAATTTTAAAAGTGTGATACTTATTTTTGCAGGCCAGTGTAGTTTAATTCAAAGTCATATTTTGTATTTCTTTACCTGGTAACGACATATTTTTTTTTTGTGCTTCAGTGCGCTGTGGTTTATTGCGCCCGTTCTTTGCCACAGTTAAAAAAATGACGTCCTGAACGGGTGGTAGGTTAAAAAAGATTTGGAAGATTTAAAGTATTTATTAATTGAGTTTATTGAATAAATATCTTTTGAGTTCTAGTTTGAGATTAGTCCTCATCGCTTAGTCTCTGACTAACCCTTTGGGGGTAATGATCGTGAATCTGTCTGTCTGTATAAATAAACTTGTTACTTGTGTATTTCGCTAAAAACGCTGGTCTGCAACCGCTCTGAAAACCGACGGTGATTTCTCACTAACTTTAATAAACGGTCGTACATCATAATAGTTTAAAAGAGCGTGTTGTTATTATTTTCAGTGCTAAGGAGGTCGGTAGCGAAGCGGCTAGCGTATTTTGTTATTGTTCGTAAAGTAAATATGGAGTTAGAAATTAAAATTTATACGTCTAGCACTTGTAGTCGTAAATCAGTCTGGTCTTAGTTTAGTCACAAGTTCGTTTCTTAACAAATTGACTATATTAAGATACCCAGTTTGGTTGTTTGTAGGGCTTGATAAAAAGTGGGTAGAGTTCTGCCCTGGATTCGATTAGATATAAGGCGACTGCTAGAAACCGCAAGAAACGTCAAGGGCTGGCCAGGTTCAGTGTTTTAAACATGACAAAATGTCAAAAAAGAAATTCGTGCTTTTTTCAGTTTTCAATAAATAATTTATTTTGCGAATTTTAATTGGATAGTCTTTAAGTATCTAATTTATTATAAAGCAATAACATAACAAAAATACGCACATTTCGTACTAGGAAAATAAATGGTCTCATTGCAGACTAACGTAGTTACTTATCGCCAGGCTGACGCGGACGGGTCAACGACCGGCTGCTGCCCGCGCGTTTTAAATATTCGTTATTTTTAATTGTATTTTATATTATTTTTCTTATGTTATGGCTAATAAATTAATACTCAAAGACTATCTAATGAAAATTCACAAAATGAATTATTTCATTAAAAATAAAAAAACACGAATTCCTATTTTGTCATTTTTGTCATGTAGGTATAGAACACTTGACCTGACTAGCCCTTGAAGTTTCTTGTGGTTTTTAGCAGTCGCCTTATATAGCCACTACCGTAGTATCTATTTCCGGCTCCAAGCAGTTTTAATGAAATGGTACTGACATACAAACGTACACTCACGAAGTCACCACTTTAAACCACAAAGGATTTCCTTGTAACTATGGGGGGTATAAACCTAGGAATTTTATAACTTTACGTGCTGTTTTTATGGCATAATAAAATGATTTTATTGTGAACATACAGTGTAACCATATTTAAACGAAAATAAATACATTTTCTTTCATAACATTTCATTTCAATTTGTCGTGTGAGGTTTTTATGTGTTGTGTTGTTAATTTAATTTTAATTGCAGTAAATGTCTTTAATACAATTTTAAACTTTATCGTTCCATTATGCACAAATATTTAAATGGGATTTAACGCAAAACTACTTATTAAAGGCCAGTCAGACTGGTTGTACCGAGTTGCACCGGCGGCGGTGGTCACCACGGCCAGTGCAACTCGGTCGAAACGTGCGTCGGGTATAAAAGATATAAGGTATGCCTTTACTTGGTAAATACGGTTACGGTTAAATTACGGTTAAATATGTTTTGAGAGCGTTTCTTTTATCGACACGATATAATGTGTGCATTTTCTCAAAAAAAATTTATTGTGTTAATTATGTGTGCACTTTATATATATTTTTTTTATTGTCTTGCTGTGGGACGTAGTTTTTCCACCTCATTGCTGCCGCCGCCGTCAGTAAAATAAAAATTATTCATGTCAGCAAGCTTTTAGTGCTCTGTAAAATTGTAGACCTATTTTTATTACAAGTAGTATATCGTCGTTGAAGTAATCCTGAGTTGTATCGCATTCCTAGAGAGTCTTCTAATAACTGTCATAAATACAGGCGGTGACTTTTATTGCGGCTATTCATTCATGAATTTGTGTAAGGATTGCACTGGATTACGGGGTGCGCATGACTCGGCTCTGAAGTGATATATTGCGTTTCGCAAAGATAATTGTAGAGTCACAAAACGTTTTGGGTAAATTGAATGTTCTATTTGAAAAAAAATGGTGAAGTGAAGTAAGTATAGCGTTATACTGACTCACTGCTTAGCTAAAACTTCCATCCTTAAAATTAAGTCATTGCTAGAATTGATATTTATGGCGACTGCTAGAAACCGCAAGAAACTCCAAGGGCTGGTCAGGTTTGTTTTAAACGTGACAAAAATAACAAAAAAGAAATTCGTGCTTTTGTAATTTTTAATTAAATAATTCATTTTGCGAATTTTTATTGGATAACTTTTGAGTAGCTTTTGAGTAGTTTTTGAGTAGTAATTTATTTTAAAGCAATAACGTAAGAAAAATACGCAAATATCGAATTAGGAAGATAAATGATGCCTCATTGCATGTTAACGTAGGTACTTATCGCCCGGCTTACGCGGACGGGTCAACAGACGGTTGGGTCCAACGAATGGCCGCTGCCCGCGCGTTTTAAATAATCGTTATTTTTAATTGTTTTTCATTTTATTTTTCTTATGTTATTGCTTTAAAATAAATTGGACACTCAAAGACTTATCTAATTAAAATTCACAAAATGAATAATTTAATAAAAATGTAAAAAGCACGATTTCTTTTTTGTCTTTTTTGTCATATTTAAATCACTTGACCTGACCAGCCCTTGAATTTTCTTGCGGTTTCTAGCAGTCGCCTTATATATCATCAAAGCCTTATCCTACCGTGACGTTCAAAAGGTTGTACTTATGAATAACAAAACTTTTCCTTCGCAATCCGGGAAAAATTTCGTCAGGTCTAACTAATACCTCGGCGACGGAGTGGTCTATACCTATACGCAGCCGCTCGGATTGCGGAGGACATGGGTTCGATTCCCGCCTGAGGTAGACATTTTTTTCAAGGTTTCATTGTCTTTGCACACAGCTTAGAGTAAACCTACTTAATCCAGTAAAATTACTAGGCATAATTTGTATTATGTCATACATAGGTACCAATAAGTTGAGCGGGGTCTTATTCGTCGTAGCAGGTCGTAGCATTGTTAGACTTTAAGATGATGTGCTCAACACCTGTGCTGCGATGGGCTTACCACGTACCATCCATCATGTATGTCTGTACATACATACATATAATCACGACTATTATCTCCGAAGGGTTAGTTAGAGACTAGGCAATGGAGGCGGCAAAGGCAGTCCCCTCTCATAGTACACTTTTACCACGTAGCGTCTGCACCAGTTCCATTGTCTTTTAGTTTATTTAAGCGTTTTTTAACGCAAATAATTAAATATTACGAATTTAATGTAGGTATGTCAGTACTTATTAAAATGTTTCAAACGTATTTTTAGAAAATTATTTTTAGTTTGACATTGAAACGATACACATTTTTCGCGTTTAAACCATAAAGTTACTATACCTAATAGTAAAACTTTATGGTTTAGACTGAGACGTTGATTGTCTCATGATTAGTTTGTACTTGCATACATAGGTGATAAATATATGTTTTTAGTAAAGTCATGGTCATTACTATATAAATATGATGTCGTAAGATCTATAATACGATTTGGATTGAGAAATAGCGTGAACAAACCGGAAAGAGAAACTCATTTGAAAGTGTCATTAGCACAACCATAAATATTATTTCAACTTCTCAACGTAAAAACTAATAAAAAACTTTCCCCTAAAACTTTAAGCAGAACCTTCGTGCTGTCAAAACAGCTTTTATCTTTTTTTTTATTACGGAATGTTGTTATGATTCCTATTAATCGCAATTCTAGGTAAACAGCAACATAAACCTTTCCCAAGTACTTTTTCTAGTATAATAATCGCGAATCCCTTTCATCTTTAATGAAAAATTATTACAGTGTTACGTATTTTATATTTTATGATTCGTCATAAGTACTACAAAAAATGTATCGGCGTGCCAGAATACAGATTTTCCCTAATTTATAAACTAGTTAGCATGTTTTATGTCACCATTTTATCGACGATAACGCCATTTTATAGTGAGAATGGTATAAATAAATACTGTTTTTTCGGCCGCGCGCCCATTTTCATTTATTATGTTAGCGCTCGTTCGAACATTCTGTAAAAATAGGCAACGGAACTAAACGCACTCGGCCAGTGTATTGCAGGCGCGCAACGAAAACAACCGTTCTGAAATTCGAACGCGGCGACCATTTCCAATTTGAATATAGAACGCGTTTCGCAAATTAGTGCGGCCTTTTTGGTGACTTCTTTTTTAAATGTTTGTGCAAGAGTGTTGACAGGGTCGTGACAGTTTTTCTTTTAAATAATGAAGTGTCGAGTGAGCTGATTTTCATTACATTCGAAATTTGAAAAAGTTTAGTGAGTGTACAGAGTTAGTTTCAAATGTAACAAGTGTTCAAGGTAATGTAAAAAAATATTCTCATTTTGTTTACGTTTTAGGTAAACCTAACCAATTCTTTCGACCTGAATAAATGCCAATGAATTAAAGATTTAGAAGGTTTGGAAAGTTTGCTATAACCGTAGGCGATAACTCTACGATGTAGTTGTGTGACTTTATGCCATTTCACATTAAACCAGTGAATTTAAGGAAAAAACAGCCAGATCCTCCTTGGTTGAGGGTGAAGCGCGTTTCCATCTTTTTCATCATTTGTAAATCTTTTCTGGCCAAGTATTCATTTTGCAGTGCAACTTTTTTTTTAATAACAAGCTGGCTACACTGTCTAAATTTTTTTTTAAATTTATTGTTTGCAGACCGCTGATAGTAGCATGATTTTTATTTATAGCAGACAAAAAAAGAAAGAATTAAAACAACAACATAACGATACTGCTTAACTCGAAAACAATATTTAAAAAAAACATTTTGGAACATAAAACAAAACCGCAGACATTATGACGACTTCGCTTTCCCGCCAAGAAGTGTTCAATGCTCAGTTACGCCGTTCGCGTTCGCTTTCAGTGTCCCTGTACCTAAGTTAGGTTTAGGTCAGCTAAAGGCTGAAAGGCAAGGCTGGTCAATTAAAGCTGCGGTTTGGGCTGCAACTGCAACAGCCGGCGGCCCAGCCTCAGCCGTTCCAGGTCGAATTTACAGGCAAATTGGCGGAATTAACCGCACAATTGTATTTGTTGGATTGACCTTTACTATTTAGTATTCTGTATTATTAATTTATATCTGTATTAGTGTACGTAATGAAATGTAAGTAGAAAAATTGTAAATGAGCGGTGTGATGTACCGGCTCGCTATAACAATACTACCAGTAAAAGGCGACTAACGGACTAAAGACTGCACATGCATTCAACAGCATAGAGCCTTGATCGGCTCACCACCTGTCACGCTAATAACATATTATGTGCTTTGGTGAAACGTGAACTATGGTAGAGAACTATTTCTGCGGTCCTCATTGCCTAGTCTGTGATTAACCCTTTGCGTATAATAGTCTTGAACTTGTATGAATGTATGTCAGTCCTCTCAGCATACTTTTTAAATATTAAATAAATTTATAAAAAAACACGTTTCTTCAACGATTTTCCCCTCTTTCCAGGTACAAGTGTAGTGTTGAGTGTGCAGTGATGACAAAGTGAGGTGATGGAGCCCACCCCCCCTCCTTTGGGGGATGAGGAGGGCAGGCCGCCGCAGGGCTCCTCCACGGGCAGCGGCTCCTCTTCAGGCACCGGCTACTACCAACACAAGAACGGTGAGTGCGCCGGTTGGTTGGCAAAAACTACCATAAAAACTACGATCAAAGAATAATAACTAAAGCATAGAAGGAGTGCTTTTTTGTGTTTATTGTTTTTTCACATTTGAGTGTTCACTCCGTTTGGTCACCATTTGAATTACATTTGTATATATAGGTCGCTTTTTAATTCGGTATCATAAATGGTTTTTTTTTGCTTTACATAATAGGTATGACGTTTTCAGCAACTTATTTTGTCTCTTTTCTTTTAATGTTTATGGCCCATTTGAAAAAATAGGACAACTATACGAGTCTCATTTGGAATCCTTCTATGCTTTAGTTATTTATTATTCAATGACCACGATGTACCACAAAAACTACCATTAGTATAAAAACTACCATGTACCTCAAAACTACCATACCTATAGTACCAACTTTGTTATTGCATTTTCCAACAAATACACAGCTCCATCTACTAATATAAGTCTGGCCAACGAAAGCTGAACCAGGAAAAACGCAGCAATTTCAAAAAAATCATGACTGGGTAACACAATCACTCACACAGATGCAATTTTCTCAGAAAAAATTCAATTTGACATACGACATGACACTTCAGATAGACACACATAGAGGCAAAGTGTTGCCAATCAAATAATTATGAGGTTCAGCTTTCGTTGGCCAGACTATATCACATTTCCGTAAACAAAAGAGTGTCACTTCAATTCTATTTAATTAACCACTGAAGACGCTACCCTTCTCCGCGAAGGTGCAGAAAATGGCGCCATAAAGTGATTACGTCACTCCACATCTCCTCAAAGCGAAGTCTCCGCTTAACATTATTAATATCTTACCAGATTAACCACAACATTTGGAGTTGTGACGGATTTGGATGGCGACCCGCGTCGCTAAGCTTAATATTAACTTTTCGGGCAAAAACAAATTGTAGAGCCTATTTTTCAATCTTTGGACAAAACTTATCTATCTGTTTAAAGTTTGTCTTTGTTTGTTTGTCCCTATCTACCGACCTCAATAGATAGGGTATCGCAACTGGAACTACGGGTCCGGTTGTGTTTTCAGAGGTACTACGGGGTTCCGGTTCTAGCCCCCCGCTGGTCGTGCCTTTAACCAGGCGCCTCCGGCGGGATCCGGACATGGGTTGGACTCGTAGTGGCATGTGGTTAGCTGTAGAGCTTGGGAATGTTCGTTTGTCCTGGTATTGTGTGCCAGGACTTCCAAACTCGTGCACAGCGAGCGGGGCCTAGTATCGGTCTCTGAGGGGCCAGAAGCGAAAAGTCCTGCGGGGAACGTGAGTTTCCCTTATAGTTGGCAGCTTTGTCCGGTGGTTTTCATTGGACATTGGTGTTGACATCTCCGGTACTAGTCTGGATAACTAGTAGAGACGGCCTCCTAGATGCCGTAGGTCTCCGGTCCAGCCAGCCGCGTAGGACGTGGGAACTGGCTAGGCTCCCGGATGGGTTCCGAGAAGTGAGTGTGCTTACTACTCCGCTACCAAGGTGGACACTTGGGAGTCGACTTTAGAGTCGACGACCCTAGCAGTGGCAACTGCGAGTTGTGCCCTTCGTGCAACGAGAAGTGAGCGAGCTCGACAGCTCCGGCTACCTATCTGGAAAATAGGCAGTGAACTACACGTGTTCACGGGGATACTCTCCCGAGACACTAGTCTTATGAGTACCGAATCAAGAGCGCGCTGCGGCGGGCACTAATTTGGCGTCAAGACCTAACGTTGGTGGTCTCCTGCGCGAGTGTTCTACTGGCGCAGGGACGTCTGGCACTTCTTGCATAACCTAACGGTTGGTCTCGAGGTGCCAGTACAAATAAACTTAGTGAATTAAGGAGAGGGGATATCTGTTTAAAGTGTTACGCGATCAACCTTTAGTCAATAACATACATGCATATAATCACGACTATTATCCCCGAAGTGTTAGTCAGAGACTAGGCTGGCAATAAGTACAGAAAAGCAGTCCTCTTTCATAGTCCACTTTTCACCAAATAGCGACAGCACATGTGCTCAGCGTGACAGGTGGTGAGCCTATTGTCGCCCTTTGCTGTTGGATGTATGTGCAGTCTTTAGTCCGTTAGTCACCTTTTACGACACCCAAGGAAAGAGACGGGGTGGTAGTATTCTTTCACCGCTACGCGACACTGTTTCTTACACGGATAACCAATAACATAACAATACATTTTCAAAATGGTGGTATCTAACAATTGAAAAATCGATCATCATCATCAGCCTATAAACGTCTTACTGCTGAGCACAGGCCTCCCACTTGAACTATAGCACGTGGGGATATTGGACCATAACCCACCACGCTGGCCCAATGCGGGTTGGTGGGTTTTAACGACTGCCATCTTATGACAACAACCGGGACCAACGGCTTAACGTGCCTTCCGAAGCACGGAGGAGCTCGAGTTGTTTTTTTTTAATTGGTCACCCATCAGGCGACCCGGCATTGCGAAACTTGCTTAGCGGGCAAGATCGCAAACCAAACGCGCTAGCCGCTGCGCCATAGAGATCCTGATCGATCGATCATTAGTAAAAAAATTTGCGAACAGTGTTCGAACGTTTGGTTTAACGACAAAGCTAGTTAAAACTTTCACTCTCAAACCCCGCGCACTCTCATAAAAACGACAACCCACTGATAAAGTTCAAGTCAAACTCAGTTGATTAAACCGACCTTTTTTCTTAAACAATGGGCGGTATCTGAAAACTCCTAAAACCTTCTCCGCTGATCGGATTAACTGAGAAACCGACTCGGCGAGTTAAACTTGTCGGCAGTCGGCACTGATCAAAGCACACGGGTCTAACTTGACGCGACACTAACCGGATTACCGGCTACTTGACATTCGGATAACTTGGTAAATTAACTTAATGTTGCATTCGCTGAAGAATAACAGTAATTCACTTAATGACGAGAACAACAGCTGTTGAGCTGTTGATCCTTCTGTTGTTTTAGCTAAGTGGTTTAATCTCTCGCATAATTATTTGTACGGTCTTTCTTGAGAATCTAGTTTTTTTTTAAAGAATTTTCGTGATAATCGTAAACCGTAATGAATTGGTGATACAAATAAATCAGTACGAAAAATGCCGAAAACTTGTAGCATAAAAATTTTGGAAGTAAAACGTGCTTGTATTGTTTAAACGGTTTATCCGTTTTACTTCTAAGTTTCTCATGTAAATTCACCCCTCACTTCAAACTTCACGTTTCGATCAAATTTAACCAGTTTTACATTCTCGTAAAAAACTCAACAGTGCGATTTTGTAACTAAAGGCTCGATTTTGAATCCGCAGTGAGCTATCGAATCAGCATTCTTTATGGCGAGTCAACGGCCAAAACTTTTTTGCTAGATCAAATGGTTTATGTATGTTGTAATAAATAACGCTCTTATAAAAAATAAATAAAAAATACACCAAAAGATATTGCTTAAAGAATGTGCTAATTTGTTACGCGATTAGATGTGACCAAATAAGTCTAAAACGGATGACTTCTTAATTTTTTTTAAAATAATCAACCTAATTTTTACATGTAAATATATTTTTAAGAACTACAGAGAACCTGCTAATTCATTAAATCCTATAAAGTCTATAGGCAAAAAACCTATAAAAACCTATAACACGCGCCTATTTGCGCCGCTTCGCCGTTAAACCCGTCCCGTACCGTCGTCGTCATACCGTCGGCGTCGAGAGAGCGAGAGAGAAGCGCTCGAAAGGGCTCGCCTTAAATAATTTATTAAATTTGACTCATTTAAAAATTTATTTAAAGAATACTGATTCGATAGCTCACTGCGGATTCTGGATCAAGGTTATGGATCGAGCTTTAAAAGAATTTCACTGTTTTGGTTTATTTATGTGGAAAGAACGCAAACGTGCATGGGGATCACCTGGTGAAAATAGGCAAACGAGCATGCGGGTCTGATGGAAAGTCATCACCACCACCCATGGACTAACGCAAAACCAGAGGAGTCGCAGATGCGTTGCTGCCCTGGAGGGAGGAAAAGGACCTTTGAGGAAAGAGTAGTCATTGTGAGGGGGGAGACCTGGACGTCCGGTACTTTTACTCTGGTGTTTGATAATGATTTATTTACTTATGAAAGTTAATAAATATAATCACGACTATTATCCTTCGGGGATCAGAGACTAGGCCATGAGAACCTCAAAAGCAGTCCTCTGCCATAGTCCACATTTCACCTAATAGCGACTGCACATGTGCTTAGCGTGACAGGTGGTGAGCCCATCGCCGCTTTAATCTGTTGGATGTACTCGTACGTGCAGTCTTTAGTCCGTTAGTCCAAGGGAAGAGAGGGGGGTGGTAGTATTCTTAAACCGCTACGCGACACTGTGTGTGTTGTTGTTTAAATTATTTCAAGTCTTTATAATTTTTCCGTACCCCCTTTAGTGTTTAGACATAAATTACCTAGTTACAACATAGTAAAACTAGTTGCAAATGTGTGTCAACCGCCTCCATGGTCTAGTGGCTAGGCCACCGGTTTCAGACCCAGAGGTACCGGGTTCGATTCCCAGTGGAGGGGAGACATCTTTGTGTACTCTGGTTGGTGGTAGGGCTGTTAAGTACGCCTGGCTAGCTACCACCATCTTATCTAAGTTTTTCGCCATAACAACGATGTTTATAGTGTTGTTGTGTTCCGAAGATTTGAGATAAGATAGCCAGTTCCTCAGTGGTTGAAAACTCTGGGTGAAGAAAATTCCACCTTCGGCCTTATCGTCACTTACCATCAGGTGAGATGAGAGCCAAGCGCTTACCCGTTATAGAATAAAAAATAAAAAAGTTGCAGGCACTACGGGGAGGGCTACAGAGGTCAGTATGGAACTGCTCCCGTGCAAGGCCCAGCTCTAAAATGCGGCGAGAGTATACAGACAGATGTAATTTTTTCATACTTTTGAAACTTGTTTTGATTGGTTAGATATGGATAAACCACAGACCATGGGCTAAGTGGTCTGTAGGATAAACATACTTATTGTTTTATAGAAAACACCCAGATCCAAAACCAATTTGGAAAAAATACGTATTTAAAAAATATATATCTGTTTCGCGTTTGCGGTGAAAGTAGTGTGTCCCTTGGGCGTCGTAAAAGGCGACTAACGGACTAAAGACTGCACATGCATCCAACAGCATGAAGCGGCGATGAGCTGACCACCTGTCACGCTGAGCAATGTGCAGTCGCTATTTGGTGAAAAGTGGACTATGGTAGAGAACTTCTTTTGCTGTCCCCATTGCCTAGTCTCTGACTAACCCTTTGGGGATAATAGTCGTCATTACATGTTATGTTATGTACCTATATATTTCTAACTGGGGGGTTACTCTCGAACGCAAACTCAATATTAATACAATTCCAATGCGATTAATATGTATCGATATTAGGGTAAGTAAAGATAATTCCGGAACGCCATCTCGAATAATAATTTGTTCAATCAATTTCCACGCAATTTAATTCCAATGTGACGCTATTGTCGCTTACGAAAGCACCATTTGACATTATTTAGATTTGTGATTGGAAATTGCTTAATGCAATTCTGTTTCAAGAGTAGCCTACCAGTTGTGTGTGATTATGAGTAAGCATGACTTTACTAAGTGCAAAATAAGTGCGCCGCGTATTTAGTTGTCACCTCGAATGTGATTGATCAGTCTGCTTGCTCGCTAAGTAGACTTTGATTGTGGTTTCCTTAGGCGAAAAAAGTAGTGGCAATAATAAATAAATAAATGAATTAAATATGTTATCGCTCACACCAACTACATATCTAATAAGTCGCGCAAAGGATCTAAACCAAGATAGCTTCTTTTGAAACTCGTTAGTATGGTAAGATAACGGATAAATATACATAAACATAGAATAAAACTCAGACCCGAAATCAATTTCGAAGAACTGTTTTGTAAATTGACCCGACCGGGAATTGAACCTGGCACCTCAGAGATAGGGCAACGCTAGACCCAGCGTGCTAACCACTTGACTATGGAGGTCGTCAACTCAATAATGATTAAGAGCTGTTGGTGACGCGTAAACATACATTACGTCACGTTTCCCTTAGGTTAGGTTAGGTTAGGTTAGATCCCGTTTTTTTTAAATGAAAAAGATTAACCAGTGTCGCGTAGCGGTGAAAGAATACTACCACCCCCTCCCTTCCGTTAGGTTTCGTAAAAGGCACTAACGGACTTGTATAGACAGAATTCTATCGCCACGGCTTATATTTCGGTTCGACGCGATCCTGTTTCGGCTTACAGTGGTACTGGGGGTAGCGATGCGCGTTTGTCTGGCAGACTATGTTCGTTAGAATAGTTGTTATGTCTTAACTATAAGTTAGTTAACTTAAGAATAAATAATTTGACTTTGACTTTGAGAAAGACTGCACATACATCAATTAGCATAGAGCGGCGATGGGCTCACCACCTGTCACGCTAGTCGCTATTGAGTGAAAAGTGGACTATAGCAGAGGACTGCTTTTGCTGTCCTCATTGCCTAGTCTCTGAATAACCCTTCGGGGATAATAGTCGTGATTTTATGTATGTGTGTAAAAGAGTTAAACTAGTAAGCGGGTCAAGTTTCAAAAAGAAGCTTAACTCAGGCTAGTTAATTGGTGTGAGCAAAAAGTTATTTAATATTATTTCTCACTTCTCCAGCGTCTATGTTCGAGCAGCAAACGCTCGGCCAGATATTCGTCGGATATACCAGTCGGAGCCTGCTTTATAATGTAAACCTATAAATGTAATTAAAATTCGCAAAAACCGGATTCAGATTTTAAAATCCGGATTTATAAATTGCCTGAAATTCCGAATTTTTCAGTAGTTTTGGAATTTCGAAGTATCCGGATTGCAATCTCTAATCCCAAGGTAAGAGGTACATTTCTCAGTTTACGATTACTTGTAATACTTAAAAAACCGTATTGGACAATAATTTAAGAAATTAGGTACTTTTCAATGTTCAAGTCGGAAATATGAACTTCTTCATAACAAGACCGCCACCGTATTGGATTGCAAACAAACAAATGCTCCGATCGGGTAGCGCTTCCAGTAACTTCCAGTTGACTTTAGTTGTTTGCGGTGTGCGCTAATGTCTTTTATAACAGGATTCCGTATAGATAGATAGATAGACATTTATTGACCAATAATAAGGTTAATAATAACACAGCACAAAAAACAATAACACAAAAAGAGTTAAATCTTAATTAAGTACCTATACATATTAAAAACACATTGATCGTATAGGTACGTAACGTGCTGTGCACAACGGATAATTTATGTACTTATGTATGTTTGGTCAACGAGGTGCGTGCCTCAGCATGTGCTATGGCAGGACCTTAAGAGTGCACGTCGCATTCACTGACCGACATTAAAATATTAATGTAGGTTAGTGCATGCATTACAATATAAAAAAATTACAAAGAAGAAAGAATAACAAAAGTATAAACAAAAAAAAAAAGCACCTAATATTTTAAAAAAACTGAGTCTGAATTTGTAACGGGGAGTGTACATATAATGGCAAGATTCGCGAGATATGGGGGACAACAACATAGGCCAAAGGAGCGAAAGAAGCGTGCTGGACCAACGCAGGGATAAGTAGGCACCAAGCCTAGCCTAAAATAGAGTATTGTACTCTTTTTCATGTAGGCGTACTCTATAATCTACGACACCAATAGAGTACGCTAAAATACTCTATTTACAAAAAAACTATTCATTACTGGTTATGAGTAGGTACTTCAGCGTTCACTGAGAGGAGTCTTCTCCCTTATGAATGTAAAGTGGAGTGACGAAAGAAATAGGGCTACCCCAAATTTAATAAAAAACGAGTTGATTATATATTTTATTCTAAATTTTGATTGCAAATACGCTGTAAATATCTTCAAGAAAGACAAATATTTGTTAAATGTCGCAAAGAGCAACAAAAGATACGTTTTTATGGACGAATAAATAAATACTCTTTTTTATGCTACGTACTCTATTTTTGTTCTAACAAAATGAAAAAATACTCTATTCGTCATAAAAAAGATGGCAACCCTAACCAAGCCTGGTAACCTGGTATCGGACATTCCTACCTACATACAGTCGGGATGTTCCCAGTAGACATTTCGGCAATATTCACCTGCGTTCCATTCCAACCGCGCCTATGAACACAGCCCTGTTTTTTTAAGAAATAAAAATATACTCGTTTCAACGAAAAAAAAATATTTTTAAGAAATAAAAAAATACTCGGTTCGACGAAAAAATTTTTTTTATTTGCTAACACCATCCACGCGTGCCAAATACATATTGGTTATAACAGACTCGGGCAACTTTCATCGAAGTACTTCGCCCGACATACGAATCCAACATAAAACCTCAGAATAATAACTAACATAAAACCTTCGGATATCGGGCCACCATGGAGAAATAATGTTCTTTTTTTTCTCTTAAATAATGGCTTCGTGTGGAACGCACATTTAGCCAGTGTCAAGTAAGATATTAAAGTGAATATTTTCTTTGCATAAAGTGGATGATAATGAGTGATAATGAACGTTTAATGGTACCTAAGTGATATTCCCCCAAACCCCTTGAAACTCAATAAAGCTGTGGGACTTTATTGAGAATTTGAAAAGTGATGTTGCATTGTTTTGTTTTACTTACTCATGCACGTTCACAAACACTTAATAGTAAATAATGCACCATTATTTTACATTAATATTCGACAAAACAAAAATTCTACAAAATAAAAAAAATGTAGACATGACGCTTCACTTTCCCGCCAAGAAGTCAGTAATAATGTTATTGTTTACATAATTTTAATACAAATTTTGTTGCGAACGAATTACAAATTTAAAAAGACAGTGTCGAAAATATTTCTACCAGTAGGATTCGAACCCGCAGCCTTCTAGCAATCCGGGCTAGGTGCTAAGTATTTCCAGTTGAGCTACCGTGGAACTTGTTGTCTTTTTCAATTTGTTAAATAAACAATCAATAATATTAGGTATAACATGGCTTGCCTAAATCGGATGTTGTTAACGTAGTTTGTTGACCTTTGGCTTACAAAGTAAAAAATAAAGATGGTGTTGATTAACTTCGGCGGGCTGGATAAGTTCCACGGTAGCTCAGCTGGAAAGAGCACAAGAGCAAGAGTACACGTACGAATCCTGATAGTGGAAATTTTTCCGACACTGTCTTTTTCATCCACCAAGGAGTATTTTTTTTTATAGCAGAAAGAGGCAAACGAGCAAGCGGGTCACCTGATGGAAAGTAATCACCGCCGCCCATGTACACCCGCAAAACCAGAGGTATCGCAGGCGCGTTGCCGGCCTTTAAGGAAGGAATATACTCGTTTCTTGAAGATCCCTAAGTCCTAACGGTCCGGAAATACCGCCGCCGAGAGCTGGTTCCACAACACTGTAGTTCGAAGCAAGAAATTTCTTGAAAAACGCACAGTAGTAGACCGCCATCTATCAAGGTGATGTGGATGGAATGACAGTCGATTGCGTGTAGTGCGGTGAAGGAAATCAGCGGCAGGGATCAAGCCGAACAATTCCTCAGAACACTCCCCATGATATATACGGTACAATATACAGAGAGACGCAACGTCTCTCCGAAGAGCCAGTGGATCGAGCCGACATGAAATAACCACGTCGTCGACAATTCGAGCAGCTCTGCGTTGAATGCGGTCAAATGGAAGGAGTTGGTATTAAACTTTTAAAGACTCCCAAGATAAGATTATCACATAAAGCACAGGGTGATCAAAAACAGGTGTTTCTAATAACGGCACACCACATTAACCCCTTTGTTGGTAATGAACGGTTCACTATAATAGATTAATGCGGCCGCCGTTGAATGAGTCGGTAAGATTGAATGAATGAAGAAAAGGATCCCTTTGAATGTAGTGCGCGACGGATTGTACTAATTGTTTTGTTTGTGGATAATGGCGGGGCGTATTTTGGTGACATTCAGGTACTAAAATCTGGAATTATTGCCTCAGTACTAAGCCTTTCCTAATTGTGTGGTAGGCTAAGAAAATGATTTTAGCCGTTATTAAAAAAATCTGTCTTTCTATTATTGTCTTTGTTACCAGATTAAGGAATTTTACTTAATCTCTATGTCTAATTACTAAGCCAATTTCTGTTCCGTATAATTATCATCATTATCATCAGACAAAGGACGTCCACTGCTGGACAAGGTCCCCCCCCCCTCAATTATCACCACACCAACCGGCCTTTTTAGACAATATGAATGCGCCTTTAGTATATTATTTAAAAATAGTCATGTTACCGTGTCACGTAGCGTTGAAAGAATACTACGACCTCTTCCCTTGGGTGTCGTAAAAGGCGACTAACAAAGTAATTAATGGAATCAGGCGTTACTTTTCGGAAATCCATGATATAATAAAATTGAATAAAAATATATAAGGTGACTGCTAGAAACCGCAAGCTTGAAGTTTCAAGGGCTGGTCAGGACAAGTGTTTTAAACGTGAAAAAAATTACAAAAAAAGAATTCGTGTTTTATTAATTGTTAATTAAATAATTAACTTCGTGATTTTTAATTGGATAGTATTTGAGTGTCTAATTTATTTCGAAGCAATAAAATAAAATGAAAAACAATTAAAAATAACGATTATTTACAACGCGCGGGCAACGGCCGGCCGGCCGGTCTATTCACCCGTCTGCGTCAGCTGGGCGTAGGAACATATCGCCCACGAATTCGTTTTTTGTAATTTTTGTCATGTTTAAAACACTTGACCTGACCAGACCTTGAAGTTTCTTGCAGTTTCTAGCAGTCACCTTATATAGTGTTAATCCCGCTAATTCACCAAATTGTCAAGCACCGTCCTCCCGCCCTCAATGTATGCACATGCAAAGGGAGCGATGGATGCTAAATAAAGCATGCAAACAGAAACCGGTTTCGGTTTGCATGCCTTATTTGGTGAATTAGCGGGATTAACACTATATATTTTTATTCCATATAGCGACTAACAAAGTAAACATTGCGCACATACATCCATGTGATGGGCTCACTCACAGGCAGTGCCTGTCACGATGAGCACATGTGCAGTCGCTATTTGGTGAAAAGAGGACTGCTTTGCTGTCCACATTGCGTAGTCTCTAACTAACCCTTCCGGGATAATAGTCGTGATTAAATATCTAGTCCTGTTAACACATCCAGAAATCTAAAAAAATGTGTAGGAGTGGGTTTACGTCAATAGTAGTCTAACGGAGCGGTGGGGATTGAAGCAAGGTTTCTCGCGTTTAGGGATGCGCCGATCCGATCCGACCTTTGAAAGATCGGATCGGCAGGCATACGATCCACCGATTTTCGGATCGGATCGAGGTCATACGATTTTTTGCCGGATCGATCCAAAACTTGAAAGATCGCATCGCTTGGATCGTATGCATTAAAACGCGGTATTAAAAAAAAATTGGGTCATAGTTAGGTTTATTTGTTACGAACGTGTTCTAATTTTGATTTTAGCGGCAACCTTTGCGGGTAGATTGATATTATAGCTGTTAAATTATTATAAATGAATGTTGTGGGTAGGTTTAGAAGCATAAAATGTTTTTATCCAGTCACATGCATACTTCTTTACAAGGTTTATATGAGTTTACCTAATAAAGATCTAAAATTAATCGTGTCTTACTTTATTGCATACGATCAGGATCGATTTCCTGAAGATCGGATCGTCGCGTTACGATCCATTACGATCCGAAAAATTGGATCAACGACTCGGATCGAGCATCCCTACTCGCGTTCAACCTGACCATCTATATCCGTTCGGCTAACGCCTCCGACGGTCTTGTCCTTATGGCGCCCAGCGGCTATCTGCGACTTAAGACTAACAAGACTAACATTAAAACTTATATAATTATCATCATATCAGCCCGCAACCACCTACTGTTGGGTAAGTAATAGGCCTCCTTTAATATGTGCCAGTCCCGTCTGTTTTATACTGATCTCATCCAGGTGCTGCCAGCGACACTGACTGACAAAAAACTTCTATACTTACAGAGTTTAATTTCACCAATTGCATTGTGAAAAACTTGTATTCGGCGCTCTGCTCGCTCTGATCGCTCGGTTCACTCAGTTCGCTCGGTTCGCTCAGGTCGCTGCATGGGCGTTGTACGCGACCACACGGTTGGAGCTGAAATGTATTTGGCCGGTGCGGCGTCCGTTTACCCACAATCACGCATACAGGAAATATGAGGGGATTGTACAGAGATGATAATACGAACTCTAGTAAATTATAAAACATATTTTACAATGCGCTTTTTACTTTTTCTTATCATTATTTTTATGAGATTTATTTGCCTGCTTTATACATTAAATGCAGAAAGCATTTTGTATTGTATTGTGTATGGAAGGAGCTCGATGGTGCAGCGGCTAGCGCATTCGGCTAGTGATCTTGCCCGCTAAGCAACTTTCGCAATGCCAGGTCGCTGGATGGGTGACCAAATTAAAACAACATCTCGAGCTCCTCCGTGCTTTGGAAGGCACGTTAAGCCGTTGGTCCAGGTGGTTATCGTAAGATGACAGTCGTTAAAACCCACCAACCTGCATTGGGCCAGCATGGTTGGCCCAGTATCCCCACGTGCTATTGTCCACGTGGGAGGCCTGTGCCCAGCAGTGGGACGTTTATAGGCTGATGATGATGATGATTGTAATTATAATCACACAATATATCATTATCATTTCGAGCCGCTAACTCCCTGGGACTGAGACTTTACCTTTAACTTAGTTGTTCCAGTGGTATCCACATCCATTTTTTTACTATCTTCTTTTATTTGTAATATTTGTTATTTTTTTACGCTATTAACTCTCAAAATGTACTTTAAAACGTGGTTTTTGATTTATTTTAAAATAATCATGATTTTTTTTATTGATTTTTTTTATTGATTTTTTTTTATTTATTTTGATTTTTTTATGTGACAAAACCAATTACACAATTATAGTACTTACTGACAATTAAATAAGCTGTATGACACAAATAATATTTTTAAAATTTGTTGATTATTTTAAATTACTATAGATAAATCTAGACCAATTATTGTTAGTATCCTAACACAACTTTACAAGACTGATTTGTAATTTGTTTTGCTACAGTTGTAAACAAATTTTAAGTAGGTATGCATGCAAGTCTTTTTTTTTTTTGAGACTGCTAATTCTGTGTAAGCCCTTTGACAGTATTTTATTGTTAGTAACTACTAAGTATACTCATTTATTGTTATTTTTCATTTAAGATAATATAACATTTTAAATTTAATTTTTCAGGTGATTTTTTTTAAATAAAAATCATTGATTTAAATCAGTGATTTAAATCATGATTTAAATCAGCCAACCCTGCTTTAAAATTACATACGTACATATAATCACGACTATTATTCCCGAAGGGTTAGTCAGAGACTAGGCAACGAGGACTACAAGAGCAGTCCTCTACCATATCCACTTTTCACCAAAAAATATCGACTGCACATGTGCTCAACGTGATAGGTGGTGAGCCCGCCGCTCTATGCTGTTGGATGTACATGAAATCTTTAGTCTGTTAGTCGCCTTTTACGACACCTAAGGGAAGAGAGGGGGTGATAGTATTCTTTCACCTCTACGCGTCATGGTTAAGTTTAAAATTGCATCGAAAAATCAGAAATGCACTTTGTTTCGACCCGAGAATTGCCCACTCAGCAAAAAAACTGTACAAAAACAATCACTGCTGGCAATACAACCCAACACCTGCCTGTAGGGATTCTTGGCGGGAAAGTGAAGCGTCATGTCTGTTGTTTTGTCTTAATTTCTAAAATTTGTGTATCGTCGAATATTAATGTGAAATAATGGTGGATTATTAACCGTTAAGTGTTCGTGAACGTGCATGAGTGTTGGCAAATAAAACAAAACAGTGCAACATCACTTTTCAAATTGTCTTAAGAAGTCCGTGTGAGATTCAGTAAAGTCCCACATTTTTACTGGAACTCAAGGGATTTGGGGGGAATATCATTTAGCTTATTATCATCACTTTATCATCTTATAAGCATAATAAATGAACTCTATTATTTCCACTGAAGGACTAGTATCCATGGTGAAGAAACAAATTAACAAAAAAAAAACCTGC